>CM025785.1:28490648-28510778 GCA_014636745.2 Centella asiatica | reverse complement strand
CTATATCCCTATATATATATATATATATATTGCACCGTCACCCATGTAGTGCTCTCGTTATGATGCAACCTCTTTTTATTGTACTCCCTCTGGTTCAATTTGTTGGACACTTGGGCTTTGTGATCAGCTAACGTTTTGCTAGTTTTTAGGTAATTTAATTACTTGATTTATAACAATAGTACCCGTCAGCCAATAATTCATTCTTAATTTATCGTTCCTAGTTATAAGGATAAAATTTGTAATTGTAACTTCATTTAGTTACTATTTCACCTTAAACTGTACATTTCTTAGCTCGTGTATTTTATATTTAGAAGAGAGATATATTGAACAGGAGGGAGTATTATAAATAGAGATGAACTTTTTCTTAGGAATTTTTTCTTAACAATTAAATAATTTTTCCAAATAATGAGTTAAATAGTCCGGATTTCATAAAGAAAATAAATATACAAACTAAAAAATGAGATCCACATAGTATTATTGGGCAATGCACTCCTTTTAAGCCTTGTTAGGTGGACCACAAGACCAGCTGATATCAATAAGACTCGTATTGAATTGAATTAGGGGAATGTCCGGCCACACATAAAAAGAGACGATATTTTTTGACATCACATAAGTACTTTTTATCATTCCTATCGATACATGAGTCAGGCGTTAGACGCGATGTCATGCGTCAAATATCAGACATGTAGTTAAACATTATTAATTTTATTCTTACTAATATTAACAATACTAGTTTTAATTGTATCAATTTTAAATTAGCTAAAATAAAAATTACAAATTTAATCAATTTATTTGTTGTTTTTTGAACAAACTTATTATTTCATATCTTCATTATTTCTGAACTACATAAATAAAATTAATAATTTAATTAATTTCTTTGTTATTTTCTTATCGAACTTATTATTTCATAACCTCACTATCTCTAAACTTACTAATTTTACGTATTTTGAATAGTTTAAACACAAAACATTCAAGCAACGCCAGAACAAAATATAGAATTTAAACTGATATATGCATTTGACAAATTATCATTGTAACCGACGATAAAATATAGAATTCAAACTATTTTAAAAGACGAAACACCAGAAGATCTTCAACATCCTTCATATGACCATTATTTTGTAATCATACTATTTCTAATTAAGTTAAAATTACTAAAATTGTAACTAATCAAATCCAATTATTTTCAATTCCGTAGGAAATAAAAAAAAAATCCAAAACCAAGTTTATTTCAAAATAACGATTCTTGGAACAAAGCAGATCTCTAAATAAGAAATCTAAATTTTGATTTGAAATTGTCATCGTCGTCATAGATATGAAAATAGTCATCTTTATAGATCTATTTTGGTCAGTCGTCAATTTTGTCGTGTCTGGTAATTTTGTTGTCGTCGATTTCTTCGAAAGAGAAAGAAGATGTAGTAGAAGTGAGATAGGGGAAGTCCTGAAAAAAGAAAGAGAGAGGGAGGGAGAGATGTGTGTGAGAGAGAGAGAGAGAGAGAAGAGAAAGATGAGGGAGAGAGGGGACGGGAAGAAGATGAGAAAGGGAAGAGAGAGAGAGAGGAAGCAGGTTGGTGTATGTGTGTGTCTGTGAGAGAGAGACATGGAAGGAAGATGTAGAGAGGTAAAAGAGAAAAACCACGAGATGTATGTGGGAAGAAAAAAATTATAGTATGGGTTAGTGGGAAATAAGTTCAAAATATTGTACCCATTTGATATTATTCAAACTGAATTGATTGTAATCACATGATACTTTAAAGGGGAAATTCTTGGTCACTACCCTAATGTGAAAATAATTATGGTGCAATTCCGATACTTTCCAACTCTTTCGTTAACTTTATATTATTATGTTAACGTATATAATATTATTATTTGTTAAACAAAATTATAATGTGTACAATAACATGAGGACATTAAATGATGACATAGTTTTATAAACTACACCAAAAAAGTTAAAAATATTTTGAAATGAATGAGAATTATCTTTTAAAATTAAGTAATGTCTAATAATTTTTTGCACTTTATTTATAAGAATAAATTCGTGGAAGGATTGGGCCGTTTAGGATGGGGTTGTCAATCTTACATTCAGACTCTTCGGCTACGGACCTCGTACTAAACTTGGTAAAAGTAGATTTATTCGACTATCTAGCAATTCGCATCAATTAACGGTAATACTTCAACTTTTTTATTCTCTCCGGTATGTCTTAGTTTAGAATAACACTGAAAAATGATTAGTGTTTTTTAAAAAATCCCTCTTGTTTATTGCTTCATCCCCTTAATATCTTGCATTATATCTTTTGATTTAAAATAAAATTTATTTTATACGGTGTACAATTTTAACTCTACGAATCAATTGAACATAAAAAATAAGATGTTGGTTACTAATTTTTATACAATTTGACAATTTTGACGGAAAAAATATTGTCATATAGTAGATTGGGAATTCAATGAACATATGTGAGCTTCGTTATTGATGTGTATAATTTTTGCAAGTGCACAGATTCTTGTAGTATCAATGCTCGTACAGGTCGATCTACAGAGATTAGAAAATTCTGATATTCTTGATATTTAACTCAGGCGAAATAGAGACGTAATGATTGAGAAGATTATGTAATTAATCCTAATATAAATAAAACAATAAATATGATATGAATATTTTAAACGGAATAATTTAAACTAACTTAAACATAAATAAATTATAATTAGGAGAGAGTAATAACGAAGTAGAAAATCATTGTGACGTATATTGAAATATAAAGCTGTAATAGAAAATAAGACGAAATAATTGGTAATTGAATAGAAGCAATAAGAAAAATAATGTATAGACGGCTGAAGGAAGAAAGTAGAAAAACGAATGAAAAAGTGTAAACTTGAATAAGAAAACTCAAAACTAAAAAAAAACCTCTAAAAATAAAAACTAACTCCCCTTAGCCTCTAATTGTACAAGTATTTATAGGGCTAACTAGATACATTGCTAAAATATGAAAACTCTAAATTTTATCACTTGAAATGTATTTAGTTTTTTGCAACTTCATCTCTTGAACTTTTTTGATATTATCCAATCTCTATCACTTTATCACTTCAAGTAGTGGAGATTTCTTCAACTTGTCAGGTTCATTCTCGAAAGAGTCTTAAATTCTTCAAATTGTATCTTGGGAAGTCCTATTTTCACATAACTATTTTGTTTATTTATTTTCCTCCAAAATAAAATAAAAGTAATAAATAATCTAATAATAATAATAAATTGAGGATAATTAAGGTGGTAAAAATATATAAATTATAGACTTATCAAATTCCCCCACACTTATCTTTTACTCGTCCTCGAGTAAAATAAAAATAAATGGAAATAAAATAAGCAACAAATTTTAAACTACTCCATTTTCGTAGGAAAACGGTTGCACTTAACATGTGCAACAAGCCGTTAAACCTCTATGTTACCCATAGTGGACGAATTATGTCTAGTGAGGGCTTGTAGTGAATATACCCACAAAATTCATCAAAACTCATCATCGTCATGAAACAATTACTTAAATTAATTTAGATAACTATGACACACAATAAATTAAATAATTGAAGGACACAAAATAAACAACTCTCAATTTTTAACAAATATGTAATTTATATCAGTTAAATACACATAGCAAATCAACAAGAGTTAGAAAAATAACTTCTCCACTCAATCAATATCCCATACTACCTTTATAAAGAATCAAGAAGTGGTCTTGTGCATTAAGTGCTTTGTGTACCGGCTTAAAAACATATTGACACTAAATAAGACACTTTATCTTCTTCGAATTAGTTGCATCTTATTTCTCGTATATCATCCTAAGTATCTTCAGCCTAAAGGAATGCAATCAAAATGACCTTAGAAAACAAAAAAAAACTTACGCACACCAAGAGCACTTTTTTTTTTTCATATATTTTTTTCTTCTTTTTTTTTTTCAAGCTCATGCAACGTCTGGTTTATTGCTTTCTATGTTACCCATGTAGCGAGCTTTTGAACCAACGACTCCCAAACCCACTAGGAACCTTAGGGCGCTAGGTGTAAAGACAATCCTCTAGGACCTACTTGCTCGAGTAACAAAGGCTACAATCGAGATTTAGAGCTTTCAACAATTTTTTTTTTCTTTCTATTGCAATTTTTTCTACTCAATATTGAAGCACAATTTAGCAACACACACAAAGAACAGAGGGAAAAGAATAAAAGTAAGGTCATCTCTCAGCTACTCTCGATGTAAGAAGACACAAAGTCATAAATAAGATCAATTACATAAATTAAGTCCGTTTTAGTAATCTCAATGATTTAAGCTGGTGAATAAGTGAGTAAGATCACAAAAAGATTAATTAAAAGGAACTAAAGACAAATATCAAGATTTGAAGTTCTCAACCTAATAAAAGTGACTTAACTATGCAATATAAACTAAACATAATTACACACAAGCTAACAATGATAGTCATCCATTTCACACACTTCAAAAATAAAATTTATTACTGTCATAATTCTCTAAGAAACTTAAAATAATAATTCATGACTCATAATTTTATTTTTTTATTTTGATAACTAATAAAAGAAACACAAACGACTAACGACTAACAAATGTAAAGTATAAAACAAATAAGCAAATGACCAAAATCCTCCCCCACACTTAAGTCATGTATTGTCCTCAATGAATACAATTAAAGCAAAAGAAAGAATAAGGTAGGAAGAGTTGGACCTTGAACGAGTAAAGAAAGTAAAAAAAGTGTCATTCATCGCAAAGGAGGCAGATCATAGAGGGACATTACCTCTTTAGCTTCATTCATCTGAAATTGTAAAAATGGCTTAAGGCACTAACCATTTACCTTAAAAGTGTTGCCATTCTTTGGATCCTCAATTACAACTGCACCATGAGGATAAACTGTCTTGACAATATAAGGTCCATCCCACCTAAACTGTAATTTTCCAGGAAAAAGATGGAGCTTGGAATTATACAAAAGAACGTTTTGACCAACAACAAATTGTTTCCGCAAAATGGATTTATCATGAAAAATTTTAGTTCGCTCTTTATAAATCTTAACATTTTCATATGCATCATTCCTAAGTTCATCTAACTCATTTAAATGTAACTTTCTAAGGTCCCCAGCTGCATCTAAGTTAAAGTTCAAATACTTAATAGCCCACAAGGCTCGATGTTTAAGTTCAACAGGAAGATGACAGGTTTTTCCAAACACAAGGGGATAAGGTGACATCCCTAGATTGGTCTTAAAAGCTGTACGGTAAGCCCACAATGCATCAATCAATTTCAAAGACCAATCTTTCCTATTGAAATTTACTGTTTTCTCCAAAATCTGTTTGATTTGCCTATTTGAAACTTCTACTTGGCCACTTGTTTGGGGATGATAAGGAGTGGCAAGTTTGTGGGTAATAGAGTACTTGCCCAACAGTGACTCAAATTGCCTATGAAGAAAATGATGACTTTGGTCACTAATTATGGCTCTAGGGGTACCGAAACGAGAGAAAATATTCTCTTTCAAAAATTGGACAACAACCTTACTGTCATTTGTCTTTGTCGGTATAGCTTCAACCCATTTCGACACATAATCTACTGCCAATAAAATGTATAAGTTACCAAATGAATTGGTGAAGGGACCCATGAAATCTAAACCCCAGACATCAAATAATTCAATAACAAGGATGGGTTGCATAGGCATCATATTTCGTCTAGTGATCCTCCCTAAAAGTTGACATTTATTACAGTTGGCACAAAATTCAGCTGCATCCTTAAACAAATTAGGCTAATAAAATCCACACTGAAGGATCTTGGCAGCTATTTTCTTAGCTCCAAAATGACCCCCACAAGCTTGGTCATGACAAAATGATAAAACGCTCATAAACTCATGGTCAGGGACACACCGTCTAATTATTTGGTCTGGACAATACTTAAATAAGTAAGGGTCGTCCCAAAAGAAATGTTTGATTTGTGAAAGAAATTTTAACCTATCTTATTTGGACCAATGAGATGGAATCTCATTAGTGACTAAGTAATTCACAATATCAGCAAACCAAGGAGTGGATGAGTTAGAAATAGAGAAAAGATGTTCCTCAGGAAAAGATTCGTGTAGTGGGACATCAGAATTAGACTCAACAACTATACGAGACAAATGGTCAGCAACAACATTTTCAGCACCTTTCTTTTCTCTAATTTCTATGTCAAACCCTTGGAGCAACAAGACCCACCTAATCAACCGGGCCTTAGAGTCTTTTTTGGAAAGGAGATATCTAAGTGCAGAATGATCAGTATAAACAATGATTTTAGAGCCAATGAGGTAAGACCTAAACTTTTCTAGGGCAAATACTACTGCTAGAAGTTCCTTTTCAGTAGTTGAATAATTCAATTGGGCATCATTCAAGGTCTTACTAGCATAGTATATGACATGCGAAATTTTGTTGACTCTTTGGACTAGAACATCACCAACTGCATAGTCAGAGGCATCACACATTAGTTCAAAAGGTTGTCCCCAATTTGGTGATTTAATGATGAGAGCTGAGGTCAACTCTTTCTTAAATTGTTCAAACGATCGTAGACAAAAATCATTGAACTCAAATTTGGCATCCTTAGCTAACAAATTGGTTAAAGGTCTTGATTTCTTACTAAAATCTCTAATGAATCTCCTATAGAAACCAGCGTGTCCTAAAAATAATCTAACTTCCTTAACAGATTTAGGACGTGGTAAATTGGCAATTACATCAATCTTGGCCTTATCGACTTCAATTCCTTTCTCAGACACAATGTGGCCAAGGACATTACCTTTTTTAACCATAAAATGACATTTTTCCCAATTTAGAAGCAGATTTTTTTCTTTACATCTTTTAAGAGTTAAGTCAAGATGGTGAAGGCACTCTGAAAATGATGAACCATAAATGGAAAAATCATCAATAAAGACCTCAAGAAAATTTTCTACCATGTCAGAAAAGATGCTCATCATACATCTTTGGAAAGTGGCTGGGGCATTACATAGCCCAAAAGGCATGCGATGATAGGCAAATGTTCCAAAGGGACAAGTGAAAGTGATTTTCTCTTGGTCTTCAGGGGCAATATAAATTTGAAAATAACCAGAGAAACCATCTAAGAAACAGTAATAAGAATGACCAGCTAACTTTTCTACAATTTGGTTAATGAATGGTACAGGAAAATGGTCTTTTCTTGTGGCAACATTAAGTTTCCTATAATCTATGCATACCCTTCAACCAGACTGGACACGAGTGGGAATTAACTCATTTTCTTCATTTGGGACCACAATGATCCCAGACTTCTTAGGCATAACCTGTACAGGGCTAACCCAATGACTATCAGAGATGGGATAAATGATCCCATTATCAAGACACTTCAAAATTTCTTTCTTAACAACCTCTTTAAGGACAGGGTTCAACCTCCTTTGTGGGTCTCTAGCTGGTTTAGCATCTTCTACTAAGTGGATTCTATGTTGAACAATTGTTGGACTTATCCCCTTGATATCAGCTAATGACCACCCTATAGCTTCCTTGTTTTCTTTAAGAATGGCTAACAATTCTTCCTCTTGAGATTTTGTCAAATCTAAGGCAATGATAACAAGGAAGGTTTCTGAGGTTCCTAGAAAGGCATATTTTAGATTATCAGGAAGAGGTTTGAGTTCTAACTTGGTTGAACTCTTCTCAATTGGCTCAGATTCATGTTCAAGAGATTGACCAATTGGTTTAATGACGAGTTCTGTGTTGGACAAAAACATTAGAGTTGTAGACTCTAATAATTCATTGACCTCATTGACATATTCATTTTCATCAAAATTTTGACCAAAATGAGTTAGACAAAAATCAAGAACTTCATCATCACACATGACATTACTAGGCAAATCTTGAATCAAATTGACTTCCTCTAGTTGTTTATCAGTATAATCCCTAGGTTGTTTCCCTAATTTGAAGATGTCAAGGTCAATTGTCATATCACCAAAGTAAAGTTTCATTAATCCATTTCTACAATTAATTAAAGCATTAGAAGTTGCTAGAAATGGTCTTCCTAAAATGACAGGAATTTGACTATTTGGATTAAGAACAGATTGAGTCTCTAAAACAATAAAATCAACAGGAAAAATGAATTCAGCAACCTTGATGAGAACATCCTCCACAACCCCCTTGGGTACTTTGATAGAACGATCAGCTAATGGAGTGTGACACTTGTCTTTTTCAACTCCCCTAAACCAAGATTTTGGTACACAGAAAACGGTAAAAGATTGACACTAGCTCCTAAGTCAAGTAAAGCTTTTTCAATGAAAGTGTCACCAATTATACATGAAATTGTAGGACATCCGGGATCCTTATATTTCATAGGGACTTGACTTGAAAGAATTGAACTAACTTGAGCAGTTAGAAAAGCCTTCTTAGGAACATTAGTGGTTCTTTTATGAGTACATAAATCTTTCAAACACTTAGCATAAGAGGGAATTTGTTGAATAACATCTAGAAGAGGAATGTTTATTTTTACTTGCTTAAATACTTCTAGAATTTTATCCAAATTAGCTAATTGCTTATTAGAAATAAGTCTAGATGGAAATGGGGCTTTTGGCTTGAAGTCTTTTTCACTAGACTTAGATTTAACTATCTTGGGCTCAACAATTTGTGATACAGGCCCTTCTGGCTCAGGAGAAATGAGTTTCTCCAATTGAATAGATTCAGAACTCGATGGACTAGACTTAGCATTCAAAATTTTCTTTTCCTCAGTATTAAGTCCAGTATGATTGTTAAAAAGATTACCAGATCTCAAGGTGATTATGGAATTTACTTGATTAGTAGAATTACTATCTAAAGTATTAACTTGAGGAGATCTCTGGTTAGAGTTTGAAAACTTGGGATTATCCTCTGGCTGACTAGGAAATCTATTCTTTTCTCTCTCACTAACAATAGTTGCTAACTGACTCATTTGTACCTCTAATCGAGAGATGGCTTGGGCATTTGCAGTTAACAATTGCTGATCTTGAGTCATATTATGCATAAAATTTTCTTGAGATTTCACTAGTGCTTCAACATTTTTCTCTAGACCACTTAGTCTCTTATCATTGACACTAGGAAAACCTGGGGGAAACTGTGGTTGAGGTATAGAATTGGCATTAGGAAGTGGAGCAAAATTAGGCTTTGGATAACTAGTGAGAGGTGCACTAACTTGAGGTAGATTACTACTTTGATATGAGGGGCCTTGATTCCAAGAAAAATTGGGGTGGTTTCTCCAACCAAGATTATAAGTGGGAGCATATGGGTCATTCCTAAGCTTTTGAAACATTGCATTTACTTGTTCAAACTCATCGGCTTGAGACACGACTCTAGAACATTCTTCTATCACATGGCCAGGTGAATTACACTTAAGACACATGGGTGTCGAAAGTTGGTGTACCCCTGATGGGCTTTTACTCTCTAGCACCTCAAGTCTTTTAAGCATACTCGCCAATTTAGCCTCGGTTGCAATGGAATTTTCAACCACATGTATACCCTAGATGACCTAAGCCTTTTATTATCCCCTGTTGTTTCCCATTGCATACTTTTTTCGGCTAAATCCTCTAAAAATTGTCAAGCTTGTTCATCACTTTTAGCCATAAATTCACCTTGACACATGGATTCAACCATGGTTCTAGTTTGATAATCTAAGCCTTCATAAACAATTTGACAAAGTCTCCATTTTTCAATTCCATGGTGTGGACACTGGGACAACAAATTTTTAAATCTTTCAAAATATTTCCAAAAAGACACTTTTTCATATTGAGAAAATTGATTAATTTCAGTCCTTATTTTGGCAGTTTTGTGATTTGGAAAATATTTATTGAGAAAAACAATAACAAACTCATCCCATGTTTTGATAGATTTGTTAGGAAGACTATACAACCATTTCTTGGCATTATCTTTTAAAGCAAAAGTGATGAATCTAAGCCTAACTGAATCCTCACTCAACTGTTGAATTTTCATTAAAGCACAAACTTCCTCAAACTCTTGTATAAACATGTATGGATCCTCTTCACCAGTGAACCTAGGTAACATACTTACAAAATGTGGTTTAAGTTCGAAATTATTATCATTGGGTTCTGGTAGGACAATACATGTGGGTTGGGCCGATGGGACTGGATAGCAACGATCCTTAAGGGCTATGTTTGGTTGAATTTGACCCGCCATTTTTAATTCAATTGACTCTTTTAGAAGTGTAACTTCAAAGTCAAGTTTTCTCACAAGTCTTTTAGATTTTTCATCCCTAACCCAAATTGATTGTTGCATACACCAAACAAATAGGCAAATAGTCAAGTAAGCATAAAAATAAAAATAAATAAATATTTCCTAAATTTATGAAAATCCTAAAATTCTAACTCCTAACTTGTTAAGATAAGCTAAAAGGTCCAACCAAATCCAAAATTATTCAAACCAATTGTCCAGGTCGGCACGTGAGACTCTCTCCTTGAAAATCAAGGTGACTAATTAAATAACCACTATTCCCAAAGCAAATAGCCTCAAGAACGCCTTCCTAGTCACCAATTACTTGGCCAGGTAAGCAATAGCTTGCCTAGACACCAATAGTAAGAATAACTAAAAATTTAGAATTCCCTTTAGACTACCTCAATATGTGATTTAGTGATTTTTTTTTTGGGTTTAATAATGCACACATAAACAAGCATGTAATATATAAAAGCAGTAAACAATTAATATGCTTAACTATGTGTTCTACAACTAAAGAAAAGAAAGAATGGTATGTACCTTAAGTCCTCTAGCACTCACCAATATTTATTAAAATAAATAAATAAATAAATGCTACTAAAAATAATAATAAACCTAGTGTTTTGTACCTAAGTGAGCATGAAAAATGCATGAATGCGCACATAATATCTACCAAAAAAAATGACAATTTTTTTTTAATTTTTCACTTTTTTTTTATATTTTTTATATTTTATATTATGAGAAAAGAGAAAAAAAATTGGGTACCTCGGTAACTTAACACTAATGATCAAAATAACTTGGCGCACCAAGATTGCGATCCAACGCCTTTTTTGCACCGATTCGTCACAAGTTTTAAGATCAAGAGTTTTAAGTCCGCAATTTTAAAATTAACGACCAATTTGTTTCCTGCAATCACAATATAGAACGAATTAATAAATATAAACATATATAATTAATAAACTAAATCGAAGAATTAACATCAAGAATTTAAAATTAATCTTAATCCCCGGCAACAGCGCCAAAAACTTGATGTGTATAATTTCTACAAGTGCACAGATCCTTGTATTATCAATGTTCGTACAAGTCGATCCACAGAGATTAGAAAATTCTAATATACTTGATATTTAACTCAGGCGAAATAGAGACGTAATGATTGAGAAGATTATGTAATTAATCCTAATATAAATAAAATAATAAATATGATATGAATATTTTAAACGAAATAATTTAAACTAACTTAAACATAAATAAATTATAATTAGGAGAGACAGTAATAACGAAGTAGAAAATCATTGTGACGTATATTGAAATATAAAGCTGTAATAGAAGAAAAGACGAAATAATTGGTAATTGAATAGAAGCAATAAGAAAAATAATGTATAGACGGCTGAAGGAAGAAAGTAGAAAAACGAATGAAAAAGTGTAAACTTGAATAAGAAAACTCAAAACTAAAAAAAACTCTAAAAATAAAAAGTAACAGAATTTTAGCAAATTGTTCCTTAGTAAAACCTGAAAAAACAGTATCAGTAAATTGACTAAGTAAAGTCGAAAAGGTAAAATTCTTTTTTGACATAAAGTCTGCTTAAATCTTAGTTTAGTGAAAGGTCTTGATATTTGGAAACTTACTTACTTACATCCTAAGCAAATATTCGTAGTTTTAACATTTTTCTTGATCAATGAGCGGAGTTTTCAGTGATCAAAATTTTTGCTTAACTAAAATTATTTATATCCATCAAATAAGTTGAATATTTTTTTAAGTCGTTTACATTGAATATGAAAAGATTATATTACATCATAATTTTTATAGAAATAAATTTAATTATTCTTATAGCTAATATATCAATTGTTAATCAGAAGAGGTGCTCAAAAATGTCTTTGGCCTATATGGTCATTTAAAAGGCATTTTAATCCATAAGTAGACAATATAATCCAAGGGTGTTTTTGCTTTGTAAGGTTTGGGGAAATTAGTGCGCAATTGAAGCAAAGAGACGTTTGAATGGAATATTGGTTATCAATAAAAGATTTTTTGTTGATTTTGCTAAAAGGGAGTTGATATCAAAGGAGACGTCTATTAAAGATTTTAAAATCCCACAACAGATAATCGTATGGAAGCTAATGCGAAGACAATTGAAGGAAACCTAATAAGGAAGTCCAGAAATATTTGAAATGGAGTTTGGTGTTTATTTCCAAGAGATTTATCATAATGGCAGAGATGGCAAGATGAAATGAAAGACTTCATATTAAAATTCTCAGTATGGCCAGATGGAGAGATTTTGTTACTGTAGTGATTTGTTCTTCTGTGGATGAAGCTAGAAAGTTGG
Organism: Centella asiatica; assembly: GCA_014636745.2. Lineage (NCBI taxonomy): Eukaryota > Viridiplantae > Streptophyta > Magnoliopsida > Apiales > Apiaceae > Centella > Centella asiatica. The sequence continues at coordinate 28,498,256 of CM025785.1, read as the reverse complement.
AGAATCAAAAAGGATGGTCTAGAATATGATTTTGTGAAAGTTGAAAAACATGAGATTGAAGCACTCTCTCAAATGAGATATTCCTGGATTCTGTTCGAGGACTCCCAATACTCTTATGGTCGAAAGGATACCATGGTTAATATTGCTTTATTATGGGGGGAATTTTTGTGTATGTCTGATGAAACTGAATGTGTGAAAAATATTGGGGAAGCTAAGGTCCTCATTCAAACAAGATACATGGAAGATATCAATGAATTTGTAAAATTAAATTATAATGGCAAGATCTCTACTGTTAAGGTCAAGGAATATCAGTGGGAGGAGGAAGAAAATATCAATAATCAGGAGACTGCTAGTAGTGCTGAAAAAACACAAGACGTTGAGCTAGATTCAATATTAGAGAAGAGTAGAAGTAACATAAAAGCCAAAGAAGGGATATAATCAGAAGATGATGTTCCAAGAGATGTTGATGAGGGAGCAACAATTGACCGGTGTTCAGTACAGAGTGAAGTGCCTAATTTTGAGGAGAGCCAAGTTACAACAGATAATGAAAATTAGATGAATTTCACGATGAAACCTCAAATGTTGTGGTGGTGGAGGATGCACATATAATGTCAAATACTAATAATTTGGGTGATGAAGGGGCTAGGCCCCTAGGGACATGATAATAGGAGATTGTGGTCGGAGACCGTAAAAAGAAAAGGAGGAGCTTACGTAAGTATGGTACTTAATTGTGATTGTGCAGGTTGTGAGGAATTCAAATTCAATGCTTTAGGCAGACATCTTGTGCCGCAAGAGAAAGACTTCTTTCCAAAAAATAAGAAGAACAATAAAAGAAAGAGCTGAAGTAATAAAAAAAACAAAAGAGCAGCTATTTGAAGCCTACCAGTACTCACAGAGGTCCAATGGATAACATTCTCATGTTGATTTTAAGAAGGCTATTTTAGATCGCAGAAAAGTAGGGCTGGTAAGTAACGGTAAAGGAGGACAAGAAAAAATTGAACAAGGCTTTTATTTGTTTGCATTAAAGACAATAAAGGTGATTCCGAAAAAGAGCATGAACATTCTTTTGAGTCTACAACCTATGAAACTTCAGGATTTGAGGAGGATTAATCTTTATGTCATTTCTTGTTATAGCTTCCTAAGAGTTGCAGCCTTGCATTTTCAGGGAAATCATCTTCGATGAGTTTTTCAGCATTTTTCCAATTTATATTCAGTTGCAGTTTCCTTTTGTTTGTTCGTCAGCAGAAGGCCAGTTTTAGTTTCTGCTCTCATCGGTGTTGGTTCAGATTTGCAAAAGAGTTCCACTTCTCTTCTAGTGTTGGGGACTTTTTTTTTTTTTTTTTTTTTCCTTTTTCTCAGAGTGGTTTCCAAGTATATATAGTCACAGTTTCTCAGCAGTTTTAATCTATCGTCTCTCGACGGAGATTTTAGTTTCATTCTTGATTCAAGCGTTGGTGTCTCGTGAGAGTGGAGGTTTCATTGTTCAAGTGTGTGCACAAACTTTCAAGTACCCTTCAGTGTTGTCTTTAGTTTAGCCTCTGATTTTAAGTTACCAGAAGTTGAAGCCATGAGTTTGCTAGTATTTTGAGGTTGCGGTCAGTTTTTTTTTGCTAGTTTTTCTTTTTAGTTCGATCATTAGTTTTTCAATGTTTCGTTATTCATTGTTTGTTCTCATTTGTTTATTTTTCATCTATATTCAGTTCATAATTCAACTCTTTTGGATTGTGTTTTTTTCAGTAATATAATTTTTTTGCCTTTGCCAAAAGAAAAAAAAAATAAAAAACCACCACTTCTTTCCCTTTTCTTTTGAGAAAATGTTCCGTCGCTTTAACCTTAAGCTCGCTTGTTAGGATTAAGAAAATAAAAAAGAAAGCTGCTAAAAGTGTACAATAATTATTGATTAATTCAATTAATAATAAACTAATTAATTTGCTGGCAGCACAAGTGAAGGTATAGAAAGAATAAAGCATTTTTTGTGGGTGTTTCGTAAACGAAGGGGGCTCACTGGGCCGACAGACATTCCAACTAAGAAGCCACTAACTAACTATTACTTAAAAAATCTCTTTTGGTCAAAGTTAATTTATATTTTACTAAAACTCTTAATTATTTTATAAATACGCTGACTTAGAAATTCGTGCATAATACGAGTTGTATTATTAAATACTTTTATTTTTATTTTAAACTTGTATTTTTTTTAAAAAATGAAAATAAGTAAAAATTACTTATAATATTTTTTAGTTAGTTATATACGAAATACTTTATTATCTATTTTTTCACTTTAAATTTCAGTCAAATTTTTAAATGTAGTGATTACATATAATTATTTAAATAATTATCTAGAGTAATTCTTGTGTAATTTTTATTTTATGTTATATGTAATTTTTTTTATTAGTTGTTAATGTTATTACATCTTTTTTTAATATATGTGTCAGGCTCATAGTATTTTTTTATTTTGTTATATGTATTATTAAGTGTTTTTATTTTATTTTTATTTTTGATTGAAAATTGATTGCGTGATATTTTAATAACGAATTCAAATATAACCGTTATTTGTTTGTTTTTTTATATGACTTTATGGTTTTTTTTAGTACACAGGTAATATATTTTAGAATGGAAGATATTATATTAGTTACATATATTTTTGTATCTTTTAGTTAATTAAAATTTGAAATTAAATTAATAAAGTTGAATATAAATGTCATAAAAGAATATAATTTGATTATAAAAACTAGCCCTACAAATTTAATAATTTAAAGTAAAAGAACTTATAAAACAGTAAAACCCAAAAAATTCATTAACTCAACCTCTAAAAGTAAAAAGAAAATGTACCTCACATGCACTAAAAATTAAAAAATATATTATCTATAAACTTTTTTAAAAAAGATAATATTCTAGAATACTGTATAATATCTAAAAATGTATTAAAAAAATATAAATTAAAATTAAAATGTTAAAAGAAATATGTATGTCATGTGCACGGACTCCATAACTGATGTTCATATGATCGCCTAAAGTCAGAAAAATTAATACTGAGCCCTTGAGTTTTGGTGGATATTAATTCACATAATGGTAAAAATATATCCAAAACGACCAGTAATATATATAGTTATTATAAAAAATATCCTTTTAAAAAAAAATGCCAAAAACATGTTACTTAGTTTAGCTGGAAAAAGTCTAATTTTACTTAATACTCCTAATGTCAGGAGGATAAATGTTAGATTTCATACTTATGTAACCATGTCAAAATTGATCGCTCATAACCTTAGATGGTTAAATATGCTACGAACTTTGTTTATAGTAGTATTCACCGACTACGTACGAGCGTCGACATCTCAAACTAATTACTTGGTGAGAACACTTGTTAAGTTAATTTATCAGATGATCGAAGTCGACTATATTAAGAAAACTGACCTCGATGAAGAAAAAGGTTAAAGGGCATTGAGAGAAAATTTATAATTTAATAAACAGATAAATAAAGGAGTCCACGTGTTGTCACATGGATCGATTCATTAAATCAAAGTAGTGGAGGAGTGATAGTAATTATGGGAACGTATGGGCTTCATCATCATTCAGGTATCATACCATATCCCTCCGTTTCATTTTAAATGTCCTAATTTATATATTTTAGAACATCTCAATTTAAATGTCTTAATTATTTATTTGTAAGTATATTAAAATTATATTTTTAATTTTACCCTTCTTTTTAATAGGAGCATTATCTTAGAAAAAGGGTTCACTTGTTAACAATCAATTTTTGTTCCAATTATTTGAGAATAGCACTCTAATTCTAATTAATATCCGTAGCTCTCTTCACTGGTACCAATTTATTTTAATTTTTGACTCTTAGAATTCCATACTTCAATACTTCATTTCTATTTAAAATTTTCATATCTGCTGCTTTACTACTCTAACTTAATCTCTTTTGTTTCAACTATGTCTTGAGAAGATATCAATGACAGATTTAATTTTGTGGTTCCAGACTCTCAAAATGATGACGAACAATTACGAGATAAAGTGAAAATCATGGAAGAGCAAATTGAGGTGTTACAAAAACAAATTGCATTTTTGAAGAATAAAATTCAAGCAATGGAGCAACGTCTCTCGCACTAAGAACATAGGAACAATTGTTGGTTGTGCACTTTTGAAAAATGCCCTAGACTTATGAGTTTAAATTCTGAAAATTTTTATGCTACAATACTAAGTTTAAATCTATGTACTGTAATGCAATTTTTTCTGAAAAACAATGCCAACTTTATGATTGAGCTAATGCCAAACTTTTAATTATTAATTGGATTAATGTAAAAAGCCGATGCATGCAATTCACTAGTAAACAAGCTCATACATGACAATACAAAACAAAAAATTCTCATACTAGCAAAGTAGCAATACACATTCCTGCAAAATTACATTTTCAGTACACTTAGGGTAATCATACTTCCATGAAAAAGGTAAACAAATCAATTGACAGTAGTACAAAGATCTTGCATTCTGAAACTTCAATATTGCTCATTCCAATTGTAGATGAAGTTTAACTCACTCTACAATACTTGTATCACATTGTAGAGTAATAGGAAGAACACCTGCTCTTTCCAAACTGTTCTTGCCCATATGAGGTTCTTTGCAATTGTTTCCTCCAAAACATTTCATCACTTCAATCATACATTGTTGTAACGATAAAAACACATATATGATTGAGTTTTTTAACCTCATATTTGTTGAATGTCAATTTCACAGCTGCTAGTAACTCATTTCTTCATGTTGTAAAGATTGAATTGCTCCAAAAAAATCCAATATCAAGAGCATTCATGGCGGGACTATTAGGTGGTTGACGCACAAGACCAATATCAAAGTCATCCTTTTTTGCCTCTTCTATGAATTCAACATCATCAACAGAAATATGAGGTCTAGCATTATCTTGCTGTACAAATATAGGATCACAAGAAGAAGAAGCTGGCCACTTTTCTCTTATCACCGGCAAAACCTTTTCAATCAAGTACACTTCTTTTGTTACTGAAGGAAGAGGTTTCATTTCTAATGCGCCGACATTGCAATTTTTACTATTCCTTTTAGTGGGTTCCTTGAATACAAAAGGAAATAGGCTGATTTTTCCAAAAAATGTTTCATCACCCTTTGCATTTGAATGATATATCAATTCTATGTATTGTGGACTTTGCCGCATTTGCAGATATCGCCAAAGAACGAAGAGGGATTTCTCGAATTTGATCTAGATCAAGTTGTATTCTTTTTCGACCAACTCTACCCATTCGTTTTGATGAGACGTCGGCTGGAACTTGAGATATAGACTTTTTTTGATTATTGCCAAATTCTCATAATTCTTCTCTCTGATTTGCCAAATTTAGATGTTACTTCCACCAGTGGTCCATAACTAACTTTTCCATCCCTACTTTCTTTCATCAATATCTCAAATATTGCCCGTCTTTCTTCATTTGTTAGATTTTCATTTTTGTTTTTGACAATACCGAATGATCAGATTGTTAGCTTTTATAGTGTAGTAGCTTTGCATATTCAAAAGTTTGATTTGGTTCCAAATGTTGGGGGGAATTAAAATGTTTATAGTAACTTTGCATATTCAAAAGTTCGAAGAAATACAAATGTTGGAGGGAATTAAAATGTTTAAAGTTTTTAGCTAAGCTGTGTAAAATTTTAAAATTTGCAGGATAGAGTATTATTCGTAACTTTCAACTTTAACGTGTAATTTAATTTTGTAGAATGCAAGGAATTTTGAGTTGTTTCACATGGAGAGAGATTGATACTTAGAAAATTGTCAATATGAATTAACAAATATTGATTACATTAAGTACATATTAATACACATGATTTAATTTAAACTAAGAGGTACTTTTAGTAAAAAACAAAGCTCCTTAATCAACGTGCAAAAATTTATTATGACGTTTATTGTGTGACGGATGAAATATTTAATATGAGCCTAATTCATTTTATGCATTTACCATTTATGTCATGAGATGTAAGATTGAGAATGGAGATGAATGAGCATAGGTTCAAATTAATTAGGCTAAAAACTTATGCAAAGTCCATTAAAATTAATAACAATTGTCCACATAACTAAAGACCTATAATATATAATTACACAATTGACATAATTATTGTTAGGTTTCAAAGAGAAAAATACTAGAAAAGAAGGTTGAATAATGTTTTTCAAAAATTTAAGTCTTGCTAGTAAAATTAGTAGTTTAAAACACTTCTTACTTATCAAAGATCTTTCTTATATTTTGAAAAGAGTTAGCAACGAAATTTATAGCAAATAACCCCTTAGCATTTAAACGAATAGCTAAGCTAGCAATGTCAGTAATTCTTTGCTAAATGAATTTGGCAGGGACATAGCAAAGCTGAGATAAGTGAATAAGTAATGTAAAAGATAAGCATCAAATAAGTGAGAAAGAGAATTTTTATATTGGTTCGGTCTAAACTTACTCCACTCTTCTTCTCTTTACTTGAGAAGACACCTTATAAGAGTGTTCACACATAACAAAATACAGCAGGACACTTATTCCAAAAATACAATAGGTCAATAAGACCAAATTGAGTCACACAGACTAAGAGCAGACGAAATATCTTGCTTGCTATCTCTAACCAGTAAGCTCCTTGTTGAGCAGATTAGATAGCACTTGTTCAGACTTGAAAGATTGTGTCTTGTTGAACTCTTAGGATGTTAGATTGTCAAAACAATTTCTTGGTAGTTCAGTAGTCATAAATGAAATTTATGACTCCTATTTATACTACTCCAAAAATCTATCCGTTGAAAATCTGAAATAAATCCGTTAGAGTTGTATTGTCTTGATAGTGACTTGCACCTTTACAGTTATTCCTTACTTAATTCATATAGATAGTCGTTATCTTGCCTTCTAGTACTTTTTGAAAATCCTACTAGAAGTTGAATAAGCAGGGAAAAAGGTAGGCTCCTTTTGTGACATTTTTGTTGCATCAGACCTTTCTTATTTCCATTATAAGCAAGACTATCCTTGAAAGTTTCTTGCTGCAACATCCTTCCTGATCGATGAGCAGAGTCTTCACTTGTGATCAAAATTATTGCTTAACTATAGCAGAATATATCCACCCAATAAGTTAGATATTTTTCTAAGTCCTTTTACATCATATAAGCAAGGACTATATTACATCATCAATTCTTATAAAAGTAAAGATAATTTTTTAAGTAAGAGTAATATAAGTAGGGGTGTATTAACAATCTCCCCCTAATTAATGATGTCAAAACGAGTCATTTTGATTACCTCAACAAGAAAATAAAATACTATTCTTGCTTCCCTTCATCATATGCAGATTCTTCAGATCCTTGTTGTTATTCCATTCCGAAGTTCAGCAGCTGCAACCTGCTTCTTTCTTCAGCCTCCTTCTCTTCTATCTTCAAAGCTTCTTGATCTTGTTTCCTCATTTCCATCCTTTCCTTCTTGTGGTTGTACTCCCTTTCATTTTGTTGATCCCAGAGTTTCTTCATTTCCAACTCGTACTACTTGATCTTGGATTAGGAATCTTTGATGCTAGCAAGCAATTTGAGACTCTCAGTAGGCCCTGACTTCTTCAACATTACATTGACTTCTTCAAAACAGGCCC
>CM025785.1:28432838-28479637 GCA_014636745.2 Centella asiatica | reverse complement strand
AGAGTTCAAGAGCAGTAAACTAAGGTTACGCATTGGAATAAAACGATTGGTTAATTTGGACGGTAAAACGACTGTTCATCATGACTTCTTGACAGCAAACAACTGTTGTCCTACATGCATGAAAACTTAGCCACCTAAATAGTTTTAATCAAACACGTAATCACAAATGCTGCGTAACCCTCTCCTCTTCCTCCATGCTGTTCAATATAATCTTATATGGGGTTTGCTAATCCCCTTTTTGATACCTCTTTAAGGAACTTAACCTCATCATCATGGATATCACATCATCATCAAAATTTTCATTGTAGATATGAATTTATCATTCATATTTAAAAAGGCTAACTCCATAAAAAATATATATATATATAATAACACAAAATAAAATTATTTTTTACCATAAAATACATTTAAAATTTTCGGGTTCTCACAGAATATCTTATGACACTTGACTTACATATAGAATTCTCATGATGGGTCAATCCAGTACACTGTTTTCCAATATGTACCTATGTATTAACTTGATATCTCACATATCTATGGTCAATGAGATTAGGTCATCAGTCAACCCACATATTAGTCTCAATGTATCATTATTGTCTCCCTAATAATAATACTTGACTAGGGATGTTTAAGAATATTGATACATTTTACAACTATATGATCTCATGTTCCAAGTCACATATTTGAACCAATATAGTTTGTATTCATTATTCTAGGGACGTTTATTATCTTAACAATTATATCACATAGTAAATTGAAGCATAATAAACTAAACATTATTTATTAAATCAAAATATAAGTACAAGTGCGCCATGATAAATATCAAATAATTGGCTCTTAGGGCATACACTCCAACAGTTAGTACCCTTGAGGACCCATACTTGTCTCATTTTTGATCTTTGAGACCTAACAGTATAATAGGGATCCGTAAGGCAAAGAGAAGAAATGTGACCAATCCTATGGTTGCAATAACATCTCAAATGAAGCACGTTGTGTTGTATGTGTTGTTTACCTCTTCTCTTTGGTTGAGGTGAATTCTAGTGTTTGCTCCTAACCCAACCTTTACTAAATTCCAAATTCCTTGCATTGTTGTAACGATGATCACGGAGAACATGGTTCTTGTTAAACTTTCCACCTTTGGTCCATTTAGTACCACGTTCCTGCTTATGGTTATGATCAGTAGGGAATCTGTGTTTTAGCAAGGTAGCATTTCTATTACCACTAGTTTTAACAGGAGGTTCACACTCTGCATAATGAATGAAGATTGTTCTGCTAATAGATTTAGCTTCACTTTCTCCACTTCCTTCAGCAAGAACTTCACAAGTTCCAGATCTAATTCCTCCTCAATCTAGCCAGCTTGTTTGGCTTTTCAGCAAAGCACAAGCATTAGAGGAAGATTTGTTCCACATGGAGATTATAGCAATTAATTCATCAACTTGGGAGGCTAACTTAGACTCTCTCTCTCTTAAGAGTCTCTAAGATGCTGTCTAAACAGACTTATCTTATCGTCAGTAGCAACTAACTCCAAATTCTCAGCTTGCATTTTTCCAAGTGTAAGCAGGATTTCAAAGTTCTTACTCCTTAGTTGATCAGACTCTACTAAAGCAGTTCTCAACAATCTTCTATAACGATGCCATTGAGATACAACATCCTTGAGTGAGGAGCGCAACTCAACTTCAGTAATGTCAGTAGAGTCAAAATCAAAAAAGATCTATTTCCTTGATGGTTTCAAAGTCTTTAGCCATTAAGCAAATGTTAGCAATTTCTGGTCCTGAATCTTTTGATTCACTCTTACTGTCACTCCAAGATTTCTCAGCAAAGAGTCTATTTTCCTTCTTGGAGGAGTTGTTGTTTTGCTGGTACTTTTTGTAGTACTATTTTCCCTTGCTCTTATCATTAATAAGGTATTTCTTCTCTTCTCTTGTTGTGCTTCAACAGTCAGCAACATAGTATCTTGGTTTCTTGCATTTATAGCAAAGAACTTTTGATGAGTCTCTCTTGCTGCTAGTTCCATTTCTTCTGAAGTTTTCTCTGTCTTTCCTCAAGAATCTTTTGAACTTTATTGCTAGCATAGCCATGTCTTCGTCACTGTCAGCAGACTCCGAGTCTGAGTGTGCTACCTGCTTAGGCTCAGCAGCCTTTAAGGCTACTCCTTTGTCTTTCCTTATGGGTTCAGATGTGGCATATCTTTGAGTTAGTTCTATTTCATAAGTAAACAAGTTCCCATATAGTTGTTGAAGATCAGTAGCATGTATGTTTCTCAATTCCTTTAATGTAGTGGTTTTTGGATCCCACTGTCTTGGTAAAAATCTCATGAATTTAAGATCGATGTCCTTGGTGTCATAGGTCTTCCCTACAACACTTAGATCTTTTATCAGGAAAGTGAATCTTTCATACATGGCAGTAAGATTTTCTCCTTGCTGCATATTGAACATTTTATATTGCTATATAAGCAAGGATTGCTTAGTTTCTTTAACTTATGTTGTGCCTTCATTTAGAACCAGCAGGGCATCCCACACTTCTTTAGCTGAGGTGCAGTTGGAAACATTTTCAAACATTTCTTCTTCAAAAGCCATGAAGAGAATGTTCATTGCCTTTTTGTTGAATCATACTAGCTTATTTTCTTCATCGGTCCATTCCTTTCTCATCTTTGGTAAAAGTTTATTGGGATCAGCAGGGTTTATATTTTCTGGTATGTACCCTTATTGATTCAAATAATTTATCATCAATAGCATCCTTGTACACCTGTATTTGTAATTTTCAGTTAGCAAATCTATCTCTGGTGCACATGGGGGGTTTGCCACCAAAATCACTTCTTAAAGCCATTTAATTTTGGATCCTCTCAAGCATCAAGGATTTGCAAAGAGTGTTAAGCTCTGATACTACTTGTTAGATCCCAAAGGGAATATTAGAAGGGAGGTTGAATAGTGTTTTTCAAAAATTTAAGTTTTGATCGTAAAATTAGCAGCTTAAAATGCTTCTTGTTTATCAAAGATCTTTCTTATATTTTGAAAAGAGTTAGCAGCGAAATTTATAGCAAAGAACCCCTTAGCATTTAAACGAATGGCTTGAGCTAGCAATGTCAGTAGTCTTTGTTAAATGAATTTAGCAGGGACAGAGCAAAGCTGGGATAAGTGAATAAGCAATGCAAAAGATAAACAACAAATAAGTGAGTAGGAGAACTTTTATAGTGGTTCAGTTTAAGTCTACTCCATTCTTCTTCTCTTTACTTGAGATGATGCCCACTAAGAATGTTCACACAGAACAAAATACAGCAGAATACTTAATCCAAAAATATAGTAGATGACTAAGACCAGATTGAGTCACACAGACTAAAAGAAGTTGAAATATGTTACTTGTTATCTCTAAGTAGTAAGCTCCTTGTTGAGCAGATTAGATAGCACTTATTCAAGCTTGAAAGATTGTGTCTTGCTAAACTCTAAGGATGTTTGATTATCAGAGTAATTTGTTGGTAGTTCAGTAGTCATAAATGAAATTTATGGCTCCTATTTATACTACTCCAAAAATCAATCTGTTGAGAACTTGAAATAGATTCGTTGGAGTTGTACTGTCTTGATAGTGACTTGTACCTTTACAATTGTTCCTTACTTAATTCAAATAGATAGTTATTATCTTGTCTTCTAATGTTTTTTGAAAATCCTACTAGAAGTTGAATAAGCAGGAAAAAAGGTATGGTCCTTTTGTGACATTCTTGCTACATCAGAACTTGCTTATTTCTATTATAAGCAAGACTATCCTTGAAAGTTTCATACTGTAACATCCTTCCTGATCGATGAGTAGAGTCTTCACGTGTGATCAAAATCCTTATTTAACTATAGCAAAATATATCCACCCAACAAGTTGGATATTTTTCTAAGTCCTTTTACATCATATAAATAAGTACTATATTACATCATCAATTCTTATAAAAGTAAATATAATTCTTTAAGTAAGAGTAATATAAGAAGAGGTGTATTCACAATTATGTTGGATAACAATATAAAATGCGTGCTAATCTACTTAAACATAATTATCTATACCTACAAAAGTGCAAACGAAGTAACTGCAATACAATGATACACATAAAGATTTAGTTGGGTTGTGGGTTTTTGCTATTTTCTAGTAACTAGCATCCCAAGCCCAATTTGATCTAAAATGTCTATTGTATTCTTAGTAATAATATATTAAGAAAAGGGGCAAAGAAGGGCCAGTATCATTTCATAAAATTATTAACAAATGGGCATCAAAAAGTTTACTTCTCAGATAAGTACGTACTATTTTTTACATAAAAGATATAAAAACCTTTCTTTCTTTTTCCTCTCTCATCACTTTCTTTCTCCCCTGTTGTTATCATTCTTCCATGTCTTCTTCTTCTTCCTCCTCCTACTCCTCCACCTCTTCCGCCTGCAGCCTCCTTCTCCTCCTCCCCACCACCTCCTTCTTCACCCCCTCCAAGCTTGTCTCGCCTGTTGCTCTTCCTCCACCATTGTCTCCACTACCACCACTTCCTCCTCCCAGCAGCCTCCATCTCTCTCTCTTCCTTTTCTCTGTTGTCACATCTTACTTTTTTTTGTTCATCTTCATCTTCTTATTCTTATTCTCCTCTCTCACCTTAACAATCTACTCATACTCCTCCTTTAGATTTCTTATATTGTCACCAAAGCATCGTCGTTGTGTAACCACCTTCGCCGTCAATACCTCTTTTTCTTCCTCTTCCTCTTCTTCTTTTTCTTCCTCCTCTTTTTTTTTCTTCTTGCTCATATTTTTTAGTTATACACTTTAATATTCATTTTTAATTTAGATTTGAACATTTATTATTGACGCATAACCATCATTGGCGTCGTCATCACCGCCTTCTTCTTCTTTTCTTTACTTGAAAATGGTATACCTACTGTCTATATGTTTAAAAATAAAATACATACTATTTGAAATAATATACTTACTACTTATAGATTCAAATAAAATACATATTGTGTGAAATGAAATACCTATTATTTACAAGTTTGAAATGAAATAATGGCTCTAAAATAAAATACATACTAGTCGAATAGCCTGTGCCCAACACGGGTTTTGTGGGTGCTGGTAATTTTTTTTTTCTAATGATTGTTTGTATGATGTATATTTTGTAATATATGTGAGAATTTTCATTATCTTTGAGATATGAAATTTTTTCAGTAATTTTTTGACAGCGATATATTAGTGTTGAGTTCTCAATACGGGTCGTTTTGTTAGAAGCAATTATTTTTAATTATATTGTAAGTTTATATTATTTTTTTTCTCAATTTTATAATATTAAATAGAAAATATATATATTTTTAAATTGGTTAAATATTTATATTATAATAATTTTATAAAAATAAAAAATTAGACCGTTAATATAATACTATATATATATATATCAGATTGTCTACATATATATCTAATATTTTTTTTCTTTGTTAGTTTCTTTTCATTTTATTTTCTCTTGTTACAGATTTTTATTATAGCAGTTTTTAAAAAATATTTTTTACAATTAAAGATTTCAAAAGTCTTCTAATTATCTAGTGATTCTAAAATACACCTAAGTAAATTATAAAGTCAACTATTAAAAATTAAAAAATTAATTAAAAGAATTCCTAGGTAAGCTGGCAATTATTTAAAATAAAAAATAAATAAATAGATATATATAACTTGGTCGAGTCAGCATATTTGATGAATATATTGAGTCAATTCACTGATTTACTAACCAAATGGGGTACGCAAAACATAGGTTCTCAAATAATATATTATATATACATTGACTGATTGATTGTCTCTAGATGAATACTTGATGCTTATAGTTCATTAACAAACAATAGGTATTTTAAGGTAAGAGTGAAGATGATTGATGATTTTTTAATAATTAATATTTAATAAAATACCTATTTTTTATGGTTATGGATATACATTAAGTATTTAAGGGTTGGGCGGGTCATGTGATAGATTTTAAAAAAAATAATACTCCTTTTGTTCGAAATTAAATGACCTAATTTGACTTTAATAGTTAAATTGACCAAATTTTGATAAATATATTTATATTTTCACAATTATAAAAATTGAGTCTTGTAGCTAATTGTATAAATTTTCATTTAATATAAATATTGTCATCTATATCTTTATAAAATAATAGTAATTGTGATTTTAAAATTGGTCAGATTGACTACTAAAGTCAAATTAGGACGTTTATTATAAGACGAAAAGAGTATGGAAAAAATGTCTCATGTTCGTAGTTCATATCTCATAAATAATAACAGTGGTTTATATGAGGGTAAGGATGAGGATAGAGTAATATTTTTTTTATTAAATAGTATGTAAAAAGGTACATATTATTTATAGTTATGTATATACAGTAGGTATTTAGGGGTATGAAGGGATGGTTGTGGGAGTTTGGGTTGGATGAGGCGATGTGATGATTTTTTTAATAAATAATATGTAAAAGGATGCCTACTATTTGTAGTTATGAATATATAGCAGATATTTAGTGGTAGGGTGGGGTGGGATGGGGTGGGATGGGGTGAAGTGATCAAATATCTACTATTTATAATTCATAAGTATATGGGGTAAGATAGGAGTGAAGTGAGGCGATGATTTTTTAATAACTAGTATGTAAAAACATGCATAATATTTATATTTACGAATATACAGTAGGTATTTTGGAGTGGGGTTGGATGAGGTGATAGGATATGGTGGGTGGTGGGAGTAAGATAAACAGTGTGTATATAGAGATAATAGGTAATATGTAGACACGATGTATATCGAGACATTATATATATGAGCATGAGATAAAGTTGATATTAATATAATATATATTTAAAAACTGGTACTTATTTGTCCATAAAAATTTGAGTGAATTTTCTTGTCCACACAATTTTAAAATGATACCTTAATTTGGATGGAGTATGTGATAAATTTTACAAAAATATATTATATAAAAAATACCTACAATTTGTAGTTTATAAGTGAATAGTATGTAGTTGAGGTGAGGGTGGTAGTGAAAGTGGGGTGAGATGATGATAAAGTTTTTTAAAAATATATTATATAAAAATACCTATTGTTTGTATATTATAAGTGAACTACTAATATTTGTGGGTGGGTGATAGATTTTCAAAAAAATATTACATAAAAAATACATATTGTTTATAGTTTATAAGTGAACAGTAGATATTTAGGGATGAGATGGGGTGAAGATGAGGTGGGATGGGGTGGGGGTGAGTGAAGTATGTAAAAAAGTAATATTTGAAAAATATGCATATGGACAGTAGGTATATTGAGTTGGGATATAATTAGTATTAATATAAAATATTTTTTAAAAAAAAAGGGATAAAATTGATATTAATATAATATAATTTAAAAAAATGATAACTATTTGTCTATAGCTTTTTTCAATGAACTTCCTTGTATACAAATTTTAATTTAGTATTTTAATGGCATAAACTCTTAAAAAAATGCTAGATACCAAATAATTTATATAAATAAATATACACACAAGTTATCAATCAATATTTTTTTTAATAATGAGTATTGATTCAATTTATCTATCTTTATATTAAGAGGCTAGGCCTCTTAATAACACAACCTTTGATATTTTGGGGTTAGCAATAAAATGGAAAAAAATAGAAGAAAAAAAAAAGTAACAGCCATCTCTCACTCTGCAACATGCCAGACTTGGACTAACCGTTCGTATAATTTAAAATGATTCCTATAATTTAGAATTAGTCAACTAATTAGTCAACTCAAACACATTTTAAGTTTACCCTTTCATGCGTAACTCATTTTGAATGAATTCTACGATTTTTATCCCCTCCCTCTAAAAACATGAAATTTTTTTTCAGGCACTAGAAAATTTGATTTTTTTTTTTTAATTTTACATACAATTTGGTTGGTGAGTTTTCAAAAACCTGAATGTTTCATATATATTTTTCATTAAAATAGTTTGCACACATATAAGTGTGTGTAGTGTACAAATATATTCCCTATGTCCCAAAATAAGTGTTTTAACTTACTTTTTATACGTAATTTTAAGTGTATTTTAATATATATTAAACATTTTATTTTATTTAATAAAAAAATGTAAATAAAATTTTGAGATGTGAAGATTAGTATCATAAAAAATTAAATTTATTTTAAATATTTAATAAGTAATAAATTTAAAATAAAAATGTGTAACACTACCATAAGTAAGGAAGTTAATTTGAGACCGACGGAATACATTTATTTAGGTACATAGCAGTGTCCCGCAATACTAGCCTCTAGACTCTAATTACTGTTGGATCAAAGTGAGCCTTTCTACAGTTATGGCAGATGCAGCTAATTAGGACTCGGGATTAGTGTTCGGTAAAGTGAAACTTAATCTGTTGCCAAACTCATTTGTATACGATTTATAAGCTTTCTGTAATTATTGATTTTCCAATGCAATATACTCCGTAAAGCTTAATTTTATATAAGCCCAAACTAAATCCACATATTTCAGTGTTAACTCATTTTAAACTGGGTATTAAATCTATATTTGATTTTGTCAATATTCTACTAAGTAATACGGAGCATAATTCGATGTCCCCTTTAGAATTATCAACATTATCTTTTAAATCTCTATTATCAATACCACCTGTGCTATATAATTTGAACTAGGTTTATAAAACGAATCAAATGTAACGATGAACTTATTCTAAAATTTGGCTGATTTCTTCAAGTTTCTGAAATATAATTTTTATTAACATTTAAAATTAATAGATAAAATTAAAATAATAAGATTCAATGCAAAATAGAATTATATTTAACTAGATAACTAAATAAAAAATAGTGTTAGGAATACTAACTTGTACACAAACAATTGTGCAAAAATTAATATGAGTATATAACTAAATCTTATAAAGAATTTTTAAAACCATCGTAAGAGTATTACACTATTAAACAATCACAAATGATCCATGGATGTCAAATCAATTTTTTTTCCCATCCACCATCAAACTCAATTTTTTCTAACTAAATTTTTCTCTCTTCCTATCCACTTTTCACTTTCGTCTATATTTTATATTCAATATATATGTACTAACATTATTTTTAATTGTAAATTTATAAATAAATGTAACTATGAATTTTGTAATTAATTATTATAAATGATTATTTTATATTTTCTTTTTATTAAAAAATTTGCACATTTCGGTAATAAGTAATATATTAACGCCTTAAATTTTTTGGTGTTAATAATGATATTTTGTAATGTTAATAACAAAATAAAACGAATATGAACATTTTATTGTATGAAACTAATATATAATTAAAAAATTTGCACATTTTAGTCTTAATTAATATATTAATGCCATAAACTTTTTGGTGTTAATAACGATATTTTGTGATGTTAGTGTTAAATATAAATGTTGATGGTGATAATTATATTTTAAGGGAATAAATGTATATCTGTAAATACTCAAGGTATTCTATAAACTTTAGTATATTTGCACAAGTTTTGCATTTAATGATGGACAACCCAGTTATCAGGGGGATGAACTAAACTACAATAGGCAAGTCATCAGTGAATACTACGAAAATATTTGACAGTGTGAGGGGATGTCTGTTGTTACTTAAACATTCAAATATTTCGCACATCAAACACTTTAGGAAAAGCCAACAAAGTATCAACAATTAAGAGTATCAGTATTTTAATAAGGTATCAGTGAAAAATCCATCAGGGGAACCCATCAGGAATAGTGTAAAATACTACGTCAGGGGATGAACTTGTCAAGGGATGAACCCGTTAGGGGATGACATCGGAGGACCAACCTATCAGGTGAAGCCATCAAAGGAAGTTCAAACAGTGCGTCAATGAATGTCATCAATGGATACAAGTAGGTCTTAACATTAGTGGATAGTGAAGCACTGATCGAGTCTCCATCAGGGCTTGACATCAGTGGATAGTGAAACCTTGATCAAGTTTCCATCAGGGCTTGTCATTAGGGGATCCAGAAGCATTGATTAAGTAAACATCAGAGCTTGTCTTCAGTGGATGGTTATGACCTAGTCCACACGTTATTAGGACTTATAAGCAAATCATTGATATTTGTCACGGAAGTAAGGGGTGTAACTGGGAAGATATTCCTTGAAATTCGGTTGTCCAATAACAACTCTCAAGCAATAAATGCATGATGATCAGGGGGATGAAAAAAAAAAGCAACACTAGCTGATCTGCTACATATACAGAAAGAGTTTTTACACGAAACAACCAAGAAGTCACAACACTTACACACTAGAAGAAAGTTTTGTAATAGATCTTGAGAGATTTTATTCAGAGAAATTTTTGCAGCTAGAGTGTGAGAAAATGAGATGTAATTTATTACAGAATTGTAGTTGTTAATCACTTTGTGATTAAACAGATTTATAGAAAAACATAAAGTTATAATACAACTATTTGAACTTGAATGCTTGTGTATTCATTTTAATTTCAGTAAAGTTTTTCTGATCCTTGTAGCTATTCCAATCGTTGTGGATTAAGTTTTAAAGAGCAAAAAGTTTGCAGTGTTTGTATTCAACAAAAAGTTTGTCGTTATTCATTTCTAACAATTGGTATCAGAGCTAACTAGCATACTACACTTGCTAGAAGATCTTTATCAATGACAAACAAATCTGGAAATAGTAAAGTTCTCATGTTGGAACGAGGTAAATAAATATTTCTTTTGGAGGCAACGCATAGTAGTTCATCTTAGAGCAATTGATGATGAATATTTACAAATTCTAGAAGAAGGCCACCACGTACCTAAGAAGCTCATTCCTCAAAAAGTGGTGAATGGAGTCAATGTCCCTAAAAGATTAGTCTCAAAGACTAACGATGAAATGACTCCTAAGGAAAGAGAAAAAGTAAAGAAAGATTTCAAAGTCACAGGTATACTCTATAATGGCTTACACGATGATATGTTAAACAGTATCATGAATCCTACAACGTCTAAGTCAATATGGGATACTATCTAGATCTTGTATGATGGTACAGAAGACGTGAAGAAAAATAAGCTACAACTGTTAACACAACAATATGAGTGGTTCACAATGAAAAATGGTGAATCACTCACTGAAATGTTTAACAGATTCAACAGGTTGGTAAATGATCTGAGGATGTATGAGAAGGCTTATGCCAACAAAGACGTGAACAGAAAATTCATGAGGGTACTTCCTATATCATGGGATCTAAAGACAACAGCCATCAGGGAATCCAAGGACATGAATCTCCTAGACTTGGATAGGCTCTTTGGTACCCTAAAGACATATGAACTGGAGGTTCAACAAAGATCTGAAATGTCAGGGGATAGTAGAAAGCTTAGATCTGTAGCCATGATGGTTACCAAGAAAAACAAAAATGAAGTAGGATAAAGTGTCTTGATACAGCAACAACTCAGAGATGCTGAAGAAAGTGAAGAAACTGGGGATAATGAAGCTAACTCCAAAGGGACTGAGTACACCCCTTGAGTTAGAGGAAATGGATGAAACAATGATCTTCCTTGTAAAAAGGTTTTCCAAACTGAAATTACAAAAGCCAACTGGAATAAAGAAACTTTTAGCAAGGAAACCTGGTAGCACAAACAACTTTATTGATAAATCTAGAATAAAGTACTACAAATGCAATAAGTTGGGCCACTTTGCTAATGAGTGCCGCAAGACCAAAAATGAAAGTAAGTCCAAAAGGAAGGAAGCTATGGTGGACTACAAGAAAAAATACTTTGACCTTCTCAATGCCAACAAGAAAGGAAAAACTTATATTATAGAGGGAAAGGACTAGGCTGACTCAGACGAAGAAGACACTGAGGAATATGTCAACCTAGCCCTAATGGCCTTATCACTGATAGCAACAGCTCAAAAGTAAGCTTTGAAATCTCCTCTAAAATGTCTAAAACTAATTGTTTCAAAACATTTAAGGAAATAACATGTGAGATAAGAGATCTTTATGACACCTTAAGGAGTGTTGTAGCTGAGACTAAGAGAAATCAATGAGCATTTGACCATTAGGAATACTCTGTTACAATTAGAACTTTATAGGCTTGAGAATCTTGAAAAAGAACTCTCTAAGACTAGGAATCTCCTTGACTGTGTTGTAAAGAGAGAAGGATGGACCTCCAAGCTTTTGAAGAAAGAAAAAGAGGTCATAAAGAGGTGGAATGAGTCAAGCAAGAAACTAGATGATCAGTTAAACAGTAAGAGATCTGATCATAAATCTAGTTTAGGCTAGAGGAGACTCAAGTGAAACAACCTTCTATTAAGGTTGAAAATGTAGCTAGCTTTGGTAAAAGGCTTATACAACTTATCAAGTTTATAAAGGCTGTAACAAAGCTAGAGAAAGAGAATATTTTCCCTATGAGTGAAGCTTCCACGAGTGGTGGGAGTGACAAGAAACCTGTTTTTGCCAAAGCACTCAAAGCCCCTTTCAAGAAGGAATAAGACTGTGGATCAGTGGATACATAGTCATTAGGGGATAAGAGTGCATCAGGCTGTCGAAGCCCTTCAAGCGATAAAGGCCTATTAGGGGATAAGAAAAAGAATAAGAATGAAAAACTAGGTGTGAAAAAAGCTAGTAACTACACCCCTATTCAGGAACCTCCTAGGAAAGTGTGTCGGAACTGTGGTAATAATAATCACCTATCTTTTCAATGCAAGGAAAAACCACAGATTTTGACTGGCACAATATTATATGCTGATGATTTACCAACTGTTCAAGCATGCACCCTAAAGGGTAAAGAAAAGAAATTTGTTGATAAATTTAAAGCTTATAGTGAAGCTCCTAAAAAGGAGAAAGTGTATTTACTGCCTAAACCAAAAGTCATTACTAATGAAAAAGTTGTTTTACCATTAATTGTGACTAAACCTAGAGGACCCAAATCCACTCGGGTACCAAAAAAAATTAAATGTTCTTTGTATATAGGGAAAAGTCAAGGGCAAACAAATCTGGTTTCTAGACAGTGGCTGCTCAAGACACATGACAGGAAACAAAATCCTACTCACAGAGTTCAATGGGAAGATTGGTCCAGTGATTACTTTTGGTGACAACAACAAAGGACTGACTCTTGGTTATGGAAAAGTAGCAAATGAGGATGTCTCATTTAAAAATGTAGCACTAGTTGATGGGATAAAACACAATCTATTAAGCATAAGTCAACTATGTGTCAAGGGATTCATCATCTCTTTCAAAGGAGATCAATGCTTAATCTCAAATAAAAGTAATGGGAAACTAGTCTTATTAGGGATTAGGAAAGGATATCTTTATATTGTTGATTTTAACTTAGTAAATGGAGAGTCATGTTTCTAAAGCAAAGCAACCCCTGATGAGAGCAGACTGTGGCATAAGAAACTCTCTCACCTGAACTACAAAATAATCAATGATCTGGTGAAGAGAGAGTTGGTAACTGGACTACCTCAAGTGGAATTTATCCAAGAAGGATTATGTTCAACATGCCAACAAGGGAAACAAAGGAAATTATCCTTTGTCAGGAAAAAAACCACAATGATCAAAGCTCCAATTAGATTGCTTCACATGGATCTCTTTGGTCCAGTCAACATAATGCTAGTATCAAAGAAGAGATTTGCATTGGTCATTGTGGATGACTACACCAGGTACACTTGGGTCAAGTTCCAACATGCTAAAACAGAAGTACCTCAACAAATCATTGACTATATAAAGAAAGTGAAAACTGAATCAGGGTCAGTGGTTAGAATTCTGAGGACAGACAATGGGACTGAATTTAAGAATGTTGCTATTAATGGATTTTGTGTGGAGAAGGACATCAATCATACATTTTCGGCCCCAATAACTCCTCAACAGAATGGTGTAGTGGAAAGGAAGAATAGAACCCTGATAGAAGCTGCTAGAACAATGTTAGCAGAGACAAAAATTCCTACCTATTTTTGGGTTGAGGCAATTTCCACTGCTTGCTTCACTCAAAATATGTCTTTGATCAACAAGACTCATAATAAGACACCATATAAGCTAATGACAGGGAGGAAACCAAACATCAAGTTCCTACAAGTTTCTGGATGCAAATGTTTTGTATTAAGGAATTTTGGTGAGAACTTAGAAAAATTTGACTCAAAGGCTAATGAAGTTATTTTCCTAGGTTACTCCCTAACATCTGAACCCTATAGGGTTTACAACAAGAGAGTCCAGGTGGTGATGGAGTCTATAAATATAGCTTTTGATGATTAAGAGATTTCTGGACTTGAAGACCCTCATTATAATAAAGAGCTCAAATTTGTAAATGAAGATGATTCTGATTATCAAGAGAATGAAGCTGATGAGTGCAAACAAATGGAGGAGTTAACTATTTCTGAAGTCAATCCAATCCACAATGCAGCCCTTTCAATAGATGGAGTTAATTACCTGGATAACAGATCAAGGAATACTCCATCAGGGGATGCACCATCAAGGGATAACTTTAATCCTGATTTAAGCATAAATTCAGGGGGAGTTTTCTCAGAAGCTGGTAGCACAGACTTAGGGAGAAGAAATGATAATCAGAAAAACTCATTAAGATACCTCTCTAAGCCCAAATGGTTTAGGGGTCACACCAAAGAATTAATCATTGGTGATCCCAACCAAAAAGTGCAAACCAGAAAAGCTACATCTAATGAATGCCTATATGCGTGTTTTCTTTCTCAAATTGAGCCGACGAAATTTGAAGAAGCCATGCAAGATGCTGAATGGATCATGGCTATGCAGGAAGAGCTGAATCAATTTGAAAGAAATCATGTATGGAAGTTGGTGCCTAAACCAAAAGACAGAACAATAATAGGCACCAAGTGGGTATTCAGAAAGAAGATGGACAAAGCTGGCATTGTCATAAGAAACAAAGCGAGACTAGTAGCAACGGGATATCTTAAAGAGAAAGGGATTGACTTTGATGAGACCTTTGCACTAGTGGTCAAACTAGAGGCTATAAGAATTTTCTTAGCCTATGCAGCACATTCAAACTTTAAAGTTTTTCAAATGGATGTGAAAAGTGTTTTTCTCAATAGAAAATTAGAACATGAGGTGTATGTCTAACAACCACCAGGGTTTGAAAGTTCAAAATTTCCAAATCATGTTTTCAAACTAGAGAAAGCACTTTATGGACTGAAGCAAGCTCCTAGAGTTTGGTATGACACGCTGTCAAAGTTTTTGGTGGATAACAAGTTCACAAGAGGTGTCATTGAGAAAACATTGTTCTTTAGAAAACACCAAGGTCATTTGATCCTGATTCAAATATATGTTGATGATATCATTTTCGGATCCACTGATACTAAGTTGTGTGAAAAGTTCTCTAAGCTCATGCAAAACAAGTATAAAATGAACTTAATGGGTGAACTGTCTTATTTCTTGGGACTGTAGATCAAACAAGTCATTGATGGGATTTACATACATCAGACAAAATATACCAAAGAACTTCTTAGGAAATTTGACATGGAGAACTCAAAAGTAGCAAAGACACTTATGGCCACAGCAACCAAGATTGATCCTGATAAGAATGGAAAGAAAATTGATTTAAAGATATATAGGGGAATGATTGGTTCTCTGTTGTACTTGACAGCAAATAGGTCTGATATTATGTTTGCAACATGTCTTTATGCACGATATCAAGCTAACCCAAGGTAGTCTCATCTAATTGCAGTGAAAAGAATCTTGAGGTACATCAAGGGCACTACAAAGTTGGGGCTTCGGTATCTAAAGGAGTCTGGATTTGAATTATTTGGATATTCTGATATTGACTTTGGAAGATGCAGAATTGACAGAAAAAGTACTAGAGGGAGCTGTTAATTTCTAGGAGGAAGTCTTGTATCTTGTTTCAACAAAAAATAGAACTCAATATCAACATCTACTGACGAAGCTGAATATATTGCAGCTAGATGTTGCTGTGCACAAATCCTATGGATGAAAAATCAGTTATTGGATTATGGCCTAAATTTCAACAAAATTCTAATTTTGTGTGATAATACAAGTGTCATTGTCATTGCTAAGAACCCTATGCAATATTCCAGAACTAAACATATAGAGATTAGGTATCATTTTACCAGAGAACATGTTATGAATGGAACCATTGAACTAAATTTTGTACCAACAAACAAGCAGTTGACAGACATCTTTACCAAGGCTCTTGATGAAGTAACCTTTATCAATTTGGTAGGAGAGCTGGGTATGATGAATTATGCAAGATAAAGTTTGATCAACTTGCTGAAGTCATGCCAAAAAAATTGTTTAAGTGGTTCAAGCTATCAAGTGTGTAAATACTAGTGAAATACTGGTATTTCTAACTCATCTCATAATTTTTTGATAATATTATTGATAGAGGGTTATATGTTTATAATAATAATAAAAAAATAATATACAAATAAAAATAATATATAAATAAAAATAATAATAATAATAAAAAAATTCTTGATGTGCATCAAGGTCAAGGTGTGACATAAGGGTTGTGCGTCAGGGTTAGGCATTTGGACGCATCACGGGAAAGTAATTAGCCTGTGATGACTTTTCATCAGGGGACTCTTCTAAGTCCCTGATGATGTGGCATCACAAAGTTAATGCCAACCCCTGATGACATGTCGTCAGGAAGTTATTTCAAAAAGGGACTATTTATATTCATCTTCTCTTTCCTTGAAGACATACCAATTGCTTCATTTCTTTCTAACAACTGCTCGAGTTTTCTTTCTTTCTCTTTTACAGAAACCATAGTTTTTTAAAATTCAACAGTTTCAATGGCACCAAGCACTACTCAAAGACTTCCAAGGAATTTAGTGGTTCCACAAACTAATTTTGTGGGCTTTTCGGACATCAGTGAGGTGGATGCTTGCTTTAAATCCATGATGAATTATCTACTCAACTCAGAATATAGCAGAGACATCTTTACCGATGACGAGATGTCTGGTGAAGTCATTTCACAACTCTAGTCAAACGCAAAGTTCATGTACTCTTCTTCAAGGCCTGACGTTGTCAAAGGTATCTCCTCTAGAATCTCTTCTGAAAAGGGTAAAATAACTCCCTCCAGAATCAATTCTGCTCTAGGGTTACCAACACAAGACTTTGTGGAAGTGCCAAGTGATGCTGAAGTTTTGGACATCTTAAAAGAATTGGGCTATAACTCTCCAAACAACGTGGCATTGAAGTTCAAGGATCTTAAGAGGGTTAATGTGAAGATAGAGATATCTTATCTCTTTGATACAATAACAAAAGTTTTCTCAAGTAAGTCCTCTAACTTTGAGGTTATAACCTCCTTAACTCTTAAAATTGCTTATGCCATGATAAGAATGTAAAAATAAATATAGGTAAATTAATCTTTGATGAACTAGTAAATAAAATAGGTAGTCACATTTCTAGGAAATCAGAAGTTTACTATGCCAGATTTTTGTTGATGATTATTAAAGATCAATGTCCTAACTGTACTTTTGAGAATGACATAGTTGTACAGAGTTATACGCAAACAAAGAAATTGTTTATAGAGATAATAAGGAAATCATACACAGCAGAACTCTTTATACTTCCATCACATATGAAACAGGTAATTTCTATACACCCTTCTCTTTCTCAACCTCCTAGTTCTTCTACTTCAACTACTATGACAGAGATCACTACCAGTTCTCTGCCTACTAAGTAGTATCACCAATTTCTACACAACAACTTTCTATAGCCCAACCCTCAGTCTCCCAAAAGACTAAGGGTATTAAAGAAAACACTCTGAAGTAACCTCATCAATCGAGGGGGAGCAAGGAGAAAGAGTGTTTGGCTTGAGGAGAACGAAAAAGAAGATGACAACCTTGAGCGTTGACCCTAAACCAAACTAGGCAGTATCCTCCCAAAAGGATATTGACCTTAATAAGGAATCAAACACATCACTAATTGTCTCCTCTCAAAAGGATTCAATTATTGAACAAAGTCCCCAACCAGGGACACAGTTGAGTGAGGCACATACACTAACCATAGCCCCTGATGAAACTAACTTCAGGGTCTCTGAGAGCCACTTGCAAATATCTTACATAGTGAGTGCACACACAACTTCTTTTGATGAATCACCTCCTCACTCTATGATTCAGCCAACACTCCCTTCTACACTTCTCCTTTCTTATTCCTTACCTCAAATTTCTTTAGATGTCATGATACAAACACTAAGTGTTATGACATCAGATCTTTCACTTTCTCATTTCATGGAGGAGACACTTCTCAGTGAGATAGTGATTGACAATCAAGACTCTCAAATAATTGATTCCTTTTTAAATGATTCAATCACTGATGATCATATAGGGGACATAAATAAACTAGTATATACTACTGCAATAAGTATTTATACTTCCCTCATTGTACATACTTCTTCAATAAATAACTATACTTCTCCTATTATACATACACATACATCCTCCACTCCTCCTCAAATCACTTCTGTGGACACAGTAGTTGCAGATACTCTACTTACTTTGTCCACAGTTGCTGAAAACGCAGCCCATAGGAGCCCAATTAGGACAATTTTAAGTGAGAATGTGAGAATATCTAGTGAAGAGAGGAAAAGTCGACCCAATGAGAGAACTTTGGCAAAAAGAGAGGAAGAGAGTATTGCCTTAGAAGGCAATGAAAAAGGAGAGTCAGAGAGAAATGCCTTAGAAGGCCTAGAAAAAGGAGAGGTTGAGGGAGATAAGGATGAGATCCTTGTAAATAAAGAATATAGAGAAAATTTTGATACTATACATACACCATCCTCTTCAAGTAATGATAAAGATAACACTATTATGGATGATTTTGCACCACTCCTGGGAGTTGATTTATATTATCAGAAGAACCAGATGTCAGATACAATAAAACTGCTAAAGTAGGAGCTCTCACATGCCATAGACCCTGTCCTTATCAAGATTCTCAAGTCCCAAATTATGATAGGACAGTCTATGGACGTTGAATCTCACAAATTACATACATTAGTTCAAGAGAAGATACACAATGTACAAAATGTTGTAGATTCTCTTGCCATCAGCCACTCATTACTCAAGATCAAGAAGCTTACTGACAATGTTAATTAACAACTTGTTGCATTCAACACCCGACTCACAAAAATGGAATCTTTACAACAGTTTGTGGTTGACACTCTTAAACAACACTTCCTAGTCACATTCCATCTCTCAACTTTCACTGATGATGCTGTCAAAAAGGGGGAGAAATCTTCAAGGCCATCGTCAGGGGTTGTTATAGAGAATCCCTGAAGCAATCAACCTTCAGGGGATGTGACTATTCCTAAAGTCAAGGACAAGGGCAAGGGTATCCTAATTGATAAACCCAAAAAGAAATCACTTACTCAATTAGGGCCCAAGCTACTTGGAGATGCCATGAAGACAACTCATTTTCCAACACTCGTTGAAATAGTAATTGTGGAAAAGTGGAGCTTGTCTTCCCTCAGGACAAGAAACTTGTGGAAGCTGATGCACTCTATGCACGAAAACTACAAAAGGAGGAGGAAATGGCTATGGCTAAAGAAAAGGAAGAGGAAGAGAAGAAGAAGAAGAGTGTCAAACAAAAACCCTCCAAGAGAACTCAGTCCAAGCAGTCACAACCACCAAAAGGTGCATCAGGGGATCATAGCAAAGAAGATCAAACATCCTCTGATGTTACCAAAACCAAGTCATCTGGATCAACAACTCAAGCACCTACTCCTGTAACAATTGGACCACCCACACTTGCAGAATTTCTAAGGGATGACAGGCACAAGAACCTGACATTTATACAATCAATCAAGAGCATAAGTGTCAAGGTAAGGAACAAGGGGGAAATAATTGTCATCCTAAGGAATAATGGGTCGGAGTTCACAGCCACTCTAGACTAGTTCAGGAGGATGGATGCTGAGCAACTAACATTAATCAAGAAAACAGTGCTAGACTCAATAGTGTTGAACAAAGACTTGAGGGGCTGATTGACAAACTGAGGCAAGCCATCAATGACAACATGAGCTTACCCACAGCTATGGAGAAACCACTTAAACTATTCTATAAAACAGTTGATGGGCAAGAGAAGCAAATAAAGATGAATGAAATTGATGAGCTTGACTTGGAAAAGGCAATGCATGTTCTAAGAGAAATTGTTTATCACAAAAATGAACATGTCATCAAGTTTAGAGCCCATATTGTGAAGAGAGTGCTAAAAGAGGTTGAGGAAACCAGAGCTTATGATGGGAATGCAACAATTGTAAGGGATGTACCCCCAGTAAAAGAATTCAAAGAATATCCTAAGATGATCACAAACCCCATGGGTGTGGAATTCAAAAATTCAAAAAGGGAGATTGTCACCTTTTTCTGGTCACAACTTGCTGCAGCCAATTTGTAAGAGATTGGATCTATCCTTAAAGCTCTGGAATCTAGCAGGAATGTCAACATTGTCAAATTTAGAAGACTTCTTCAAAAAGAGCTTGAGCAATTGGAGACAGGGAGTGAAGACAACAAACTTAGGATTCCAGATCAAAGAAAACAAGGCATTGGGAGTGACACAAAACCCATTAAATCAAGTCATCCATTGCCCTTTGTTTCTGCTCAACAATAGAGGGATCTTGAAGTCTGAATTGTAGATACTGTAAACAATTTTTTAAACACTTGTATATAGTTATTCTTTGTAACTATAAAAATATACTTATTCTTTAATGCCTATAGATTTAGGTTTTGACATCATCATCAATACATTAGTTAGATTTATGATTATCAAACTGATAAAAATAAATAGGGGGAGATTGTTAGATATAAATGTTAATGATGATAATTCTATTTTAAAGGAATAAATGTGCATCTATAAATACTGAAGGTATTCTACAAACCTTAGTATATTTGCACAAGTTTTTCATCCATTGATGGATAACCCAATCATCAAGGGATGAACTAAACTGCACTAGACAAGTCATTAGTGAATACTGCAAAAAGACTTGTTAGTGTCAGAGGATGTTCGTTGTTACTTAAACATTCAAGTATTCCACACATCAGACACTCTAGGAAAAGCCAACAAGGTATCAATGATTAAGAGTGCAAGTATTTTAATAAGGCATCAGTGAAAAACCCATTAGGGGTAGCATAAAATACTGCGTCAGGGGATGACATCAGAGGGTCAACCTATTAGGAGAAGCTAGCAAATGAAGTTCAAACAATGCGTCAATGAATGTCATCAGTAGATACAAGTAGATCTTAACATCAGTGGATAGTGAAACACTGATCGAGTCTCCATCAAGGCTTGACATCAGTGGATAGTGAAACACTGATCAACTTTCCATCAGGGCTTGTCATCATAGGATCCAGAAGCATTGATCAAGTCAACATCAGGTCTTGTCTTCAGTGGATGATTATGACTTAGTCCACTCATCATCAGGACTTACAAGTAAATCATTGATACTTGGCACAGAAGTAAGAAGTATAACTGGGAAGATATTCTTTGAAGTTTGGTTGTCCAATAACAACTCTCAAGCAATAAATGCATGATGATCAGGGGATGAAAAAGAAGCAACACTAGCCAAAAGCAGTCTGACACATTACTCTAAAAGGACAATAATGTGACATACTGCGGCTATGTTGAAAAAAATAGCATGTCTAGCACGTGGATTCAACAACTGATTTGCTACATATACAGAAAGAGGTTTTACACGAAACAACCAAGAAGTCACAACACTTACACACTAGAAAATTTTTTTGTAATAGATCTTGAGAGATTTTATTCAGAGAAATTTTTGCAGCTAGAATGAGAAAATGAAGATGTAATTTATTACATAATTGTAGTTGTTAATCACTTTGTGATTAAACAGATTTATAGAAAAACACCAAGTTATAATACAACTATTTTAACTTGAATGCTTGTGTATTTATTTTAATTTCAATAAAGTTTTTTTGATCCTTATAACTATTCCAGTCATTGTGGATTAAGTTTTAAAGAGCGAAAAATTTGTAGTGTTTGTATTCATTGTGGATTAGCATAATGTTTATATGTATCTCATTCATTGTAGACTATCATATTATGTATTATGATGCATGTTTGTATAATGTCAGTCAATTGCTTAATTAGTATCTCATTGCAGCATTGGATTTCGTAATATTGTGAACCATGATTGGAGCACCTCAAATGCTTGTTCCACATATTTACAAACTAACTCTTGACATTGTGCAATAATCTATGTTTCACACTTTGAGGAAGGGTGATGAATTTAATGAGAGAAGCCCACTGTGGATATGTATACCATCAGTAAAGTAGTATCCTATGTTATACTGATTATCATTAACTACAAAGTTAACTTGTGAGGCAGTACCATTAAACATATCATCAAAAACATAAGAACGATATATGACGTTTAGATCATTAAATAAACTTGAAACGCCGAAAAAAGTACGTCATATCCATAGATATTGAGATGCAACTGTCTCAACTATAATTGTTGTTGTCTCACTACGTCCTAAATACATTTCTTGCTAAGCTATTGGACAAGTTTTGCAGTCTCAGTGCATAAAATTAATTCTTCAGAACATGCATGAAAATCCTCATTGCTCACCAATGTGTAAAAGCCAATGCAAGTTCGTCTTTGTTGGCCTTCGTAGATATTACTCACACAAATGCGTAGATACTCATAAATCGCATCGACAACAACGTCGTATGATAGTACTCGTCGCGTGACACTGCAGCTTTAAAGAGATATTGAACCCATCATTCCAACAGCGTTTGGACGTTGTTGGAAAACGTGGATGGCTCTTTAATGCATTGACAATACGAAGAAAAAGATGTATATGCATCCTGAATCTTCTTCTTAACATTCTTTCATCATAAACAATATTATGAGCAAACTAGTCCGCAAATAATCGATTGTATATGTTTTCAAGATTTCTATTATGCTGCCTCTTTTTGATTGGATTTGTTTACTCACCTAGGTTATTGATATGAGAGAATATAAAATCGATTTTGGAGCTAAAACTGCATAAAAAATCAATAAAACTGCGCTAACGGGTGGTGGTCGCTGTTTTAATCTTCAAAACTGCAAATATATTGGTTTTGGCTTTGGTTTACACTCGACCCGAACATAAATTGAACCAATATTTATACATTTAATATATTAATATGTTATTATTTCACACACACACACACACACATACATATAATTATATTTAATTTTATAAAATAAATTAAATGTTAAGGAAAACTAATGGGAATGATTTTTCCCAAACTTATTTGGTTTAAATGGTCAAAACACTAAAATGTGCCCAATTAATGTAAATATAAAAGGTCCAATCGGATATGGTTGGTCTTTGAAATCCCAACAAATATTTCTTTCTTCTTATATTTTGTCATTCGTCTCTTGTGTGTTTGTGTTAGGAGCGGAGGTGTGGGGACACTTGCCCAATCACTTAACAAAAAGATTTGAGTTATTCAAGCAATAATTCCCGCAATCCCCTTTTCCCCTCACCATCCGGCTTCCATTTTTCATACAAAATACAAACATCATTCTCCCCAAAATAAAGATATTTTAATATTTTCTTTCCTTTTCTCCATTTTCTTAGCAGAAAAGCTTTTTATTTTTCAAATTTAAGAAAAAACAAACAAATCTTTTTTTTTTCTTGTGAAGTTATTGAACAAAAAAGAAATTATTTTTTGATTGGTAAGCGCCACTCGTTTTTCTTGTATCCTTGTTCAGTGAAGTTATCTTTGAATTTTGTCCATTCCTTCTTGTAATTCTTTCTACTTACCCAGAGAAGTGGTCGTCGTCTTCGTCGTCGTCGGAGGGAGAAAGGGCAAAGTGTACCTCCCTGCACCCCCTCCTTCATTCGCCCTCCTCTTTTGACATCCTGCAAACTTTTCCAATTCCTCCGTTTTCCATCAATCTCTCCCCATCTTAAAAAGATCCTTTTCTTGTAATTGCAAAGTCTTCATCTTTTCCCATTTAATTCATGATCTTCTTCCAAAAGGGGTTGGTTAAGAATGATGGGACCTTGATGTGAGAGATTTCCATTCAATGGACACATTCTTTTGTATCAATCTATCTCTTGTTTTAGCACATTTTTATTATCTCAATTCCCACCATTCTTAAATTCCTCTAATTTCTCATTTTTAAATTTCTTGGAATCTCTGCCAAACCCAACCCTATCCAATTAAATCCTTCTCCCATCCAGCTCATCTTCTTCTTTAATCATCTTCCCCATTCCCCCATATCTTTCTCCTTCAAAGACACACACCTCCTAGTGTATTTTCTCAATTATTTTATCAAACACTTTTCCTTTAAATAAACCCCTGTTTCCTACGTTATAATTTAAACCCAATTTCAATCTCTTGGTGGGCAATCCCCAAATGGGTTGTGCCTCATCAAAGAAAGAACCCGTTTGCCGGAAATGCCATGAGCCTCTCCGGCCGATTACCCGGAGCTACTCAATGCACGTCCATCACCCGCCTCAGAGCCACGGCGACACCTACCATGTCGTTGCTCTCACTTCCACCACTTTGGGTTCTCTCAAGGTCGACCCCCAAATCAATCTCACCGTCAATGAGAAGGTTGAGATCAAGATCAATGACAGTGATCGCAAAAAGAGAAACAAGAAAGAAGATTTCTCAGTGGATATGATTGAGGCTAAATCATGGTCGAAAATGATTGATGAAAAGATACCAAAAGTGGCTCCGAGAACCCCAATTCTAACCCCACCAGGTGAACCAGAGACGATTAATGCTTGGGAATTGATGGAAGGACTTGAGGATACTAGCCCTCTTCATAATCATTACCGGAGTTTTTCATTCAGTGTTGGTACAAATTCAGGTCCGGCTTCATTGGATCTTCCCACTCCGAGAGTGAAAAATGATAAAGCTTCTCCTAAGCCATTGTGGCAAGAAATTGCAGAGGGTGATGCTAATTCAAATGAGGCATCAATACCTGATTTCGATCCGGACATTATCACAGAATTCAGAAAATCACTGGAAGAGCTGCCACCGGCAAACCCGTTTCACCTTAAGCCATTGGTTGTCACCAGCGATAATGAGGCTGTGGGTGTCAAGGATTCCAAGAATTTGAATGGGTATAAACATGAAATTCCCAAACATAAGGTGGTTTTATACTTCACTAGTCTCAGAGGAGTGAGGAAAACTTATGAGGATTGTTGTTATGTTAGAGTAATTCTGAAGGGGTTAAAGGTGAAGGTTGATGAGAGGGATGTGTCAATGCATTCGGGGTTTAAGGAGGAATTGAAAGAGCTACTGGGAGATGGGTTTAATGGGGGTGGCTTGCCTAAGGTTTTTGTGGGGAAGAAGTACATTGGTGGGGCTGAGGAAATGCGGCGATTGAACGAAGATGGACAGCTTGAGAAGATTCTTGAAGGTTGTGAAATTGTGGAGGATAGCAGCCATGGTGGAGGCGGTGGAGTTGGTGGCGCGGTGTGTGAGGCATGTGGGGATGTGAGGTTTATGCCTTGTGAGACATGTTCTGGAAGTTGTAAGATTTATTATGAAGCTGATTATAATGAAGAAGAAGAAGAAGAAGAATTTGAGGAAGGTGACTGTGGGTTTCAAAGATGTCCTGATTGCAATGAAAATGGGCTTATTCGCTGTCCAATTTGTTGTGATTAACATCAGTGCTTTAAAATTCCACTGCAGTTTCTTGTTTCTTTTCTTCTTTGCTTTTGTTTTGGGAATTTTGCATTGTACAGAGTTTTGGTATTACTTCTAAGAGAAATATGTCAGGTAGATTACAGGGTTATATACCTTCTTCCTCCTTTTTGTAGCTATATTCACATGCTTCATTTGTGCAATAAGAATGGGCTTTTTCTGTATCTTGAAAAATTCTACATCTTTTTTCTCCTCATGTTTATTTGTGAAACTGCAAGTGAACTTTTGTGATGATCCAGATGTGAAATGGGTAAACTTTCTAATGGTTCAGGCCAGAGGAGATGCAAAAAAATGTTTGCTTCGGAGTGAAGGCATGAACTGAAACAGTTAAACACCCATCAAAATCAAAACAGGTAAATCTTATTCTTCCATTTCTTTATTCTTCAATTTGCTACTACTGTTACATTTGTGTATTAAGGAAGACAACCGTAGATTTCATGAAAGGCGAAAATAGCTTTTTAACCACCCAACTATACTATTTTTAAGATTTTGGTTATTGTACTTCAAAAAGAAATTGATTGGTCCACTAAATTAATTAATTTTAAACATTTAACTCATTTCGTTACATCCATCAAATTTTTGATTACGTGGTGTTAACATATAAATAAATTTAAAATTTTATATTACTTAAAGTGATGTGACTATCCAGCTTAAACTTAGTTAACGTGTATAACTAATATATTTATCTTTTCCAACTCGGAATTAAAAGAAATAGGGATAAGTATAAAAAATCCCAAATTTCTCCAACTCTATGGTTTAATTGTTAAAATTTTGTCTCTATGCAAAACAAACCCTCGTTGTTATAAGATAGAAAATGAATATATTAGTCATACACGTGAAGTAAGTCTAAACTAGATAGTCACGTCATTTTAAGTGATATAAAAATTAAAATTTATTTACATGATAGCGCTATGTAATAAAAAATTTGTCGAAATGTAACGAAATAAGTTAAATGTTAAAAACTGATTAGTTTAATGGGCGAATCAAATTTTTTAAGGTAGAGCTACCAAAATATTAAAAGCGATATAGTTTGGTGGTGAAAAAACTATGTTTGCTTTTCATGAAAATGACCCTCAACTTGGTAGCATTTAATTTCTTAGGATTGTTGCATATGCAATAGTAGATTTTGCAAGATGATATAGACTGTAAATATGATATAGGAGTAGATATCTGGAAAGTTTAATTGAAGTGAGTTTTTTAGTATGTGGATGTAGACTATGTAGAAATAGATAAAATGAAAATTTATTTTTCAGGATATGAATATTAGATTGTGTAGTTGAGGTAGAAATCTCATGACCCATTATCAGCTTTACAAGATATCCCTGTCAATGTCTTAAAGATGGTCCAACTGAACGTGTGTCGTGACATTCTTTTAGACCCTACATCTTCAGTCTGTACCCCCATGAGCCACATGACAAGGTCCATATGGCTTTTGGAAAATTTTACAACTCTAATTTGTAACTAATACATTAGTACAATAATAAAGATAAAAACAACCTTAATTATGACACAAACATAACAGTAATAAAATGGAAAAAGTGCATATTTTGCTAATATGAAAATCTTAGGTTGTTGACAATAGAAGTCTATGTAGAGGATTAGGTCAGTTGCAATCATGATGAAGCTCCTATTAATTTTTTTCTGTGTTCAATTTTTCTCCATTATAACCACTAGTACTACAAATTTTATTAAAGTAGCCACCTAATGAGAAGATACCAATAAATAATTCAATTATTAAAGCACAACCAGCCCAGCAGGTTCTATGACCAGAAATTGAATGAGACATGGTACTATGGTCAATCCTGTTTCTCTGGAATTGGTTAGTACAGTAGTTAAAATTTGCAGCAAAAGTGTTGCTGCTCTAGTACTTCAAGTAAATATATCAAAACCCCTTAATTTATAGAGTAAAAAAATGGATTGTATCATAGCTAATTAACTTTTAGCTAGCGAATGAGCAACGTAGGGTATGAAGATTGAAGAAAGAGAAGTAAGTGCGGCTGAAGTAGGTCCAACAATGGATAGCAGTGGTTAGTTGAATTGACTGGTGATCAAACATATATATTTAACAGTTCAAGTATTATGCAATGGATTCAAACCTGAACATATATTGTGGCCCTCAGCTGGACGACACTAGTATTATGGTTTTATTTTATCCGAAACCATAAATTGAATTCCATTAACAAAATGTTGAGTCAGTAAAGAACAAGAAGATAATACAAGTCTTGTTTGTCTCAGGAAAAATATATGGGGGCTACTCTGCATTAGTAGGGAACATTAATTCCCACAAAATCGGGATCTATTGAAACAAATTTCAGTAGGGTCGTTCACAAGTATAGTGAAAAAAATAGAAAAAAATAATATCACAAGTAGTACTCGTGGTATTGTATCTGGAGAGATATGATGGATAGGACTAATAAGCAACGGACAACTCTCTCTCAATCCAATAAATGTACCATAATTTTTCATTCTGTTGCTGACTTGCAGAGTGCAAAAGTGCCATCTGATGTCTGCAATGTCTGGTTTGAGATGCTAATTCGCGCGACTGATCGCTATATAACGTATCATTTATTGAAGAAGAAGCACACAAACAGTTGTATTTTAAAGTATTATTTAATATATTTTGTGCTATTTCATTTCAAAATTTTTAAAAATAACAAATTTCACTTTAAATTTAAATTTTAGAATTTCGCAATCCTATTTTATATACATTAAAATGTATCTATAATTTTGAAACAGACAAATTATTTGTTTTCCTTTGCTTAGGTCACCCTAAGGCACTTGCAATAGTTTTCTTAAATAGGGATTATCTACATAATACTGAAGGAATCTTCAAAATTAAGTAATTTTAGTCCTTCACTAATTTTTCTAAAATAAAGTCTTTCCTATTTTAAGAAATATAATTGAACAGTGATTTTTCATTTTTTGGGAACCACAATTCATCATCTCATCATATCTTCCGTAAAAAAAATTAAATTATTCTTTGGTTAACTTTTTTTTAATTCTTAAATATAAATTTAATATATATAAAACATATTATTTCGTATGATATATATATATATATATATATATATATATATATGTATATATATATATATATATATGATAATATAATACGGAGTACATTATATATTATCCGTGTATAGATATATATTAATATCAGGTGTTAAGCTAATTGAGTTATACTTCACATTTTAAATTATACTCACTAATTTTATATCTAGAATTCATAATTTATTTTAAAAATCCAACCATGCAGATTGAAAGAGTATTAAAAGATATAGTAGTACACAAATTTTTAAATCATTTCGTAGTATATAATATGATTTTATAATTATATAAAACTTGTATATTTTCAATGACTAAAATATATCAATGTTTATATGATTATAAAAATTATGTAAAACAACTCAAAAAAATCTCAAAAAATTACATATAATTTATTTTTGTATACTGTTTTAATCCATACAGTTAGATTTTTCTCATATATTCTAGAAACCGAAGGATAACACGAGTAAGTAAGATTATAAAAATGAGTTATAACTCAATTCACTTTTTCCCTTAATATTATTATATTATGATATATGATATGTTACATAATAAAATAAATTACTGGTATGATATATTAGATTATTATACAAAATACAATACATTATATAATTATTTCAATATAATATATATATATATATATATATACACACACTATTAAATATTAATATAATAGTAAAATATTGTATATATATTATAAAGTAAATTACAAAAGTGTCCCTCAAAGTATATATTTAGTGCTGAAAGTTGTATAATAAAGAATCTGGTATAATTGTAACTGTCAGTGCATTTTTTACTTCTGATGATAAAATAGAGAATTGTTAAAAAAAATTAATATTAATTCTTTAAAACATGTTTTTTTTTAATTTGAATATTCCCCTTGGATCATTTTATTTGTCAGTTTATTTAAATTCGGCAACCAATCACTCAATCAGGGCCCTAGGAAACTTCAACCTTTAGCAGGATTAGGCCGTGAATACTTACTTTATTATATGCTGATACTCTGATATGGGTTATAAGTAATCTTATCGTAACCAAATCGACTGGTACAACTACTTATTCATAATTTAATCCGTGGTTCAATTAGATTATTAGTTTTTTAGGAAAAATATTATATAAATTATATTCTTATAAATTTATCAAATATAAATTTTAAATTTTTAACAATCAAAATAACTTCATCAAATATTCTAAAAATTCATTAAAATATAAATCTTAAATTTTTAACAATCAAAATAATTTCATCAAATATTCTAAAAATTCATTAAACCGGTTAATTGGTTCACAAAAAAACAAAAAACACAGTTTTAAGAAATAAAAAGAGAAAACCCACTTACCAAAAAAAAAAAGAGGAGAAAATCTGGTTCTAATCGGTTCAATCGTTTTTTTCTCAATTTTTTCCTGAACCGCTAATTTTAATCAAACTGACTGAATACATAGCCGGTTTGCAGTTAAATCGGTCGAATCGACATGTCCGGTTTGATTTTGATAGTATTGAGTATAAGTCATTCGTCCCAATGCAAATAGATAACAAACAAATACATCTCCATTGCGAATAAAATATTTTAGTTTTAATAATTTTGAAGTGAAATA
This sequence comes from Centella asiatica, assembly GCA_014636745.2. Taxonomy (NCBI): domain Eukaryota; kingdom Viridiplantae; phylum Streptophyta; class Magnoliopsida; order Apiales; family Apiaceae; genus Centella; species Centella asiatica. Next base: position 28,449,402 of record CM025785.1, on the reverse strand, counting down.
TAATGAAATATATAAAAAAAAATTTAGATATATTACAAATTTATATTACAAATAATATTATATTAAAAAAATATATTTTTAATTTTGGAATAGATGAAATAGTTAATTTCTCATATAGTTGAAAGATAGCCGCAGAATTGTTTACTTGGTTTATAGAAGTACCATCTACACATATGTCTCCCTATTTAGAGGCTTTTTCGTAAGAAAATGTCTAATAATTTGGACTGGGATGAAATGTTTAAGTGTTTTATCCTTCCCACGTAATTTGGGCTCGAATCCCACCATTATTCGCTGATTTTGTAACCGATCCCCTTCTTTATCTGACCGTCCTTGCTACTATTTCATTCTTTATCACATTTCATTTAACAATTTGCTTATATTTAAATTTGGTTTTTTTGTCTATGAGGTTTTAGTTTAGTGGTTGAGACTAAAATGTAAACCTATAATTACCGTTAGAAACAATTGTGACTTTATCCCCTCATTGAAGTGGGACTTGTTCTTTCTTGTTGAATATTTCTCTTTTTTAATGTATTTCATCTTATATGATTGATATTGATATTGTGTTTGATAATTCATTTGTGATGAAATTCTGAAAAAAAGAAGAAGAAAAAGAACGTGTTTTTTCCCCTTATCAGTTGGTTCATTCTAACATAATCAGGCCCATTAAACATAATCTGTTATATATTCCTTCTCAAATTTATATTTGTGTTGGTATTTATCAGATTTTGTCGTTTGATGCATTATACATATTCCTTCTATTTCTTCCGAGAAAAACTCTTCGCATTGCAATGCAAATTATGTCAATTTGATCTTTCATAAGTAGATACAAAATAAAACACTATAATAAAGACACCCATGATCTACTCTGTCATTTTTCTTATTTTCAGATAAATCTCATTATTTAGTGTAGTGAACTAAGTGAATCGAACTCGAATTAATTTTAATCGACTTTATCTATTAATAAAGAGTCAAGTGAAACAAAATTTACTCAATAAAAATTTGTGTTGTAGATTAATTAATTGAAGTAGTTAATCAAATGATATAAATATGTTAAGTATACTCGATCTTTTTAATTCAAATTAAGTCCACTCGAGCCTAAACTTATTAATAAACAAAAAAATAGATTCCAAGTATGTTTATTTGTTGAGCACAAGTTCTAAATTAGTTGAGCCTAGTGAATAGATTTATTCATTTAAAACTCCAACGGTTCGACCTCAATTTTCCTTCTCATTCATCAATTTGAGAAATAATAATAATAATCGTCACCATCATTATCAACAACAATAATAACAATTATTATTATTATTATTATTAATTCAAGAAATAAACAACAACACAACAACAACAACAAATTTATATCAATCAGGATCATTAGTACTAGTAATTGAGTTACTCTGCTAGTATTGTAGACAATTGGAGAAATATATATCTATCCAGTTTTGCTATTCAAGTCTAAATTACATAAATAAACTATATAAAGCATTTTGTGGGTTGATGTATGAACGAAATTTTTGTCGGCTACATTATTATTTTTTAAAACATATTTAACGCCCGTTTTGAGAAGGTTGTCAGGAATGTGGGCATCTTTTTTTATATTGTACTAATAAATGTGGGCATCTGAAAAAATTATACTAGGAGATAATGTTTTAATATCAAAAAGTACAAGAAATCCAGAATAAATCCTAAACTCGAAATTAATATAATTAGATTAACAGATAATATATAATTTATGTTACGATTATCCTGTTAACTGACAAACATTTTTCCTATAATTATGTTATCCTCTATAGCGAAAATGAATGATTTGTTTGTTCAAATTTGGTGGCCATGGACCACGGTCGCTGTCTCTATCCTCGATAACCAGTAATTGGAAATAGTGGGGAATCATATCAACATATAAATTAGAGAAGTAGAAAATGAAGTAGCCCTTTCCTCTGTTTTAAAAAAAGACGTATATTTCAAAAAAAATCTTTTAATAGTTTTGATTAAAACTTAATTTGTATTTGATTGATGACATGATATAATATATTGAAATTCCAACAAAGTAAACTCCTTATTATAGGAAAATATTGTCAAATTTTAGTGACAATTTAAAGTTTAGAATTTAGGATCTAATATAAACAAAACAAAATTTAACTTTTTTTATGGTGCGGTTGGTTATTCGTTGGAACATAAATGAGAATAAAATTAAGGAAGAAAAAATAGCAGTGGGATATAAAGATGACCAAAAAAAATAGAGAAAACTTATAATAAAAAATGTGATGAGCGTTGAAATGGTTATTTATTTGTCATTTAGTTTGTATTGCTTATTCCACCAAGTTTTATTTCAAGCTCCCTTCATTTTATTTGTGCAATCTTATGTTTTATATTAATATTCTCTAATTGTGTATGAATATTTTTTATTTTTAAATCACTTTGAATGAAGTTTTATTATTTTTCTTTGCAAATTAAATGATCTTTTAATTCATTAATTTTTTTTTGTGGGTTAATAATAAATTTAAAAATTATAGATTTACCATTAAGAGTGATAAATATACCTGAGGAATCTATTCTAGTGATAGGTTGAATCATGTTAATAAAGGGTGTTCCAAGGATTAACATTTGGCTTAATCCTTTTACTAATACTAAATTAGTTTTTATACAAACACCATCATTGCATATATTTATATTGGATAATTTATAATCTAAACTCATTTTTGTACAATTAGTTGTGGTTAATCTTTGACCTGATTTTATTTTATCAAAATATTTCGTAGGAATAATTCCTTCTTTAATGCAATTTAAATATGCTCCACTATCAATTAAAGCAATAACTTTAAATAATTGGTTTCGTCATCTTCAACTTTTAAATCTTTTTTCTTAGTATTAGAAGATTCTTCGTCTTCTTGTTAAGGGTAGTTTTCTAAAACTTCTATTCTAGTATTCAAAATCTTAATTTCTGATTTTAAATTATTGATCTCTTGTTGTAAATAATTTACAGTTATTTCTTTTTGTGGTGTTTCAAATGTTTGAATGATTTCTTGAAAATTATAAGTTAATTTCTTTTTATTGAGAAAATCATTCTCAATTGTTTTTCATAATCCTCTAAAATTTGTAAAAGAGTTTTCCTTTTTTCTTCTGGATCTGTTATTTTATCTATGATATCTACTATCAAACGTTAATACTTAAACCATTTAAATCAAGAATAGATTTATAATAATTAATTTCATTTATACAACTACAATCTTTATGATCGTTTTCTTCATCAGATTTCTCACTATCTGAATTAGTATAAATATCATCATCTAGAATATTGTTAATATCATTATCTGAATCAATACTGATTTATGAATTTATTAAGATAGACATTATTTGAGTTTTTAATTCCTCGCTTATATCTAATTCCTTAATTTTTTTTAACTCAATAATTATTAGCATAATGATCTATGTTACCACATTTGTGACAAGTTATATCTTTTTTGAAATTATTAATTTTTTTAAAGGGTTTCTTACCTTTTTGAAATTCCTTTTTATTATTTGTAGATTTCCTAAAATTCTTTTTATGCTTAATAAATTTGTTTGGCATATTTCTTTCAGGCTTTCTAATCTTAAAGATAGGAATATTATAGGCAAACTAACTATAAAATTCCCCTAATTCTTTTCTACTAGTAATCCATTGTTTCTTTAATTGAGCCTTTAAATTTAAGTCATTGCACAAAGCTAATCTTTCGATTGTGCATTCAAATATTAATTCTTCATAAGTATAAGAATTATAAGTAATATTATTTCCTCAATTTTTATTTCTAATTCTAGTTTTTACCTTTTCTGAAAATAAAAGCGGTAAACCAATTATAAAGTTTTCCTTCCAAAAAGAAGATTTAGCATCATTCCTAAGGGTTACCTTATTTAGAAAGACATCTTTATACCATTTGAAATGGGTTAATGTTGGACATCTTAAATTTATTAATAGTTCTTTACTCCTATCCATTAGTTGGGTAGGTTAACTAATAAAATATTTTATTATTGACTGGATTAAAGTGTACACTGCATCTTCTTGATTGTGACAGCCCCGATTTTCGGCTATAAATTGGAGTTGTCAGTTTGTCACCAACTGTGGTGACTCCGACTTTCAGCAGAACACTGAGCCATCATTGAGACAAAAATAACAAACTTACATTCATAGAATGAGCTGAAATAGAGCATATCCAACATTTATTATAATTATTGTGTCCAAAGGTTCTAACAGCAGATAACATAATAGGTTCTCTCTACAAAACCAAAAAGCGAAATCGTATTCAAGTGACCTTAATAGTCAGTCCTATTGGTACATCATTTCCTTACTCTCAGAACTTTCACCTTTTTCGCATTTAACTGAAAGAGAAATCAAGCATGTATAAGCAATAATTGCTCAGCAAGTAATATATTATAAAACAAGTGAGAAGAATAAGAATTATGTAGTTAGTTCAAGAATACTCTGTCCAGGGCAAAGTTAATGAATATGAATAATGAAAGAGTTCAAATAACGAATTCCCGTAGTAGATGGGGTGAATCCATTTTCTCAGTGAAGGAAAAGTTGACAATTAATGCCTCTCAATGAAATTCCACACAAGCATTTGATGTCTTTCAGTTCAAGACTTACTAGATCGTCTTAACTTTGTTCAGTACTAGGACTTACTGAGAGTACTTCTCAGCATTTGAGAATAGCAGGCCAAGGTTATCTCAATATGGTCTGCGGTGTACATATATGTGACACTTAAAGTAGATATAATTATATCTACAGGGCCCGACATAATAGAATAAACTATTCTCAATTCCGGGGTGTTCTCTCATCAGCTTATATAGTGGATTAATCATGAGGGTCATTGGGTAGAAACATGGATGATTTCATAAGAATACAAAAGCATAGCATTAAAAGAGTTGAAATGAATTAAACAATTCAATATATCTTGTCTTGACATGGAACAAATATGATGCTTGTAAATTGGATACAAGTAGTCAAGCATTTAACAATATGGTCTTAGCTCAAGTTGAATAAATAACTTGTATTCTCTATCAGTACGTATATGAAACAATTATGTATACGTAAGAAGAAAAGTTTAAGCATTTGTATATCATAACTTAACACAGATTGAATCAATTGATCATGTGTTTAATTGCAATAAGCATCATACTTCATATATGCATGCACAAACAGCTCTACTATATGTTGAAAGAATAATAAATATATTACTTGCCTTGATCAGAGTGATATCTTATATTTGGTTCAAGTGGCCCTGCAAGATCTAAATTTGATCCATAAATGATCAAAAGTTAGAATTATAGCTATATGTTATTGCACCCCTGCTTATATAATCATTGCTTAAAAGATTATTTATTTATTTATATAAGAATTGATGATGTAATATAGTCCTTGCTCAATTGTTGTAAAAGGATTTAGAAAAATATCCAACATTTAAGTAGATATAACATTTAGTTAAGCAAGGTTTTGATCACCATTGAAGACTCTACTCACTGGTCAAGAAGGATTATGAAGACATGTAAAATATTCTAAGTATAGTCCTGCCTAGAATGGAAATAAGCAAGGACTGGGGTAAGCAAGATCCTTTGCTTGATCCAAGTCAAGTTGTCAGAAAAAGGCTATCTTTGGACTTGCTTAGTCAACTTCTAGAAGGCTTTTCAAAAAGGCACTAGAAGACAAAATAATGGTTATCTTTTTTAGCTAAGCAAGGACAGTTGTAAAGGATCAAGTCACATGAAAGATGGTACAACACCAACGGATCTATTTCAAATTCTCAACGGATAGAATTTCTGGAGAAATATAAATAGGAGTCATAAATTTCATTTATGACTACTGAACAACCAAAAAAATGCTCTGACATTCTGACACATTAAAGACTTCAGCAAGACATCAGAAACTTGAACAAGTGCTATCAATCTGCTCAACAAGGAGCACTCTACTTAGAGATAACAAGCTAGATTTTCTAAATTTGCTTTAAGTCTGTGTGACTAAATTGGTCTAAGTGACCTAGTGTAAATTGGACTAAGTGTCCCCTTGCTCATTGTTCTGTGTGAACAAGTTTTAGTGATAGCCTTCTCAAGTAAAAGAGAAGAAGAGTGGAGTAGGTTTAGATCGAACCACTATAAAAATTCTCGTGCCTATCTCTATTCCTGCTTATCTTTCATTTTGCTTTATCTTTGCTTTGCTAAAGTCTTTGTTGAATTCTTTTAGCAAAGACTTACTGTGATTACTACTTTAGCCATTAACCTTTCTTTCTAAAAACTAAGGGGTTCTTTGCTTAACTATTCCGCTGCTAAACCTTTTCAAAACATAAGAAACTCTTTTATAAGTAAGAAGTGTTTAAATCAGTAAAGTTTTCGAAACAAGACTTAATTTTTGAAAAACACTATTCAACCCCCCCTTCTAGTATTTTTACCCTTTGGGACCTAACAAGTGGTATTAGATCTTAACACTCTTTGCTAAGCCCTTAAGCTTAAGCCCCCAATATGTACCAGAGATAGATTCGCTAACTGGAAATTACGAATACAGGTATACATGGATGCCATTGATGAGGAACTATTTGAAGCAATAAAAGTTGGACCCTACATACCAGAGAAACTATATGTTGATGATCCAAATAAGCTCATTCCTAAGCAAAGGAAGGAATGGACTGATGAAGAGAAGAAATTGGTAGGCTACAACAAAAAGGCAATGAACATTTTCTTCATGGCTCTTGAACAAGAAATGTTCGAAAGCGTGTCTAATTGCACCTATGCTAAAGAGGTTTGGGATGCCTTGCTAGTTCTCAACGAAGGAATGGTAGAAGTTGGAGAGAATAAGCAATCCTTGCTTATTCAATAGTATGAAATGTTCAGCATGTAGCAGGGGGAGAATCTCACTGCTATGTACGAAAGATTTACTGTCCTGCTCAATAATCTGCGGGCTCTAGGGAAGACCTACGACTCAAAGGACATAAATCTCAAATTCATGAGATCATTACCAAGGCAGTTGGATCCCAAGACCACTGCTGTCAAAGAATTAAGAAATTTACATACTACTGATCTCTAACAACTCTATGGAAACCTGCTCACATATGAAATGGAGTTAGCTCAAAGAGATGCCACATCTGAGTCAAGGAGGAAAGATAGAGGAGTAGCACTTAAGGCTGCTGAACCTAAACAACAAGCAGATTCTTACTCAGAGTCTGCTGATAGTGATGAAGATATTGCTATGCTAGCCAGAAAGTTCATGAAAAAGGATTGAGGAAACTTCAGAAGAAACACAAGCAGCAGCAAAAGAGATCCATTAAAGGATCTGTACTACAATTGCAAGAAGCCAGGCCACTACGCTGCTGACTGCCGAAATTCAGCAAAAGAAGAGAGAAAATTTCCTGCTAACGATAAAAGCAAGGGAAAATAATACTACAAGAAGAAATATCAACAAAAGAACAATTCAAACTTTAAGAAAGACAAGGGACTTGTTGTTGAAAAGTCATGGAGTGAGAGTGAGAGTGACTCAGAAGACTCAGGACCAGAAGTAGCCAACCTCTGCTTAATGGCTAGAGAATCTGAGACAAGCAAGGAGGTCGAACTTACTGAGGTATTTGATTTTGACTCTCCTGATACCACTGAAGCTGAGTTGCGCTCTTTGCTCAAAGATGTTGCATCTCAGTGGCATAAATATAGAAGATTGCTGAGAATTGCTTCAGCAGAGTCTGATCAACTCAGGAGCAAAAATTCTAAGATTTCACTTACACTTGAAAATGTGCAAGCTGAGAATTTGGAGTTACTTGCTGCTGATGAGAGGACTCTGCTTAGATAGCATCTCAGAGACTCTCAAGAGAGAGAGAGAGAGTCTAAGTTATCCTCCCAAGTTGAGGAATTAACTGCTACAATCTCCACTTGGAACAAATCCTCTTCAAATGCTTGTGCTTTGCTGAAAAGTCAAAGAAACTTGCTAGATCGAAGTGGAATTGGTTCTGGAACTTGCAAAGTTCCTGCTAAAAGTAGTGGAGAAAGTGAAGCTGAATCTATCAACAGAACAATCTCTATTTGTTCAGCAGAGTGTGAATCTCCTGCTACAACCAAAGGTAACGGAAATGTTGCCTTGCTAAAGAACAAATTTCCTGCTGACCGAAACTATAAGCAGGGACATAGTGCTAAACAGACCAAGGGTGGAAAGTTTAGCAAGAACCATGTTCCTCCTGCTCATAATTACAACCATGCGAGGAATTTGAAATTTAGCAAAGGTTGGGTTAGGAGCAAACACTTGAAACCACCTCAACCTAATAGAAGAGGTAAGCAGCACACACATCACAACATGATGCATTTGAGATGCTATTGTTGCCATAGGATTGGCTACATAGCTTCTCTTTGCCTTGCTGACCCTTACTATAATGGTTGGTCTCAAAAACCAAAATTGAGACAAGTATGGGTCCCCAAGGGTACTAACCTAAATGGGCCCAAGTCTTGCTGGGTACCAAAGTGACTGCTTATGTTTTGCAGGTTGTAAGCAAGGAACAAATTTGGTACTTGGACAGTGGTTGTTCAAGACATATGACGGGAGATAAAGCCTTGCTCACCAATTTTAAGAAAAAGGAAGGACCACAAGTGATCTTTGGAGATAATAGTGTTGGAAGAACTAAGAGATATGGATCACTAGGAAATGGGTTAGTCTGCTTCAACAAGGTTGCCTATGTGGAGGGTCTCAAGCACAACTTGCCTAGTATAAGTCAGTTGTGTGACAAAGGGCATAAGGTCACCTTTTTAGACAATCAATGTAAAGTAAGAGATCTTCAAACAAATTCTCTGAAGCTTTTTGGCTCAAGAAATGGGAATGTTTATGTAGTAGATTTTGCTAAGCTAAGTCTTGCTGAAACAAACTGCTTTCTTGTTAAAGCTTCAGCAGATGTTAGTTGGTTATGGCATAAAAGGCTTTCACACCTAAATTTCAAAACAATTTCAAAACTTGCTGCTCAAGAACTAATAAGGGGATTACCGAAATTTTCCTTTGAAAAAGAAAAACCTTGTAGAGCTTGCCAATTTGGTAAGTTCCTTCTTAAGCAAACCTGAAAAATCAAACTCTATGCCTCTTCAACTATTATATCTTGATTTGTTTGGCCCTGTATCAAGTAGTCTTGGTGGAATGAAATATGCATTCACTATTGTGGATGATTTCATAAGATTTACATGGGCATTATTTCTTACTCACAAGAATGATGCACTATCAAAGTTTGAGAAGTTCAGTAGACAAGTACAAAATGAGAAGGAACTCATAATCAAGTCAGTAAGGAGCGACCATGGAAAAGAATTCGACTTTGGAGGCTTCACTTAGTTCTACGATGAGCAAGAAATTTCTCATAACTTCTCTGCACCAAGGACTCATAACAAAACGGAATGGTTGAAAGAAAGAATAGAACCTTGGAAGAAGCTGGAAGAACATTGCTTGCTGTTGCTAGACTTCTTGAATACTTCTGGACAGAAGCAGTTAACACTGCTTGCTATACTCAAAATCGATGACTCATTCATCCAACACTAAGCAAAACTCCATACAAGCTATGGAAAGGAAGAAAATTGAACATAAGCTATTTCAGAATCTTTGGATGTCCCTGCTATGTTCACAATAATGGTAAGAAGTACTTAACTAAATTTCAAGCAAAATCCGATGAAGGTATTTTCTTAGGGTAACAAATCTTTTCGTATTTTTAATAAGAGAATTCTAACAGTAGAAGAGTCAGTTCATGTAGTATTTGAAGAAACTAACTATGAGGAACCAAGTGGTACACTCCCTCTTATAGCTGAGCAGGAACCAAATGAGAATCAACAGGCCGCAGAAACTAAGGAAGACCCTGCTGAAGTACCTTCAGAAAGCACTGCTTCATTGGATAGCACCGTTGCTGAAGTAAAAAATGATGAACCTAACTTGGAGGAACTAAGACAGCAAGACATTCGAACAGATCTACCAAGAAGGATGAAATGGACCAAATCTCACTCAGAAGATTTGATAATTGGCAATCCCACAAGTTCAGTAAAGATTAGAAGATCTGCTCAAAATGAATTTCTAAATTTCCTATCTCAAATGGAACCAAAGAAAATTGAGAATGCTCTTGCTGATGCTGATTAGATCCTTGTTATGCAAGAAGAGCTAAACCAATTCAGCAGGAACAAAGTTTGGAATTTAGTTCCCAAGCCAAGAAGTCATACAGTAATAGGCACCAAGTGGGTATTTTGAAACAAGATGGATGAAGATGGAATCATCACAAGTAACAAAGCAAGACTTGTGGCTAAGGGCTACTCACAGGAGGAAGGAATTGATTATGATGAAACCTTTGCTCTAGTAGCAAGGCTCGAAGCCATAAGATTATTTCTTGCTTATGCTGCTTATCAAGGTTTCAAGGTGTTTCAAATGGATGTCAAAAGTGCCTTCTGAATGGACAACTTCAGGAGGAAGTATATGTTGAGCAACCTCCAGGCTTTGCTGATCATTCCCATCCTAACCATGTATATAGGCTTGAAAAAGCTTTATATGGCCTTAAGCAAGCACCATGGGCATGGTATGATACTCTATCTTCTTTTTTAATAAATGAAGGTTTCAATAGAGGTAAAGTTGACACCACTTTATTTATTAAGAAGCATAAAGATAAAACATTGCTAGTACAAATTTATGTAGATGATATAATATTTGGTTCTGCTGATGAAAAACTTTGTGTAAGATTTGCTAAGCTTATGCAGAGTAAATTTGAGATGAGCATGATGGGAGAGCTGAATTTCTTCCTTGGACTTCAAATTAAGCAAAGAGGTGATGAAATTTTCATAAGTCAATCGAAGTACACCAAAGACCTACTTAAGAAGTTTGGGTTAGAATCATCAAGTCCAATGAAAACTCCCATGTCATCAGCAACAAAGTTAGACAAAGATGAGCAAGGTAAATCTGTAGATATAACGAGCTATCGAGGTATGATCGGATCCTTGCTATACTTAACTGCTAGTAGACCATATATTATGTTTGCTACATGCATTTGTGCACGTTTTCAAGCTAACCCCAAGGAATCATATTTAGCTTATGTTAAGAGAATTTTCAGATATCTCAGGGGAACTCCCAACTTAGGAATATGGTATCCAAAAGATTCCAACTTCAACCTTGCTGGATATTCAGATGCAAACTTTGTTGGGTGTAAAATTGATAGGAAAAACACAAGTGGAACATGCCAATTCCTAGGAGGAAGACTTGTTTCGTGGTTCAGCAAGAAGCAAAACTCGGTGTCAACATCCACTGGTGAAGCTGAGTACATTTTAGCAGGAAACTGTGTTGCTCAAATTCTTTGGATAAAAAATCAACTTGCTGACTACGGGTTTGATTTCAAGTCTATCCCTATACTTTGTGATAATACTAGTGCCGTTGCCATTGCTTATAATCCTGTTTTACATTCTAAAACTAAACATATAGATATAAGGCATCATTTTTTAGAGATCACGTTCAGTAAGGTACTATAGAGATAAATTATATTCCTATTGAAAATCAATTAGCAGATGTTTTTACAAAACCCTTAGACGAAAATCGTTTTAATAAATTAATAAGTGAATTAGGCATGCTAAACTTAGAGTAGATATCTGTCGTACTAACTTGTCTATTTCTTAAGCAAAGACTTGAGTTCTTAGCAAAAGTTTCTTAGGATAAAAAGATCCTGCTGTTTGGATCTTTATGCTGCTGAAAAACACATTTCACTTTACTAAAATGTATGACGTTGTTGTTGGACAAGCCCCTACAGGTAAACAAAGACTGCTAAAAAATTTCAAAAAAGGGGAGACGTCTAGACTAAAGAGCTGGTTCAGAAACTATGTAAAGCCCCTGTTGAAACGACAAAGGTGCTACTGATTAAAGAAAGCCTGCTGACAAGAATTTTTTTTTTTAATCCTGTTGAAAACATCAAGAATAGGGGAGCATCTCAACGAGCATCAATTCAGAAACCAAGTTCAAGACCTTGCTTATGTCATAAGCAAGGATGATCGTGCTGCTCACAAGTCTGCTGAGGATAGGTCTAAAGAGGAAGCTAGAAGATCAGCAAGGACTTTGTCCCTGCTGTCCATAAGCCGGATAAGATCCAACATTATTCTTCCATATCAGCAAGAGACGTGGCGCAATTACCGCCACTTAAAAAACATCATGACTGCAGCCGTTTATTCTTTCTCTCCTCATTAAATGTCACTCTGCCCCATGATATTTTACGGCTGCTATCCATTCGGTAATTAATTCTCACCACTACCCACATATTTCTTTCCCATCAACACACCCTCTACTCATACCAGTTACCACACTCTAAACCTTTCAACTTCTTTCACCTTCTATATAAACATTTCTTTTTTACCCTTCACTATTTCTCTACTTTCTCAAATCGCTCTGCCTCCTCTCTAGAACCACTTTCTAAACACCCTTCTGAAATCCCACCATAAACCATCTCCGATAACCTTTTTCCAATCAGCATCAGCAGACATGGCCAACTGGTTGGACAAAATCAAGTTTGAGTTTATCATTGACTTAGAATCCTTTGCTGAAGTTCAGTAAGATGCGGAAATCACTAAAGTCATAACATTGCTGAGGAACAGTGGAATTCGCTATGTGATCTTTGCTGATTCACCCATCTATGAAGAAATTATTAAAGAATTCTGCTCATCAATTCAAGTCCGAGACAACAACATCATTGGAAAGGCAAATGGACAAATAACTTTAATTACTCCAGCAAGCATTGCCAGTAATCTTCAAATGACAAGTTAGGGTCTGCTGACTCCTCCTACTGTCATCCCTGTTGTACTTGCTGATCTAGGGTACGTCAAGACCCACAGCAACAAGAAGAGGAAGGACTTCCCAAAGAAGTGGGACTTTCTGATAGACGTTTTGCATAAGACCTTGCTATGTAAGTTCACCTCCCAGGACGAGGCATCAACAAGGGTTATATCTATCGTATCGCTACTGAAATTTGGGGAGCAAATCAACTGGGCTCAAATATTTTTTGAAGTCCTTCTCCAGCAAGAGGAAAACAAACATCCGTCACGGGCGAACTTTATCCATGTTGCTCAGAGGGATACTTGGTAACCAGTTCCCAGGAGGGACCAGATCGAAGAATTGATAAAGAGCAAGGTCATCACTCCCTCCATTTTGAAAAACTATGGACGAAATCCTGCTGCCCTAGCCAAGGCTGCTGCTGAAAAAAGATCAAAAGGATTAACAGAGTCCACTAAGGATCAACCACAACCTTCCACCACCGTCCCTACTGTAAAACCCAGCAGAAAGAGAAGAGCTCCCTCTCAAATTCAGCGGCCCAAGAAGAAAACAAAGGCCATTGCTGCTAAATTTGACCCTTCCTCCTTGAACATTGAAGAAAGGGAGGTATACGACTTCTTCCTGGAGCTTTACGAAGAAGATGTTGTTACTCAGGCCATTGCAGCAGGAGGCTCCGATGTCGAGCTGACTCTGATGATCAACAGGACATTCCTCTTGCTGTCCCCATCTCGACAGATTCAGCAGGTGATGAAATATTCAGAGAAATGGACGAATATCAACCTGTTGTTGTTTCTCCCGGACTTCCTGCTGCCACACCCAAGAGTTCATCAGATGAACTATTCAAAGAAATTGGTGAAGTGACGAATGAAATACTCGCTGCTGACCAACCAACCCCTCTTGCTGAATTCTCAGCAACTGATCCTGCCACTCCTACCGATGTTTTGGAACTCACGGAGGTCTTGGAATTTGCTGATACTCCAGATTCCGTCACCGGGCCAGTAGAAATGGAGATCGTAATTCATCCTGCCTACTCCATCCGCTCCGAACCAAAGAACAGAGGCGATGGACACTGCTGCTAAAGTGGAAATCACTGGGGAGTTGCAACATACAAATCTACGCCTTGCTGATATGATCAAACCCGAGCCAGTCACTAAAGTTGAATTTGATCAATCAGCAAAGGTTCCAGTAAAGACTCAAACTCCCTCTGAACCAAAGAAACCTCTGCTGCCTGAAAACTTGTCCTTCCAGGCTTTGCTATTCGTGATCCTGCTGTTCCTACCAAGGGGAAGAATATTGTTGTCAAAGGCAAAGGGAAGGCTAAGAAAGTAAGAGAATCAAGCAGCAGTGAATCTGACAACAGCTCTGATGACATTTTAGCAACAAGGCAGATAGAAAAAGAATCAAAAGAACTCATCAGAGCTCTGCTGATCGAGGATGCAGAGGAAGCAGGCTTGGATCCCAAGGCATACCTTGTTTAACACATTCAAGAAGGCCCCAACCATCTTTCTCCAGCAAGGATATTGACCAAAGGGGAGCCCATTGAAGCAAAGGATCCCACTTCTGAGGGGGAGGCAGTAGAAGAAGACGAAGAAAGACATTCTATCTGCTGGAAAACTATCTGCTGTTGAGGGGGAGCAACATCAAGAGGAAACAAAGGCTGAAAGAATGGCCAAGGTAGAAGCTGCTGCGATCAGAATGGTTAAGCGAGACCTTACTGAATATGGCAGCATTGACCTTCAAAACGACGACTGCCTGCTGGATCTTAACCTTGACCTCACAGTGTGACATTATCCTGCTGAAAAGGCTCAAAGAGCTTGGATTCGATGCTCCAGTCAGACATACTTCATTCTATGAAAGAGCAGAGAAAGAAATCTGTCTCTACAAACATTTCGAAGAAAGATTGCTTGCTGAAAAGTCTAAAAAATTCACTGTTGAAAATTTTTGCAGCATCTATGGAGTTACTTCTCGAACCAGAAAAAAACTCGAGGAAGAAATTCTCCCTTCTAAAGCCTCAGCAGGAAGCAGACGCCTGTAGTTTGGTCTGTCCGATGACTTCTTCAATTACATGAACCCTGCTGACTTCATTTTCTTCCTCCCTCTACTACATGCTTACTAGAGTGGCATGGGCATGCGGGCTATATCAGATTCCTTCAGAAGAGTGCCAAACTTCATGGTGCTGATTGAAAATCCATGGAGGGCGGCCTTTACAATGATCAAGTTAACCCCTGCTGCCAATGACACTGTCATAGTATTTGCCAGACGACTCAGAATGGACATGCGCAGATATCAATTTCCATTTATTCCTACTGATAACATCCCTGCTATCAATGGTTATGTTGCTCTTGCTGATCCATCGTTGGAACTCTTCACTTGTGCCCGCCATCGAACATTCATTCGGGCACACTCTACTGTTCCAATCTGCCTTGAAGACTTCTATCCTCCTGCTGCTTCAAAGTCTATCAAAACCCACAAGCACTTCAAATCAACAAAGAAGCTTGCTGAACTTGAAGTCCAACTGGACGAGGTTTCAGCAAGGCTTCCTTCTCCACCATCACCCAAGGCACCTCCTGCTGCCTCAGACTCTGATGCAAAAAGTACAAGGATTTAACACAAACTGGATCAAGTTCTGCTGACGCATCACAAGCTGATCGACTTTCTCCCCATCATGGCAGATGATATCAAAAAGGGGGAGAGAGATCGTACCGCACAGCAAGAACCAGCACCACAACAAGACATCCTTACTAATGCTGATCCTATTCCTGCTGTTGAAACTCCAACGACTGCATCAACTGGTCCAAGGAAAAGACTTCCGAAGAGGATCCCAGAGTCTGCTGTTCAAATCTTAAACCCTTCTCCACATATGAGACTTCATAAAGCTCTTGAAGAAGTGGATATTCTATCAAAGAACTCTGGACTTGCTGAAAATCTGAAAATTCTTTTCAACATCAAGGAGGCTGAATTGAAGATCAAGCAGTATGAACTAGAAATGAAGAAACTCCAACATCATCAAAATGAGAAGGAGTACAATCAAAGAAAGGAAAGGATGAAGCGTAAAAAGAAGGAAAAGGAGGATTTAAAGAGAGAAAAGGAGGCTGCTAAAGAAAATGGAAGGTTAGAACTATTGCAGTACGACCAAGAGGATGTTCAGCAAAAATCTGAAGAATCTGCTGATAATGCTAATAAAATAGAATAGTTTTATTCTTTTCATATGTATTTCATTTTATCTTGTAATTCTAAACATTCTGATATAAAATGAAATTCATTTTGGTTCTTGTTGTGGTGATCAAAATAACTCGTTTTGACATCATCAATTAGGGAGAGATTGTTATTGCACCCCCGCTTATATAATCATTTCTTAAAAGATTATTTATTTACTTATATAAGAATTGATGATGTAATATAGTCCTTGCTCAATTGTTGTAAAAGGACTTAGAAAAATATCCAACATGTTAAGTGGATATAACATTTAGTTAAGCAAGGTTTTGATCACCATTGAAGACTCTGCTCACTGGTCAAGAAGGATTATGAAGACATGTAAAATATTTTAAGTATAGTCCTGCTTAGAATGGAAATAAGCAAGGACTGAGGTAAGCAAGATCCTTTGCTTGATCCAAATCAAGTTGTCAGAATAAGGCTATCTTTGGACCTGCTTAGTCAACTTCTAGAAGGCTTTTCAAAAAGGCACTAGAAGACAAAATAATGGCTATTTTTTTGAGCTAAGCAAGGACAGTTGTAAAGGATCAAGTCACATCAAAGATGGTATAACACCAACGGATCTATTTCAAATTCTCAACGGATAGAATTTCTGGA
>CM025785.1:28404776-28432438 GCA_014636745.2 Centella asiatica | reverse complement strand
AATAGGAGTCATAAATTTCATTTATGACTACTGAACAACCAAAAAAACGCTCTGACATTCTGACACATTAAAGACTTCAGCAATACATCAGAACCTTGAACAAGTGCTATCAATTTGCTCAACAAGGAGCACTCTACTTAGAGATAACAAGCTAGATTTTCTAAATTTGCTTTAAGTCTGTGTGACTAAATTGGTCTAAGTGACCTAGTGTAAATTGGACTAAGTGTCCTGTTAGTGCAATATAAGCACAAGCGTTTGTAGAAGGGGGGGGGGGGATGAATACAAACACCTGAAACTTTTCGCTCTTTTAAACTTAGAAGTGCTTACTGGAAAACAGTTGTAACAAACAGAAAAACTATAAGAAATGAACACCAGATTCAAGTTAAAATAGTTATATTAAAACTTGGGGTTTTTCTGGAAATCTGTATAATCACAAATGTGATTTACAACTACAAATTCTGTGAATAAGGTTCACAACTTCTCACACTCACTAGCTTCTAACTTTCTTTGAAATATCTCTCTCAAGATATATTACAAAGCTTCTCTCTAGTTTTTGTGTGCTTCATCGTTTGTTTAATCTGTTGGATAGATTCAATCACAGTGTTTTTGTAATGAGAGCTTCGTTGCTTATATGATAAATCAGTGGGATGAAATCACGTGCTTGAGACGTGCTGCTCTTCTCAACTTAGCCGCAAGTATGTCACATCGAAACTTTATGTGTCAGACTGCTGCATGCTTTGTTGTTACTTTTTTTCCCCTGATATGTGTGCATTTAATGCGTGAGAGTTCTCATTGGATCATAAACAAACTTCAAGAAATATCTTTCCAGTTGATATTTCTTGCTTCTGTAACACGTTACGTTGATTTCCATGTAAGAACTGATGACGGGTGCTTGCTGTCACAACGATCCACTGACTGCCAGCCCTGACGGACTTTGATCAGTGCTTCTGGATCCCCTGATGCTTATTGACTGGATCAGGGCTTCAACCTTCACTTGAGTTTCACTCAATGCTTCTTGATCCTGATGGTTATGACTGACGGCATACACTGATGGCTTCCACAGATGTCATGTTGGTCATTTCCCGTGACGGGTTACCCTGATTGGTTTGCCTGACAATGACATGTCCTGAAGTGTTTCCCTGACGGGTTGGTCTGCCTTTGTCATACCCTGATGAGTTACCCCTGATAGGTTCCCCTAATGGGTTCCCCCTGATGGGTTCCCCCTAATGGGTTCCCCTGATGGAACTTAATCAACGTAATTTTGATTAGAATTTCTGATGTGCGGAATACTTTGACTGTTTACAAGTAGCATCAGACATTCTTCTTCACTTTGTCAAGTCCTTTGAATGTTTCTGTTTTCTTACTTGCCTTGTGAAGTTATTAACCATCCACTAATGAATAAGTGTATCATCAGTGAGTGCAAAACTTGTGCTGATCTTAAGGTTTATAAAATAACTCAAGTATTTACAGTTGCACAATTTATTACATAACCATCATCATCATTTATCTCTAACAATCTCCCCCTATTTATGTTTATCAATTTGATAACCATAAATCCTTAGATGCACTGATGATGATGTCAAAACCAATACTAAATACATGAAAGAATTTTGAATGAATTAACAAAAAAAATTTCTGTACAAGTATTTTCCTATAACTATTACAAAAAGAATGTTGTATTAGACATCAGGATCCCTTTTCCTTTTTGCTGAGACAAAGGGCAATGGATGACTTGATTCAATAGGTTGAGAGTCACTTCCAAGGCCTTGTCTTCTTTGTTCTGGGTTTTGATCAGGAATTCTAAGTCTGTTGTCTTCTCATCCTGTCTCTAGTTGCTCTAGTTCCCTCTGAAGAAGCTTTCTGAAATTTACTATGTTGACATTGCTGCTTGTTTCCAAAGCTTCAAGGACTATCCTGATTTCTTGAATGTTGGCTGCAACAAGTTGTGACCAGTAAAAGGTAATGATCTCCCCCTTTTTGTTTTTGAATTGAACTCCTATGGGGCTTGTGATCATTTTAGGATAGACTTTGAATCCCTTTACTGGTGGCACATCCCTTACTGCAGTGTTCCCATTATCAGCTCTGGTTTCTTTGATCTCTTTCAGTACTCTTTGAATCAGCAGAACTCTGAATTTAATGACATGTTCGTTCTTATGATTTGCAATTTGATTCAGAACATGCATCGCTTCCTCCAGGTTTAGGCCATCAACTTCTTTGATCCTTATACTTTTCTCCTGCCCATTAGTGGATCTATAGAATAATTTCAGTGGACTTTCCAATGCTGTGGGCAGGCTCCTTTCATTGTTGATGGCTCTCCTCAGCCTCTCGATTATCCCCCTTAAGTCTTTGTTAGCCTGCGAGGATCTTGGAATCAGATTTAGGACCAGTCCTAATTGCTCAGCATCCATTCTCCTGAACAAGTCCATTGCTACATTGAATTCTGACCCACTCTTCAGTTGAACTGTTATTAGCTGATCCCTTCTATTGTTGAACCTGACATCTATGCTTTTTATTGAGAACATAAATGTCAGGTTTTTACGCCTTTCTTCTCTGAGAAATTCAGCTAGAGTGGGTGGACCATATTCTTTGGTAACAGGAGAAGGTGCTTTGTCCTTGGCTTCATGTGACTTCTTTGTAGTGACATCAGGGTCTTCAGTTTTATCTTGATTTTTATCCCCTAATGCACTTTTAGGGTTCTGTAATCTTCTTGGCTGAGGTTTCCTGGAGGTCCTAGGCCTGACATTCTTCTTCTTCTTTATTTCTTCCTCCTGTTCCTTTGCCATTTCCCTCTCTTCTTCTTCTTGAAGTTGCTGTGCAAAGATTGCATCAGCTTCTACTAACTTTTTATCTTGAGGGTAGACCAGCTCCATTTTCCCATCAATTATAACTTCAATAGGTGTTGGAAAGTGGGTTGTCTTCATGGCGTCTCCAAGTAGCTTAGGCCCTGATTGAGTGTTAGATATCTTCTTGGGTTCCTCAATCAGGATGCCTTTGCCTTTGTCCTTGGGTTTTGGAGCAGGAACAGAAGTAGTCACATCCCCTGATGGTTGACTTATTTTCTCAGCAATATCCCTTGACGACTGCTTGGTTGATTTCTCCCCCTTTTTGACAGCATCATCAGTGGGAGTTGAGAGTCCGGATGTGACTTGAAGAACTTGTTTCATAGTGTCAGCCATGGATTTTTGTAGAGTTTCCATGCTGTTCATTTGAGTAGAAAGATCAGTAAGCTTGTGGTCTACATTGTCAACTTGTTTCTTCATCCGGAGTAGAGTCTAGCTGGTGACCAAAGAGTCGACAACTTGCTGTACATTTTGTAACTTTGTAGAAAAATGTGTATACAATTTTTGGTTTTCTATATCTATTGACTGACCAATCATGATCTGTGACTTTAACACTTTGATCAAGATTGGATCAGTAGTCCTAGCTAACTCTTGCTTCAATAACTGTACAGTATCAGACATCTGGTTCTGTCGAAAGTATAAATCAACTCCGATGAACTGGGAAAAATCATCTTATGGAGCATCATCTTCATCACTTTCTGAGGAAGAAGTAAAATTTACAGTATCTGTGTTTTCTCTCTGTTCTTTATTTACAAAGATCTCATCCTTACCTCTCTCATCCTCTCCTTTTTCTTTGCCATCTAAGGCGTCACTCATATTCTCTCCTTTTTCTTTGCCTACTAAGGTAGTACTCTCTTGCTCTCCTTTTGCCAAAGTCCTCTCAATGGTTTGACTTTGCCTCTCTGCACTAAGTATTTTCTCAGTCTCACTCCAAATTGTCCTAGAGGGGCTCCTATGGGCTTGGAAATCATCAACTATGACCAGTTCAAGAGATGTATTTACAGATTCTGGTTCGACAGTTGTGATAGGAGAAGGAGAAGAAGTAAAGTGAGTATGTATAATTGGAGAAGTATATGTTTCTATAGAGGAAGTATATACAATTGGGGGTACATAAAGAGTTATAGCTGTAGTATGTACAGTGGAGTTTATGTCCCCTGCTTGATCACTAGTGTTTGTATCAAGTAAAAATGAGTCAACCATGTGAGAGTAGTGACTATCAAACACTGTGTCAGAGAGTGTTGGCTCCTCCACGAATTGAGAATGCAGAGAATCTGATTGTATGGCACTTAATGTTTGTGTCATTATATCTGAAGAAATTTGAGGAATAGAGAAAGAAGGAAGTGGTGTAGATGTGAGTGTTGGCTGAATCACTGAACGAGGAGGTGATTCATCAAAAGATGTTGTAGAAGAATGCTTATGACTCATGTTGATCTTATTGAGAAGCTTCTGAGCTACAACATCTTGAGTGGTGTGTGCACTCACTGTGTCAGATATCTGCAAGTGGCTCTCAGAGACCCTGATGGTAGGTTCATCAGTGTCTATGGTCAGTGTATGTGCCTCACTCAATTTTGTCCTTAGTTGAGGACTATTTTCAATAACTAATCCCTTTTGAGAGGAACTAGTTAGAAAAATGTTTAATTCCTTATCAAAGGCTGTATCCTGTTGAGAGGATACGCCCTGGTCAGGTTGTTAGGTAACACTTGTGGCTCCCGTCTTCTTCTTCAATCTCCTCCTATAGCCAATCACTCTCTCTCCTTGCTCCCCCTCAGTTGTTGTGGTAACTTCACTGGGTTTTCTTTTAATCCCAACAGTCTTTTGGGAGACTGTGGGTTGGGCTGTCGAGAGTGGTTGTGAAGAAATTGGTTGTTCTACTTGGGTAGGCAGAGAGGTGGTTGATTTCTCTGCCATAGTAGATGAAGGTGAAGAATGTTCAGTTTGAGAAATAGAAAGTGTAGAATTTACTACCTGTACCATATGAGATGGAAGTGCAAATGATTCAGCTGTATATGATTTCTTTAGTATTTCTGCAAACAGTTTCTTTGTTTGCTTGTATGTCTGTACAGGTATATCATTCTCAAAAGAAAAATTAGTAATCTAATCTTTAATAATCATGTACAAAAATCTAGCATAATATATTTCAAATTTCCTATTATTAAAATTACCTAATTTATTTACTAGATCATCAAAAATTATTTTACCTATATTTATATTTACATTTTTAATTATTGCGCATGCTATTTTTAAAGTTAAAGAGGTAATGACCTCAAAGTTAGAACACTTACCTGAGAACACCTTGGTGATGGTGTCGAAGAGATAAGAAATCTCCCTCTTCACGTTCACCCTCTTGAGATCCTTGAACTTTAACACTGCGTTGGGAGCAGCATTATAGCCCAGTTCCCTCAAGAAATCCAGCAGATCTGCATCACTGGGTACATCCACCAGATCTTGAGTAGGTAGCCCCAAAACAGAGTTAAGTCTGGAAGGAGTTATTTTCCCTTTCTCAGACGAAACTGTGAATGAGATACCCTTGACCACATCAGGCTTGGTGGTGGAGTACATGAACTTAGCACTGGTCCAAAGTTGTGACAGTGCCTCCCCCAACATTTCTTCATCGGTAAAGATGGCTTTACTATACTCAGAGTTTAGCAGATAGTTCATTATCGGTTTAAAGCAATCACTTACCTCATCAATGCTAGAGAAGCCCACGAAGTTTGTGGATGGGGCTGTCAAGTTCCTCTGAATTTGTTGACGTGCCATGGATGCTTTGAAGATTTGAATTGCTAGGGTTTCTGTAAAGACGAGAGAAAAAGAACTCTAGCAAATATCAGGTTTAGATTAAACGTTTTGGGGAGTTTCAAAAAGTAGGAGAGATAGAGTATTAATACCCGCCTATAAACGTTTGAAAACT
This sequence comes from Centella asiatica, assembly GCA_014636745.2. Classification (NCBI taxonomy): domain Eukaryota; kingdom Viridiplantae; phylum Streptophyta; class Magnoliopsida; order Apiales; family Apiaceae; genus Centella; species Centella asiatica. The sequence continues at coordinate 28,426,690 of CM025785.1, read as the reverse complement.
TCTCCTGAAAACACGATATCAGGGAGTCAGTTCAGTTTCTGTGATGACACGTCATCAGTGAGAGAAGAACTTAATGATGAGTTGTCATCACTTAACTGACCTAGAATCCTGATGCAGTAAAAAAAAATTTACAACTTACCCTTATAATTTACTGTATGTATACACCCTGACCCTGATGCACAAGACGAACACCCTGACCCTGATACACAGGTCAGATACCTTGACCCTGTCGAACAAGTCGGACACCCTGACCCTGACGAGCGATCCGGACATCCTGACCCTGACGAGCGAGCCGGGTACCCTGACCCTAATGCGTCCTTAAGGAAGCCCTGACCCTGATGCATCAATCCAAAACAAAATGCAGAATATACAAGTATATACATATTTACAATTTGAACATATATAATCACATATCAATTGATTTCATCAAGAACTTATAAAATGAGTTAGAAATACCAAATCTTATGAGTTTGACTCTGACCCTAACGCATAATTCACCATTCCCAGCTCTCCCACAAGATTTGAAAATGTGGCTTCATCAAGAGCTTTGGTGAATATGTCTGCCAGATGTTGATTTGAAGGTACAAACTGTAATTCAATATTCCCATTCATAACATGTTCCCTGATAAAATGATATCTGATTTCTATATGCTTAGTTCTGGAATGTTGTACTGGATTTTCAGCAATGGCAATGGCACTAGTGTTATCACACCTTATTGGAATCTTGGAATAGTTCAGACCATAATCCATTAGCTGATTTTTCATCCATAGAATTTGTGCACAACAACTTCCAGCTGCAATGTATTCAGCTTCAGCAGTAGATGTAGAAATAAAATGTTGTTTTTTGCTGAACCAAGATACAAGCCTTCCTCCAGAAACTGACAGCTTCCTGTTGTACTCTTTCTGTCAATCCTGCATCCTCCAAAGTCAGCATTAGAATATCCTAACAATTCAAATCCAGAGTCCTTTGGATACCAAAGTCCCAACTCTGTAGTGCCCTTGATATATCTCAAGATCCTTTTCACTGCAATGAGATGAGATTCCTTTGGGTCAGCTTGATATCTTGCACAAAGACATGTTGCAAACATTATGTCTGGCCTGCTTGCTGTCAGATATAGCAATGATCCAATCATTCCCCTGTAAGTCTTCAAATCAACTTTCTTTCCATTCTTATCAGGGTCAATCTTGGTTGCAGTGGCCATAGGTGTCTTTGCTACTTTTGAGTCCTCCATTTCAAATTTCTTGAGAAGTTCTTTGGCATATTTTGTCTGATGAATGTAGATTCCATCAGAGTCTTGTTTAACTTGCAATCCCAAGAAGTAAGATAATTCACCCAACAAGCTCATTTCATATTTGCTTTGCATGAGTTTGGAGAACTTTTCACACAGTCTTGTGTCGGTGGATCCAAAAATAATATCATCAACATAGATTTGAACCAAAATCAGATGACCTTGGTGTTGTCTGAAGAACAAGGTTTTGTCAATGATACCTCTTGAAAATTTGTTTTCCACCAGAAACTTTGACAGTGTATCATACCAAGCTCTAGGTGCTTGCTTCAGTCCATAAAGTGCCTTTTCCAGTTTGTAGACATGATTTGGATATTTTGCGCATTCAAATCCTGGAGGTTGTTGGACATACACCTTCTGGTCCAATTTCCCATTTAGAAAAGCACTTTTCACATCCATTTGATATACTTTAAAATTTGAATGTGCTGCATAGGCTAAAAAAATTCTTATAGCCTCAAGTCTGGCTACTGGTGCAAAGGTCTCATCAAAATCAATCCCTTCTTCTTGAAGATATCCTTTTGCAACCAGTCTTGCTTTGTTTTTTACAACAATGTCAGCTTCATCCATCTTATTTCTGAATACCCACTTAGTACCTATTATGATCCTATCTTTGGGCTTAGGTACAAGCTTCCATACTTGGTTCCTTTCAAATTGACTTCGCTCTTCCTGCATTGCCAAGATCTAGTCTGCATCTTGAACAGCTTCTTCAAACTTCTTTGGCTCAATTTGAGAAAGAAAGCACGCATATAGGCATTCATTAGATGTTGCTTTCCTGGTCTGCACTCTTTTGCTTGGGTCACCAATAATCAGATCTGTTGTGTGACTTCTGGCCCATTTGGGATTGGAGATGTGTCTTGATGAGCTTGCTTGACTATCATCTCCTCCCCCTAAGCCTGTGCTACCAGCTTCTGAAAACTCTCCCCCTGAATTAGTGGAAAATTCAAGGTTCAAGTTATCCCCTGATGGTGCATGTCCTGATGAATGATCCCCTGATGAAGTATCCCCTGATCTGTTGTCCAGGAAATTAACTCTATCTGCTGAGGGGGGTTCTACATTGTTTGGATTGACATCAGGAATGGATAAATTCTCCATTTGTCTACACTCATAGGCTTCATTCTCTTGATAATCAATATCATCTTCATTTTCAAACCTGAGTTCTTCATGAAAACCAGGGTCTTCAAGCCCAGAAATTTCTTGATCATCAAAAGCTACATTTATAAACTCCATCACCACTTGAAGTCTTTTGTTGTAAACCCTGAAGGCCTTGGATAACAGAGAATAACCTAGGAAAATTGCTTCATCAGCTTTTGGATCAAATTTTCCTAAGTTCTCACCAAAATTCCTCAGAACAAAACATTTGCATCCAAAAACATGGAGGAACTTGATACTTGGCTTTGTCCCTGTCATTAGCTCATATGGTGTCTTGTTGTGAGCCTTGTTGATTAGTGATCTATTCTGAGTAAAGCATGCAGTGGAAATTTCTTTAGCCCAAAAATAGGTGGGAATCTTTGCCTCTGCTAGCATTGACCTAGCAGCTTCTATCAGGGTTCTATTTTTCCTTTCCACTACACCATTCTGTTAAGGAGTCCTTGGAGTAGAAAATGTATAATTTATGCCTTTCTCCACACAAAATCCCTCAACAGTTGCATTCTTGAATTCAGTTCCATTATCAGTTCTCAACATTCTAACCACTGACCCTGATTCTGTTTCCACCTTCTTGATATGGTCAATAATTTGTTGAGATACTTCTGATTTAGCATGCTGAAACTTTACCCAAGTGTATCTGGTGTAGTCATCCACAATGACCATTGCAAATCTTTTCTTTGACACTGACATTATGTTGACAGGGCCAAAGAGATCCATATGTAACAATTGAATTGGATCTTTGATCATAGTGGCTTCCTTGCTGATAAAGGATGATTTCCTTTGCTTCCCTTGTTGACAGGTTGAACATAATCCTTCTTGGATAAACTCCATTTGGGGTAGTCCAGTTACCAACTCTCTCTTCACTAGATCATTAATTAACTTAAAGTTCAGGTGAGAGAGCTTCTTGTGCCATAGTCTGCTTTCATCAGGAGTAGCCTTGCTGTAGAAACATGATTCTCCACTTACCGAATTAAAATCAGCAACATAGAGATCTCCTTTCCTTATCCCTGACAAAATCAGCTTCCCATCACTTTCATTTGAGATTAGGCACTGATCTTCTTTGAAGGAAGTGATGAATCCTTTGTCACTTATTTGACTTATGCTTAGCAAATTGTGCTTGAGCCCATCAACCAGTGCTATATTTTCAAATGAGACACTCCCATTTGCTGCTTTGCCATAACCAAGAGTTAGTCCTTTGCTATTATCACCAAATGAAATTACTGGACTAGCCTTTTCTTGGAATTCTGTGAGCAGGGCTTTGTTTCCTGTCATATGCCTTGAGCAGCCACTATCTAGAAACCAGATTTGACTGCTTTTGATCTTTCCCTGCACACAAGAAAACATTTAAATTGTTTTTGGTACCCAATTTGTTTTGGGTCCTCTAGGTTTAGTTACAGTAATAGATAATACAGCTTTATCTTTATTGATGACTTTTGGTTTTGGAAAATTTAACACTTTCTCCTTTTTAGGAGCTTCAATATATGCTTTTGATTTCTCAACAGTTATCTTGCCTTTTTTCTTGGAGGAGCAGGCTTTAACAGTTGGTAAATCATTAGCATACAAAATTGTGTCAGTCAAAATTTGTGGTTTTACTCTGCATTGAATAGATAAATGATTACAGTTACCACAATTCCAGCACACTTTTCTAGAAGCTTCATGAATAGAAGAATAATTTCTAGTTTTATTAACACCTAGCTTACAATTTCTATTCTTCCTGCTTTCCCCTGACAGGCCTTTTTCCCTTGATGGGCTACAACGGCCTGATGCACTCTTTCCCCCTGACGACTGTGTATCCACTGATGCACAGTCTAGTTCTTTCATAACTGGAGGGTTGAGTGTTTTGGCAAGAATAATTTTCTTGCCTCTCCCACCACTAGTGGAAGCTTCACTCACTGGGAAGACATTCCCAGATTCTAGCTTTGCTGCTGCCTTAACAAACTTGATAGTTTGAAATGACCTTTTTCCAAAGCTAGCTGTCATCTCAACCTCAACGGGAGGTTGCTGCACGTGAGTCTCTTCATAGCCCAAACCAGATTTTGGATCAGATTTCTGACTTTTCAAACGATCCTCCAGTTTCCTGCTTGACTCATTCCATCTCTTAATGACTTCCCTTTCATGACTAAGAAGATTTGAGGTCCATTCCTCTCTTTTGATAGCACAGTCAAGAAGATTTTTAGTCCTTGAGAGTTCTTTTTCAAGACTCTCAAGTCTGGAGTTTTCTGATTCTAAAAGAGTGTTCCTAGCAGATAACTGTTCATTTATTTTCTGCACTCTCTGAGTTTCAGCTACAACACTCCTCAAGGTGTCATAGAGATCCTTTATCTCACAGGCCATTTCCTTAACAGTTTTAACACAATCAGTTTTAGACATGTTAGAGGAAATTTCGAGGCTTACCTGTGAGCTGCTACTGTCAGTGGATGAGGCCATCAGGGCTAGGTTGACATACTCTTCATTTTCTTCCTCATCAGAGTCAGCCCAGTCCTTTCCGTCTGCTATATATGTTTTTCCCTTCTTGTTTGCATTAAGAAGGTCAAAGTATTTCTTCTTGTAATCCACAATAGCTTCTTTGTCTCTGGATTCACCATCTTTTGTGGCCTTGCGGCACTCATTTGCAAGTGACCCATCTCATTACATTTGTAGCACTTTATTCTTGATTTGTCAATAAAGTTTTTAGTGCTACTGGGTTTCCTTGCTGAAAATCTTTTAGATCCCGAAGGCTTTTGGAATTTCAGCTTGGAAAACCTTTTTGCAAGAAAGGCCATGGTTTCATCCAGCTCCTCTAACTCTTCTGGAGTATATTCTTCCTCCTTTAAGTCAGCTTCTTTGTCCCCTTCTATGTCAGCATCTTCTAGTTGCTGCTTCATCAAGGCACTTGGCCTTGCTTCTTGTTTGTCCTTCGTAGCAGCCATCAGGGCTACAAATTTAAGCTTTCTGGCATCCCCTGACATATCAGATCTTTGTTGAACCTCAAGTTCATATGTCTTTAGGGTGCCATAAAGCCTATCCAAGTCTAGAAGATTCATGTCCTTGGATTTCCTGATGGTTGTTGTCTTAGGATCCCATGATATGGGGAGGGCTCTCATGAACTTTTTGTTCACATCCTTGTTAGCATATGCCTTCCCATATAATCTCAGGTCATTTACCAACCTGTTGAATCTATCAAACATTTCAGTAAGTGTTTCACCATTTTTCATTGTGAACCACTCATACTGTTGTGTCAACAGCTGCAATTTATTTTCCCTCACTTCCTCAGTACCATCACAAAGGATTTGTATGGTATCCCATATAGATTTAGACGTGGTAAGATTCATGATACTATTCAGCATATCATCGTCTAGACCATTATACAAGATCCTAGTGACTTTAAGATCCTTTTTCACCTTTTCTCTTTTCTCGATCGTCATTTCGTCAGTTGTCTTTGGGACAAGCTTTTCAGGAATACTGACTCCATTAATGACTTCTATAGGAATGAGCTTCTTGGGCACATGAGGTCCTTCTTCTAGAATCTACAAATATTCATCATCAATAACTCTAAGATGAACTTTTATTCTTTGTCTCCAGAAGAAGTATTTGCCCCTTTCCAACATGGGGACTTTACTGTTTTCAGCTTTGTTGGCCATAGATAATGATCATTTTTAGCAAGTGAAATCTGCTAAGAGGCTCTGATACCAATTGTTAGTGCAATATAAGCACAAGTGTTTGTAGAAAGGGGGGGGGGATGAATACAAACACCTGAAACTTTTCGCTCTTTTAAACTTAGAAGTGTTTACTGGAAAAACAGTTGTAGCAAACAGAAAAACTATAAGAAATGAACACACAGATTCAAGTTAAAATAGTTATATTAAAACGTGGGGTTTTTTTGGAAATCTGTATAATCACAAATGTGATTTACAGCTACAAATTCTGTGAATAAGGTTCACAGCTTCTCACACTCACTAGCTTCTAACTTTCTTTGAAATATCTCTCTCAAGATCTATTACAAAGCTTCTCTCTAGTGTTTGTGTGCTTCAGCGTTTGTTTAATCTGTTGGATAGATTCAATCACAGTGTTTTTGTAATGAGAGCTTCGTTGCTTATATGATAAACCAGTGGGATGAAATCACGTGCTTGAGACGTGCTGCTTTTCTCAACTTAGCCGCAAGTATGTCACATCGAAACTTTATGTGTCAGACTGCTGCATGCTTTGTTGTTACTTTTTTTCCCCTGATCTGTGTGCATTTAATGCGTGAGAGTTCTCATTGGATCATAAACAAACTTCAAGAAATATCTTTCCAGTTGATATTTCTTACTTCTGTAACACGTTACGTTGATTTCCGTGTAAGAACTGATGACGGGTGCATGCTGTCACAACGATCCATTGACTGCCAGCCCTGACGGACTTTGATCAGTGCTTCTGGATCCCCTGATGCTTATTGACTGGATCAGGGCTTCAACCTTCACTTGAGTTTCACTCAATGCTTGATGGCTTCAACAGATGTCATGTTGGTCATTTCCCGTGACGGGTTACCCTGATTGGTTTGCCTGACAATGACATGTCCTGAAGTGTTTCCCTGACGGGTTGATCTGCCTTCGTCATACCCTAATGAGTTCCCCCTGATGGGTTCCCCTGATGGGTTCCCCCTGATGGGTTCCCCCTGATGGGTTCCCCTGATAGGTTCCCCTGATGGGTTCCCCTGATGGAACTTAATCAACGTAACTTTGATTAGAATTTCTGATGTGCGGAATACTTTGACTGTTTACAAGTAGCATCAGACATTCTTCTTCACTTTGTCAAGTCCTTTGAATATTTCTGTTTTCTGACTTGCCTTGTGAAGTTATTAACCATCCACTGATGAATAAGTGTATCATCAGTGGGTGCAAAACTTGTGCTGATCTTAAGGTTTATAAAATACCTCAAGTATTTACAGTTGCACAATTTATTACATAACCATCATCATCATTTATCTCTAACATGTCCCCTTGCTCATTGTTCTATGTGAACAAGTTTTAGTGATAGTCTTCTCAAGTAAAAGAGTAGAAGAGTGGAGTAGGTTTAGATCGAACCACTATAAAAATTCTCGTGCCTATCTTTATTCATGCTTATCTTTCATTTTGCTTTCTCTTTGCTTTGCTAAAGTCTTTGCTGAACAATCATCATCAAATGTTTATAAAACCTAACAATCTCCCCCTAATTATGAATATCAGAATGATAAGCATAATTTCAAGGTTGATGATGATGTCAAAACTAATCTATTACAAATACTTAGTAAAAGAATAAAGAATTATAAAAATTACAAATGTACCTGAACTTTAGATCTTTGATCTATCATTTAGCTTCTCTCCCAGGATAATTTACCCAGCTTCTCCAAGATTTAAACAACCCTGACTACACTGAATAATACATTCAGCTACTCCAAGACTATGCCTGGCTTCAATGAAAATTTACTTCAATATTCACACAACTTTTATTTGTTCACTTCCTCCTTTTCAATTCTTTGAAATACTTCAACCTTTCCTCAAATAGCCTCTTCAATTCCATCTCACTTGGTCCTTCTGCATTTCTTAACAGTCTTATAAAGTTTTCAACATTCTTCTCTGTTATTCGATCTAGATCTCTGTCATATTGAAAGAAGATCTTATGGTCATGAATATTTTCATACCATATTCCAAGTGGTTCAGATTCCACCATGTAGAGTTTTCCCTTGAAACTTAATGGTGGCTCTCTCACTGCAGACTTTTGACTTGAAGAACTTACCATATTGTCCTTTGCAGGAGGTTTCCTTGAAGAAATGGGTTGTGGTTTAAGAATTTCAGGTACAGGAATTATGGCAGTTTCCTTAGCCTCAGGTTTCTTTGCAGGTTTCTGGACTAAGGGCTTCCTTCTCGAGTATTTTTCATCCTTATCCATCTCCTTATTTCTCTTCCTTGTCAATGCTGCCTTCTTTGCAGGAGTCAACTTGACAGTTGGTTTCTTTACTTCAGCCCTTTTCTTTGCCTCATCCTTTTCCTCCTCTTTAGCTAAAGCCTCCTTTTCTTCTTTGTCAATCTGTTCTTGAAGTTGTTGGGCAACCAAGAAATCAGATTCTTCAATCCTTGGATCTTGAGGAGCAACTAGAATGACTCCCCCTTCAACTTCCAATTCAACAGGATTGAAGATCCTCCCAGCTCTTATTGCATCCCCCATTAGTCTAGGCTGTTCAGGCTGTGATGGTTCTTCAATCATAATGTCTTTGCCTTTATCTCTGGATGTACTTGGGGCTGTTTCAGGCTGTTTTGTAGAGGAAGGAGTTTGCTCTGTTGGAGTTTGAGGAAGACTCTGGCTTGATGGCTTGGATGATATTGGCAGTTTTTGAACTTTGGATTCAAGCCTTGACAGTTTTGCCTGAATTTCTTCATCAATGTTAGCATATGTTGGTTGTGGTAATGAAGATGGTGTAGATGTTGGTGTAGGTAATGGACCACTCTCCCCCTTTTTGACATCAGCATCCTTAGAAGGGGCAGAGTTAGGTAGTCGGGCAGCAATGTCTTTCAGGAGGTTATGTATTTGATCCATTTTGACTTCAAGAAGGCACATTTTACTGTCAGATTTAGCCTTATCCTTGATCAGGGTTTGAATCTGCATGACAGTTTGCCTTGAGAAGTGACCTTCATAGTGCCTCCTGATGTTGTCAGTCGCCAACTCCAGTTGCTGTTTCATGTTCTCCATTGCTGTCTTCATGCCAGCGGCCAAGTAGTGAGTGAATTTTGCATTAAGCTTCACTGCCTTAGTCACTTCATCTGCAACATCTTGAAAGGATTTTGCAGCTGCAAGGGACCCTACATTGGTCAAGTATTCCTGCCTGTATAGGGCAGCTGCATCCTCCAGGGTGTTTGTAAATTCTGAATCCAGCCATGCATCTACATTCTCTGGCTCTGGAGTCTCCTCAGCAGCATTAGATTCAAATACAAGTCTAGTCTTCAAAGCAGAAATATGATCTTCTCTTTGTTGAAGATTTAGAAGTTCTTCATAGGCTGCATTTGACATCTCTGAAATGACTTGCAAATTTGCAGCCACTGCACTGGAGCTAGCTTCAACTTCCTCTCCAGTTGGGGCTTCTGTTTGGATTTGAGTGGAGGGAGCCACAGGTTTGAAGAACTCACCTGTAGAAAATTTCTCTATGTTCTTTTTTCCAAGGATCTCATCCTTGCTCACACCTTTTCCTTTTTCCTGGGGTTGGGCACCCAGCTTCTCAGTCTCTCCTTTTTCCAAGCTCTCTAAGGCTTGACTCTCTGTTTGCATTTCCTCTCCTTTTTCCAGGTCAGGAGCCTGACTCTCACTAATTATTCTCACTTCTTCACTCATATGGATTTGTGCACTCTGTCCTACAGAAGGAGGGGTTTGAGAAGTAGAATCTTCATGGAGGGGGGTTACCTTTAAAAAGGAAATTGGTTGGGTGTCCTCCATGGAAGTGGTAGGAGAACTAGCTGCACTTGTACTTTGAACAAGTGGTTCTTGTGGGCTAGTTTCTGAAGAATGAACTTGGACAGTTTGAATTATTGTTCTAGTATCTTGAGATTGACTAGTTTCTGTCCAAGCCATTAAGAGTGTTGGCTCCTCTTGAGAAAGTTCAAGAGGATCAGAGAATATATGTTCAGAAGAATCAAGTGGAGGAGAAACAGGAGAAGAATGGACAGTAGAGAGTGTTGGCTGTTCCTCAAGGGCAAAAGATTGAGGAACATCAATTGGAGACTCTGTGTGTGCACTCCTTGTGTCACTTTTTTCTTGTATGTGATTTCTCTCAGTCGTTTCTTGTGCAGACTCTGTAACAGGTGTCCCTGGTTGAGGACTATCTTCAATGACAACATCCTTTTGGGAGGACATTGCCAGATTGCTGCTTTTCCTTATATCCTCCATGGTCTTTTGGAAAGCCATGGATTCCTTTTGTCTTTGGGTTACAAGGGTTCTCTTCTTACTCTGAGGTGCCACCTCAGCTTCTTGTTCTCCCTCAGCCTCACTAGCACCCTCTGTTGTTTTTCTCTTTATTGGGAGCTTTTTGGCTGTTCTGGTATATGCAACCACAGTTTGTTGGGAGACTGTGGAGGGGGCTTTGGATTGTGATTGAGAAGTTGTTGGGGGATTAGTTGGTGTTTGTGTGGTATCCCCAAAGAATTCCAAAGAATATGTGTTTGGAAGAGTGTCAATGAGAAAGTTTCTCATGACAGTAGGATAGAATAGAGGTACATTTACCTTTGCCTCATACTTCTTCAAATCCCTAACCACTCTTTTAGTCTGCATAACTGTAGGCACAACTTGCATACTAGCAATATTAAGGTTAGGTATAAAATGATTTGCAATCATCATTAAAAACCAAGCATAATAAATTTTAGTTTTGTTGCCAGTTTTAAGTTTTTCAATCAGATTGTGCAAAATCAAAAGCTCTAAATTAATATGCCTATCATACAACACACTATATGCAATTTGTTGAGAAATAGTGGTGATGGCATCATATCCCTTGCATTTTGAAGTAAAGGATTTGGTTATAATGTCAAAGAACAATGACCACTCTGGTCTAAGATGGGGACGTGTGATGGTTCCAACAGAACTTATCTCACTATTATAGTTTAAGTTTTTAAACATACCTATAAGTTCTTCATCAGAAGCAAGGGGGTCATAGTTTTCCCTTATGGGTAAGTGAAGTGCATTATTAACCGTGGTATGAGTAATAGTATAGTCTGTGTTTTCATACCTGAAACTTACCTGTGGAGAGTCATCACTTTCATCAGTGATTGTTGCAGTGCTCCACATGGTTGATATTACTTCTGCAGCTTGGATGGGAGCTTCATAAATGGCGTATTGCAGTGGAGAGTTCTTGAGGAAATCCACAAAGGGGTAGTATTTTGCTTCGAAATCATATTTATCAGCCACCCCTGCATGGTTAGTTTTGATAAAATCGAACTCACCAAACTTGAAGCACACTGTTTTTGCCGCCATTGAAGAGATCTGTAAACTTGTGAAGAAAGCTCAAGGCAAGGTTAAATTGCAGAGTATTTGAGAGAGAAATCAAATTGCAGAGTTTGATACTTGTGATTACAAACGTGTTTGAAATTACTTTTATTAAAGTATAAGAGACGTTTGCTATTCAAGGATCATGGGTAACTACCAATTTACCCTTTTTCAGAGATTACCCTAATCTCTGATTGACCCATGTGATAAGAGATTGACCCGATAAGTCTCCGATGAAGTAATTACTCATCGGGGACTAAGGTAATCTCCGATGAAGTAACTCATCGGGGACTAATGTAATCTCCGATGATGTAAATGTACTCATCGGGGATTAATGTAATCTCCGATGAAATGACTCATCGGGGACTAATGTAATCTCCGATGATGTAAATGTACTCATCGGGGATTAATGTAATCTCCGATGAAATAACTCATCGGGGACTAATGTAATCTCCGATGATGTAAATGTACTCATCGGGGATTAGGGTCAATCTCCGATGTTGTAATTTCGATTAGTCAGAGACTAACCATTTTACTGATCAGAGATCAAATAACCATTTTCCAATAACCATATTGATGATTATTAGCTACATTTTTTTGTTTTATCAAATTTAAAACAGCTTCTTGCAACTGTTAAACAACTTGAAAGTTTAAAACTTAATTTTTAGAACCATAATTTAACATTCCTAGTTCAGAAACTAGTCTGTTGAATGTAGATTCATCCAAAGGTTTTGTAAAAATATCTGCAAGTTGTTTATCAGTTGCAACCCAGTGCAATTAAATATTACCTTCACTAACATGTTCTCTAATGAAGTGATATCTTATATCTATATGTTTAGTTCTTGAATGTTGCACTGGATTTTCAGTTATGGCTATGGCACTAGTGTTGTCACAATAAATTGGAATTTTGGATAGTGTCATACCATAGTCTAGGAGTTGATTTTTGATCCACAAGATCTGTGCACAGCAACTCCCAGCTGCAATGTATTCAGCTTCTGCTGTTGAAGTAGAAACTGAATTTTGTTTCTTGCTAAACCAAGAAACAAGTCTGCCTCCAAGAAGTTGGCAGCTTCCACTTGTGCTTTTCCTGTCAAGCTTACACCCTGCATAATCAGCATCTGAATAACCAATTAGTTTAAAATCAGATTCTTTGGGGTACCATAATCCAAGATTTGGGGTACCCTTTAGATATCTGAGTATTCTTTTTACAGCAATCAAATGTGACTCTCTAGGGTCAGCTTGAAATCTAGCACATAGACATGTAGAAAACATTATATCAGGTCTACTTGCAGTTAGATACAAAAGTGAGCCTATCATGCCTCTATAGCTAGTAATGTCTACTTTCTTTCCTTTTAAATCCTTATCTAGCTTAGTAGCTGTGGGCATAGGTGTTTTTGCAGAAGTACAATCAACTAAATCATATTTTCTCAGTAAGTCCTTAATGTACTTAGACTGACTGATGAAAATTCCCTCAGTTGACTGTTTAATTTGCAATCCTAAGAAAAATGTTAATTCACCCATCATGCTCATTTCATATCTAGACTGCATAAGTTTTGAAAATTTTGCACACAGTTTTTCATTAGTAGACCCAAAAATAATATCATCAACATATATTTGCACAAGTATAACATCAGAGCCTTGAATTCTATAAAACAATGTTTTATCTATGATACCTCTTACAAATTTATTTTCAATTAAAAGATGAGAGAGAGTATCATACCAGGCTTTTGGTGCTTGTTTTAAGCCATAGAGTGCTTTGTCTAACCTGTAAACATGATTAGGGAATTTGGAGTCTACAAAACCTGGGGGTTGTTGAACATAGACTTCTTCTTCCAATTTTCCATTAAGGAAAGCACTCTTGACATCCATTTGGTACACTTTGAAGTTCTTGTAGGATGCAAAAGCAAGAAAAATTCTGATTGCTTCAAGTCTAGCCACTGGTGCAAAGGTCTCATCATAGTCAATTCCTTCCTCTTGAGAGGATCCCTTTGCAACCAGTCTTGCCTTATTCCTTGTAATTGTACCAGTTTCATCCAATTTGTTTCTGAAGACCCACTTGGCACCTATTATAGATCTGTTCCTTGGTTTGGGTACCAGTCTCCAGACTTTGTTTCTAACAAATTGGTTTAATTCTTCTTGCATGGCAATAATCCAATCAGGATCTTGAAGTGCTTCCTCAATTTTCTTTGGTTCAATCTTTGATAGAAAACTGAGGTACAAACATTCATTTTGTGTTGCACTTCTAGTCCTAACTCCATCCTCAATATTTATGATCAAATCTGTTGTGTGGTCTCTCAACCATGGTCTAGCTTTTGGCAGATTTGATCTTGAACTAGAGGCTTCATTTTCTAGATTGATAAAATTCAATCCAGCTTCATGAGCAGAGTTTGCTCCCCCTAAACTATTGATTTCTTCTTCATTAACTCCCCCTGAGTTAGATATCTCAATAGTCTCTGTGTGTGCATCAGGGATACTAGTCTCTGATGTATCATTAGTCTCCGATGGAGAATTAATGTCATCAGTGACTTGTGTTCCATTTTGTTCCAGTACACTAATCAGTCCTTGGTACTTCATGCACAACAGTCAACTCCCCCTCAATTAAAGAGGAATCATTGTTATTTTGGGGATTTTCAGCATTCTCTGTTGGATATTCCCATGCATCCAATTCATTCTCAAAACTGAGAGGTTCATGCAATCCTTGACCAAGCATTCCTGGAATCTTTTTATCATCAAATGCAACTTGAATGGATTCCACAATGACCTTGGTTCTTAAGTTATAAACTCTGCATGCTTTGCTTGACAGAGAATAACCTAAGAAGATTGCTTCATTAGACTTATTGTCAAATTTTCCTCTTGTCTCTGATGAATCTCTCAGTACAAAGCACTTACAACCAAACACGTGTAAAAACTTGAGAGTTGGTTTTCTCCCAGTTATTAACTCATATGGTGTTTTGTTGTAGGCTTTGTTTATCAAAGACCTGTTTTGTGTAAAACATGCAGTGCTTATAGCTTCCTCCCAAAAGTAGGTGGGAAGCTTAGCCACTTGCAACATGGTCCTTGCTGCTTCAATGAGAGTTCTATTTTTCCTCTCAACAACTCCATTTTGTTGAGGAGTTCTAGGTGCAGAGAATTGATGAGTAATTTCTTTCTCAGTGCAGAATTCAATTACTTGGGAATTTTTGAATTCTGTTCCTCTGTCACTTCTTATTACCCTCACTGTTTTACCTGACTCGGTTTCTATTTTCTTGACATGATCAATAATTAACTGAGCAGCTTCATTCTTTGCAAAGAGGTATTTTACCCAAGTATACCTTGTGTGATCATCAACAATTACCAGTGTATATTTATTCCTTAAGATAGACATCACATTCACTTGACCAAACAAATCCATATGGAGAAGTTGTAAAGGGTCAGTGATTGATGTTGCTGGTTTGTTTTTGAATGATACACTTCTTTGCTTTCCTTTCTGGCATGCATCACACAATCCATCTTGTGTAAATTCCAATTGTGGAATGCCAGCTACCAATTCTTTCCTCACAAGACTATTGATATTCTTGAAATTCAAGTGGGAAAGCTTCTTATGCCAAAGCCAACTTTCATCAGTTGAAGCTTTGCTATAAAGACATGTGATTTGATTAGTTGAAGAAATGAGATTTGCAATGTACAAATTTCCTTTTCTTTTTCCTGTCAAAATCACAGTCCCTAATTCTTTGTCACTTACTAAACATTGATCTTCTTTAAAAGTGACATTGAATACCTTATCACACAGTTGACTCATACTAAGTAAATTGTTCTTTAAGCCATCAACTAGTGATACTTCAGTGAAGATGACATCTCCATGTTCAACAGATCCATATCCTCTGGTATGGCCTTTGCTGTCATCTCCAAAAGTGACTCTTGGGCCACTTCTCTCTTCATACTATTTTAGCAGGGACTTATCTCCAGTCATGTGCCTTGAACAACCACTGTCCAAGTACCATGATTTCTTCTTTTTGCCCTGCACAGTAGAGAGAACTAGTTTGAGATTTTTGGGACCCAAATCTTCTTGAGTCCTTTCTCACTAGCTGCAGATTCAAGACTTGACTCAGAATGAGTCGATTGCCTATTTCCATGTTTGATTTTAATTGGGCAATTTACAGTCTTGCTTCCATTGTTTGCGAGACTAATTGACTTTGATTTATTATTTTCAATGCAAAGACTACTTGACCTTTTTACAGGTGATTTATCTTTTGTTGTCTTTGAGTTACTAGTCTCAAGCATAGGAATTTTATTTTTGCTTCTACAGTGCATAGCTATGTGGTTTGGATTACCACATACATGACATGTTTTTCTTGGAGCATCAGGCATTGAAACATAGTTGGTGTATTTCTTAATGCCTAACTTGCCATTCCTATTTTTCTTGCTTCTGTTTGATTCCATAACTTTTTCAGCCTTTTGTATTGGAACAGTTTCCAATTTCTTTATTAACTGTTTCTTTGTCATAAACCCAATATTTAAATGTTTGTTTTCATTCTTCTCAACAATACTCACTGTCTTTTGATTGAAACTTGTTTTTTTAGTGTTTTGTTGATCTTGAATGTTAATAAATCTGGGTTCATGAACAGGAGATACAAAGTTAATTTTTCTAGCAACTTTTGGCTTTTCAGTTGTGGACTCAACAGCTTCAAATAGGTCATCTAATTCTGAATTTTTATTTATCCATGCATCATAGCCTAATCCAGATTGGTGACCCATTGTTTGACTATCTACCAAGTCTTTTAGCTTTTTAGAGGAAGTATTCCATAGTTTGATCTTAGCTTGAGCAATTTCAAGTTGCTCTACTAAGTAATATTCCCTCTTTTTCAAAGCATCAATCATATGATGTGCTTTGTTTAAATCAGACTTGATATTATCAAACTGTGCCAATCTCTCTTCAAGAAAATTGTTTCTTTTTAAGAGATTGTCACGTGATTCTTTTACATTGGTATGCTCTATAGTTAAAGACCTAAAACTGACATGTAAATCAGATATATCTTTTTGCATGCTTTCAATGCTAGATGTATCAAGTAAATTAAGCACGTTAAAATTCTGATTTGCATTACATACCTTTGTAGAATCACTTGACTCGTCACTACGAGCCATTAGGGCAAAGTTGACAACTTCTTCATCAGAATCGCTGTCAATCCAATCTTTTCCCTCAGTAATCAAGGCTTTGCTCTTGGATTTGGCTTTCTTGTCAGCAAAGTCCTTCCTTGATTTTTCATCCTTAGATCTATCATTAGATCTAGGCTTCTTGCATTCATTGGCAAAGTGCCCTAACCCATCACAATTATAGCATCTTATTTTCTTTAAGTCAAAGGTGACTTTTTGACCTTCTCATTTAGGATTAGGTTTTCTCGATGATTTTCTTCCTTTTTTGCTAGCCCTAAATTTCTTAAACTGTTTAACCATGAACGCCATGAATTCCTCCATGTCATCATCAGTATCCAGTTCATCTTCATTATCAGTTGAGCTAGCGTCAGAAAATTCCTCATCAAGCTTCTCTTGAGACTTGTTTGTCTCAACCATCAACGCAGCTCCTTTGTCTCTGCCATGCATGCACTGTCTTTGCTCTACTTCAAGTTCATAGGTCTTTAAATTTCCGTAGAGCCTATCCAGTGTGAGAAGATCCAAGTCATGAGCCTCTCTTATTGTTGTTGTCTTTGAATCCCAACTTGGTGGGAGAGATCTCATGAACTTGGTGTTTATATCCTCATTATCATAAGACTTCCCAAGTATTTTCAGGTCATTGAGCAAAGTGTTGAACCTGTCATATACTGATGTTATAGGTTCACCAGGCTTTGCTTGAAAGAACTCATAATGTTGTGTCAACAATGATCTCTTGTTCTTTCGGACTTGGTCAGTCCCCTCACACAGGACTTTGATGGTGTCCCAGATTTGTTTAGATGTAGTGCAGTTTATGATGCTTGTGAACATATTTTTATCAATCCCATTATAGAGTTTGTTCATCACTTTAGCATCCTTTAACACTTGTAACTTGTCTTCGTTTGTGTAATCATTTTCTGGAGCAAGTACAAAGTGTTCTGCAACAATAGATCCTTCAACAGTTTTTGCAGGAACAAATTTCTTAGGTAGATAAGGACCCTTCTTAATCCTATCTATGTAATTTGGATCTGTTGCTCTCAAGTGCATATACATCTTTTGTTTCCACATTGGATATTCTTCTCTTTTAAGAATAGGAATTCTGGTACCACCATCTCTACTTCCTGCATACGCCATGATGTTAGAGCTGCTTGCTTCGTCGTTGTTGGCCATCTCAGAATCTTGTTAATTGAGTATTTTCAATTAGAGGCTCTAATACCAATTGTTTTCCCAGTGAGACGACCTAGAACTTGTAGAAGGGGGGGTTGAATACAAGTTCTTTGAAAATTCTTTTTGATTGACTGTTCTTTAAGAAATTTAAACTTTTCTACGGAATATAAAGAACACAATCAAAACTCTATAAACAATTGCCTTTATTTGATTTAACAATTGATTACAAGTTTTCTAACAATCAAAATAATCTTTGATCGTCAGCTTCTATTCTGTATATTAAGAGAATACAACTCTTTCAATTCTATACAGCTTCGTATTGTTATTCTGTAATTTTATAATTACAGCTTCTTAAAAACTAAGTTGCCAAAAACCTAGCTTCCTAATTCAAATCAAATACAATCTTTCCAATTGAAAGATTTCTAACAAGTTTCCTTGTCAGCTACGTCTTCAATAAAGTCTACGTGTGCATGGAAGACTTTCCTTCTTTGATTTGAACTCTAACTCCATCAGTGATTAAGTCCTCGACTAATCTCCGATGGCTTCTTTCATTAGTCCCCGATCACTTCGAGTAATCTCCGATGCTTTGGCTTTAGTCGCTGATGACGTCAGCTTTTAATCTCCGAGGTATTGTGTTAGTCACTGATGATGTCAGCTTTTAATCTCCGAGGTATTGTGTTAGTCACTGATGACGTCAGCTTTAGTCTCTGACTCTTTAGTCCTAATCCCCGATGACGTAAGCTTTAATCTCCGATGACCAATCCTTCAATCTCTGATGAACAAAACTTTAATCTCCAATGAAGGATTCTTCAATCTCCAATGAACAAAACTTTAATCTCCGATGGGCAAAGTCCAATCTCTGATGAACAAAAACTTAGTCTCTGGTGGACTTTTCCCTTAGTCTTCGACAAGCCAAATTTAATCTCCGAAGGACTAATAAATTTAAAACAACTTGTTGAACAAACTCAACAAGTATTCCAGCAGTACATACAAATAAAATAAACCTATCTCTTTATTATAATGACTAAATTACAAACAAGAGATACTACTGCTAGCTACAATACTAAAGTGTTACAAACCAACAATTTTCTGTACATTTGTATTCCTAAGTATTCTAAGAACAATCATCATCAAATGTTTATAAAACCTAACACCCCCCTTCTAGTATTTTTACCCTTTGGGACCTAACACTATATTTAAGCAACATGACTCTTTATGTAATGTCTAACTGATTTTGTAACATATAATTTATTAAGTGTGCCCCATTTTAGTTGTTATGTACTCCTATATGGAGGGATGACTGAATTCAGGTTACTTAACTTTAGAAAGGCAAGATATTCATTATTTATCAACCGATGTGCAGTGCCTACAAGCCTTATTAGTCATTGTAGAATTTTCCCCATTGAGTAAATGAGTTCTATAGCTTACACTTATTATTCCTGTATACCTGAACATGATCCTAATATTTAAAATTACTAAGTTTGACATGGTAGAACAGTAGCTGTTGCAGTACTTATGCATTAGTGGAACTTGTTTTTGTTTATTAGGGTATAATATTCTTAGAGGACAATATCATTAGAGGATGAAATTTACCATCAGTGAGTATTGTCATTAGGGAATAAGTTTAGTCATCAAAGAATAATTTTGGTTTGTCCGGGGCATATTTTCAACCATCAGGGGATAACTTTTGCTTGTCAGGGGATAAATTTTGGTTCGTCAAGGGACACAGTCTCGACCATCAGGGGATAATTCTCGACCATCAAGGAATAATTCTTGGTCATCAGCGGATAGTTCTCAGTCATCAAGGGATAAATCTGCTCATCAGGGGATGAGTTTAATTCATCGGGGGATAAATTCTGCTCGTCAGGGGATAATATTCATAGAGGATAATATTAACAGGTGATATATTGGCCATCAGAGATTAACATGTTCATCAGGGACCAAATTGGCCATTAGGGATAATTTTAGCTAAGCTTGTTAGGGACTAAAAATTTTCCCATTGGAGACAAAACACTTTTGCCTTAGGAGATTAACATTTTTGTTCATTAGAAACTAAGTATTTTTGCCTATCGGAGACTAAGCATTTTTGTCTATTGGAAACTAGGCATTTTTGCCTAGACTAGCATTTTGAAATGTTGGAGACTAACATTTTGAACCGTCGGAGACTAACATTTTGAACTGTCGGAGACTAACATTTTCAAAAGGAAAAGGAAAGATCAGATTACAATAGTAACTAGAATTGCTTTTAGAAATTAAACTCCTTTCTTAATTGTATGGTTGAATACTCATCATTTTAACTGATAGACGCTGTAAAGAAAAGGATAACAGAATACAATATATCCATGTTGAGTATATAGAAAAACTATCTTGAATATTTTAAAAGAACAGAGGCTGTCCAGATAGTTTATCATTAAAGGGAAAACGTTTTATTTAACCAAATTATTCAATAGATTTCCACTTTAACTAAATGATCAGGTTGACACAGAGTTTATCTTTCGTGTTTCTCAGTTAAACTAAATAACTAGTTAAGGCTTTAAAATTACCTTGTGAAGCTTTTAATTATGCAGCACACATTGTATGAATATTATTCTGAGTTTGAGAGTGTTTAGAGAGGAAAAGTAGTAAGACAAGAGTCTTCTTTATATAGGAGAGCCATGGAACAAATATGTGTGACGTGGGGTGTTTCACACCTCAGATTAGCAAAGGACGTGAAATTGACTAAACCACTAACTCATTAAATATGATAAACAATTACTTGATCATTTCACTCACACGTATGTGTGTACTTCTCATAGGTATCATATGGTAGTACTCTGCTGAATAGCTTACTCATTCGTGAAATTATTATTTAACTCCCTTTCTTTGTAACAGTAACAATAATAACCCATACTAATATTACTACTACATAAACTATTATTATTCATGATAATATCTTGAACTGAAACTTGGTTCTTTCAGTGTTTATAAAAGAATATTTGATCACGATCGCAGATAAACCCAACTAAAATTTATTTAATAGATGCTTTAATATTTTAATAATATTTACAGAAAGTTTTAATAGAGGCTTCACATTGATGATGAAGTTTTACTTCACTCGTACTTAGATCTATAGATTGAATAATTTTTGTTGTACTTAAAATTTTATTTTGTTGATTTTGGTTTAGGATATTATCCCAACAATCTTTTTATTGTCCAGTAAATCATGTGACAATTATCTAGGCAATTTGAGAATCTGTGTTGCCATTAATTCTGCAAACAAAGGCAATTATAATCATTCTATTAACATAACTTATTAATTGATATTCTAACATGCCATCAATATTCCGTTCAGATATGGCTTTTGGATTATAATAAGATTGTCATGTTAGGTTTTATAATATTTGATGATGATTGTACTTACAATACTTAGAAATACAAATGTACGGTCAGTGTTAGTTTATAGCATTTTAGTTTTTATAGCTGGTAGTTTACTCTCTGATTCATGTAATTTATTTTTATATGAGAGTAAGTTAATTTATATTGTAAGATACAACCAAATTGAATTGGAGAATTTAATTAAGTCAAAGATTGTGTTTAGTCTATTAGAGACTAATTGCCATAGATTGAAGATTCAATGAAATTAGTCAAGTCTTATCAGAGACTAAGGAAGAGTTCATCAGAGACTAAGGACAAAACTCATAAGAGACTAAGGCAAAAGCTCATTAGAGACTAAGCTTGTCACATCCGTGTCCCAAATCGTATATTCGTGAACATGCATTCCATTTGATATTTGACATTTGCATTGTTTTTATTGCATAAACAATAATATATCAGTCCATATAGATTAAGAATACATCATTTAGAAAGCAAGCATAATTAGAACGCTTTTAAAAGGAGAGTTAGGATGTCAAAAATGCAGATTTCGTTTAAGGGGGTAATTAGCGGTTATTATGAAGCTTTTGTGCCATTTTGCAATTTCATATTAGTTGAGACCCTTAGTAGAAAAAGTAGAAATCTGCACCTACTTTTGGCTGCATTAGGTTGCTGTCTTCAAGTCAAAAAAAGAAAAAAAAAAGGGGTGGGCAGCCTTGTTTGACCAAACCAAGCACCTTGCCACCTCATGCTTGGTTTGGACTAAACAAGAAGCCACTAGAACATGAGGGACAGCCCATTTTCGGCTGGAGAACACTTAGAGAGACAGAAATCAGTAGGAACAAGAGAGAACAGGGGAGAACAAGCTGAACAGATTTT
>CM025785.1:28379840-28404766 GCA_014636745.2 Centella asiatica | reverse complement strand
TGAAATGTAATTGCTGTTTATTTGTTATTCGAGTTGGGTCTTTACAAAGCTTAAGTCATCAGAGACTAAGCTTAAGCTATTAGAGACTATGCTTAATCTATTAGAGACTAAACATACTTGATTAGAGACTAAAAGTTGAAGCAGTCAGAGACTAAAGTGGAGATTACTCTCTGATATAGTACAAAGTTCTATTTGGATTAGAAGTTGACTTCGACATGGATATTGAAGATATGTTGAAGACAAAGCTGGTTAAGAAACTAACTAGAAGTAATTGAATTAAACTAACGAACCTATTCAGATTGTAAAAAAAAAAAAAAAAACTTTATTGAATATGATTAGAAGCTGAATTACGATTCAAAATCAGAAGCTGTAATTTGAATTTACAGAGATACAAGAAGTTGTACGATTCTATTGATTTGTATATATATAGTACAAAAAATTGAAGCTGACAATCAATTTGTGATTGTTAAAATTTGTAATCAATTGTTTATAAATTTGTCTTATTCTTTTTATTCCACAAATTATATTATTTTAAAGAACAAGAATTCAAAAAGATTCATAGAACTTGTATTCAACCCCTCCCCCTACAAGTTCTAGGCTGTCGTACTGGGACAACAAGTGGTATCAGAGGCTAAATTAATTTAATTCAATTCACAAGATCAAGAGATGGCCAATGATAAAGGAAACATCTCAAACATGATGACATATATAGGAAATTATGATGGTGGAACCAAAATTTTAGTCTTAAAAAGAGTGGAATATCCTATCTGGAAACAAAAGATGTATATGCACATGAGAGGAACAGATCCTGATTACATTGATAGGATTGAGAAGGGTCCTTATCAACCAAGAAAATTTGTTCCTTAAAAAACAGTGAAGGAACAATAATTGCTGAGCACTTCGAACTTGCACCTGAGAGTGATTATATTAATGAAGACAAGTTGCAAGTGTTGAAAGATGCTAAAGTGATGAACACACTCTACAATGGATTGAATAAGAATATGTTCACGAGCATCATCAATTGCACAACATCAAAACAAATCTGGGACACCATCAAGGTCCTATATGAGGGGACAAACCAAGTAAGAAAGAATAAAAGATCATTATTAACACAACAATATGAATTCTTTCAAGCAAAGACTGGTGAATCAATAACATTAGTATATGATAGATTCAATGTTTTGTTAAATGATCTGAAAATTCTTGGTAAGTCTTATGACAATAAAGATGTAAACACTAAATTCATGAGGACTCTCCCACCAAGTTGGGATCCAAAAACTACTGTAGTAAGAGAAGCTCATGATTTGGATACCCTCACATTAGACAGGCTCTGTGGAAATCTAAAGACTTATGAACTTGAAGTAGAACAGAGACAAAAGATGTATAGCAGGGACAAAGTTGTTGCGCTAATGGTTGAGACCAAGATGTCTTATGAGGAGCTGCATGATGAAACCTATACTGCAAGCTCGACTGATAAAGAATCTGAATCCAACACTGATGATGACATGGAGGAATTCATGGCCTTCATGGTGAAGCAGTTCAATAAATTTAGAGCTAGCAGAAAAGGAAGGAAATCATCAAGAAAGCCTAACACAAAATGAGAAGGACAAACTGTGACCTTTGATAAAAAGAAGATAAGGTGTTATTGTGAAGACCCAGATTTGTAAATAAATTTCGTTATGAAATTTAATTATTTTAGCTTATTATTTTCATGAAAATTATTTTCTTATAAGTTGTGAATATTGAAATTATTTTCTTTTTATGAAAAAATTATCTGCAATGTGATGTCCAAAAGATTTTTTTTTTTTTTTTTAATTTTGTAAAGATCATGAGGTTATGAATTGTTCTACCCTTAAAGGAGTGTTTCGCGGGGAGCTACATTACCTATCTTCTTTTTAAAATACTTCACTGCTGGGGGGAGGGAACAGCAGCATTAAATGCTCATCATCCCTATCATTACCCTAGAGTCAGCTATGAAAGATGACCGAAGGACACAGCAGCCGTTTCAACCACTCTTTCCTTCTTCAGTCATTTCCTTTCTTTTCATAGCCAACAGCTGAGATCAAGTTGATCCTACGGTTCTTGTTGTTCAATCAAGTGATATATATATACACATCACGCTGTTGTAACCTTGATTCTACCTTTCTAAACTTCCATCAAACTTAAATTTAATTTTCGAGACAGCAGTTCTTCTTGAAGGATAAACCGAAGCATTTATTTCCTTCCTACAATAAGGAGGTAAGAAGCATCTCATTTAAGTCTTACTATATTTCTTGCGTTTCTACTCTACCTACCACCCTTAATACCATGTTCATTTATTTTCAAAAGTATGACTTAATGCATATTCTAACAATCGAAGTAAATGTCATTTGTTTCAAGTTGTCTAAGATGGGTGTAGTGTTGTTGACAACCACCTGGTGGACAAACCTTTAACTACCAAACATTCTGTTGATAGTAGTCGCAACCACATGCTTGAGTATTCTTTAACCTGATTTTCTTTACCCAAAACCGTGTTTAGGATGGCATGCAGACCAAAAGAAATGTTATGTATCACTGAGAGAATGATGAGTTTTGACCTAAGTATGGATTTGGTTGAGGGCACCACACATGGAGGAGTGAGGAAGACGACCCTGTATCTGAGACAGACTCTAACTTAGTCTCTGACGAGTTTGAAATAATCCCCGATGAGTTATTAATCCCCGATGGGTTGATAATCCCCGATGAGTTATTAATCCCCGATGGGTTGATAATCCCCGATGAGTTATTAATCCCCGATGGGTTGCTAATCTCCGATGAATTAAAGCGTAGTAATTCCATGATGCGCAGTTTGTTTTAAAACTATAAAATGCTATTTTCTTAAATTATTTTAAGATGTTTGAATTGATTTCTTAACCTCAATAGTTTTATATCAGATTGAGACGTTAAAAGTTAAGGACATCACATGTGCATTTTTCCCTCATATTTTAACCCAGATAATAAATTCATTTTGTGATATGTATATTCTTACAGAACTTTTCACTCACGAGTAAATTAAATTTGGTCGTAAGCAAAGGACTGAGGCAAGTATATTCACAATCTCATGCTTATTTTAGTTTAACGCATTATCATTTGTTCCGATATGCGTAGAAGGTTGGATTTATACTTTAATTGTTCTAATGAATGAACATGCTATGCTTTTGATTCTGCTAGCATGATATGAATAATGATGCATGGATATAAATGAGCTTTGAATTTCAGCTATGTTCTCAATCTTATATCTGTGCAATGAGAATGTGAATGATGCCCCTTATGGGGGTTATGCCACATGGCTGGCAAGAGGAAAGGAAAGGTGCTGATGTGTTCTTCACCTGACCAAGAGGAAATGTTATTTGACTACGTAGTCACTCAGAGGGATCATGCGGTCCAGCCTGGCCAGCTGTGTACTGTATGGTTAGCAGATCCACGGGTGTAGCCCCCGTTGGATATTTGAAAAGTTATGATCAGGTGTATACCTGACTTTCTTCAAGGGAGGATCACAAGTTGTATATCATCAGTGAATCCTCAAAGATTTTTGAAGGTTTCCGAGGTCTTGGTATTGCTTCACCAAGCCTCACAAACAGAATTTGAATTTCTCTCCTTTGATTCCAGATGAAATTCATTGAATTATTCATATTTTTCCTCAATGTGTATATACTTGTTGGGCGTAAAACGCTCACCCATGTTGAATGTTAATGATTTGCAGGACAGAAAGCTAAAGCTGAACCCTCTGACAAGGGGAAAGCAAAGATGATAAGCTACTAAGTGTTTACCCTTTTGATAGAACTGATGAAGGAAGGAAAGAAGGAAGACGTTTGAAGAGTTAATGAAATTTGTTTTGTTATTAAGAAATGATGTAATAGCTTCCGCTGTAATTACTTAATTCTTGGGTTGTAATTACTCTCAAATGCTGTTTTTATTCAGTATTTATTTATGAATGGATGAATGGTTATCTTTACCTCCTTATGATGATGCCCTAGTCCGGTATGGGATTATGGGGTCGTCACAGTTATAACTGTGATGGGTTAGGGTACTTTGCCAATGAGTGCATGTTTTCCTAGTGAGATAGCCGAGAACTTGTAGAAGGGGGGGTTGAATACAAGTTCTTTGAATTCTTTTCGATTTACTTGTTCTTCAAGAAATTAATAATTACTTGCAGAAATAAAGAACAAGAACACGAATCAATTTATAAACAATTGCTAGTATTGATTTTAACAATTGAATACAAATTCTAACAATCACAATAATATGATCGTCAGCTTCTTTTCTATTCTGTATAGGAAAAGATACAAACTATAAAAACTTATACAGCTTCGAATTACAATTCGAATTACAACTTTCTGTAAAAACTAATTACAACTTCTCTAAAACTGATTTCTCAGTTTTCCTATCCTGAATCAATATTGCTTCCTTATTTGAATCAAATACAATCTTTCCTTTTTGATTAGGAAGAGATTTCTGGTTAGTTTCTTTACCAGTTACGTCTTCAATAATATCTTGAACTACGTGGAAGACATTCCTTTTTAATTCGAACTTTGTATCTCTCAGGAAATAAATCACGATTAGTCCCTGATGCTTCATCTTTAGTCTCTGGTGACGTCATCACTAGTCTGTGGTGCTTTTAGTCCCTGATGACGTCAGATTGTGTAGTCTTCGATAGAGTTATTTAGTCTCCGATGCTTTAAGGCTTAGTCTCCGATGACGTCAGCTTAGTCTCTAATGCTTTTAACTTTAGTCTCCGATGACGTAAGCTTTAGTCTCCGACCCCTTTATACTTAGTCTCTGATGACGTAAGCCTTAGTCTTCGACAGGCAAAACTAGTCTTTGATAGATAAAAAATCTTTAGTCTCTGACAAGTTTTCCTAGTCTCCGACAAGCCTTTTTGTAAACTCCAATGGATCAAATACACATTTTGACTTACTGAAGCTTTGATACTCCATTCCAGCAGTTACTTACAAATAAGAAATAATTATATCTCTTTACAAAGAATGAATGAATTACAAACAAAGAGATAACTATTGGCTACAAAACTTCAGTGTTACTAATTAACACTTTCTATACATTTGTATTCTAAGTAATCTAAAGACAATCATCATCAAATGTTCTAAAACCTAACAATCTCCCCCTAATTATGAATATCAGAATGATAAGCATAATTTCAAGGTTGATGATGATGTCAAAACTCAACATTATGATTACTTAGAAAAAGAATAAAGAATTGCTAACTACAAATGTATTCTGAACTAAGATCTTTGATCTGTTGTTCAGCTTCCACCAAGACTTAGGTTTAAATCCTATAAGTCTGGCTTCAAAAATAAAAATTACAGCTTATTTCAACACAACATACCTTCCAACACAACAGTTTGCCTTTTATTTTTTCTTCCGCAACTCCAGCCTTTCTTTTCTATTTCTCCTCAGCAACTCCAGTCTGTCTATCAACAGCTTTTTCAGTATCAATTCAACTTCTTCTTTAGCATCCTTGAGTAGACTGATAAATCTTTCTATGTGTCTCTCACTGACACTATTAATGTCTCTGTTGTAGTTGAAGAAAACTTTCTCTCCATGGAAAGTCTCATACCATAATCCTAAAGGTTTAGGATTAGCTTCTGGCACTGTATCCACCTTATGCTTCACCTTTATTACCTTTTGAATCTGGCTTCGAAGATCCATGTTGAGATCAGAAGTCTTAAGCACAACAGTCAACAACCACTCCAGATTTTCTTTAGTTTGTCCCTCTAAGGCTGGCTTCTCAAATTTCAAAGACTCTCCATCTTTCAAAAAGACATGGAGAAAATCTTTGTTATTTTTACCCTTTATCAGATCAATCTTCTTTGTGGTTTTCTTCAGGGCTTTGATGATTTCTTCTGTACTAGCCATTTTAACCTTGTAAGACTTCTTTGATGAAACTGTTTGTGGCTTTGTTGGACCACTCACAACCACCAAAGCAGTCTCAGTTGACCTTGGAGGATCCTGAGAGGTAGGCTTCTCGATAGTTGACTTGATCACAAGTTTCTTTGCAGATTCTTGGACCAAAGGTTTCCTTCTTGATTTCTTCTCTGCCTCTTCCATCTCTTTATTTTTCTTCTTGGTTATGGCTGCTTTCCGTGCACTTGATCTCCTTGTAAAGATTTTCTTCTTCTTTGCCTCCTTCTCCTCCCTAGTTGCTGCCATATCCTCCTCCTCTTGAAGTTTTTGAGCTAGTAGTGCATCAGATTCTATCAGTTTCTGTTCTTGAGGATAGACCAACTCCACTTTCCCATCCACTATTAGTTCAACTGGAGTGGGAAAGTGAGCTGTCATCCCCTAGTAGCTTGGGTTGTCCTGGTTGAGTAGTGGTTTTCTTCTTTGAATCTTCAACCATAACCCCCTTGCCTTTGTCTTTGATTGTAGGGGCTTGTACAGAGGAAGAAGGAGAAGCTGCTGTTGTTGCTACTGCTGTTGTTGATGTTGTTGGAAGTTGTTTTGTTGTTGTTAACTTTGTTGTTGCTGCTTATAGATCTGCATGCTTTTTCAATATCCTGTCCATCATTACTTGTAGCTCATCAGAGCTTGGAAGTTTTGATGGAGCAGGTATTTGAACTGGAACAGGTTTTGATTGTTGTTGTTTTTGTACAGGTTTGATATATTGACCACTCTCCCCCTTTTTGACATCAGCATCTTTGGGTTGGGAGGAGGTGGCCAAGTATTGAATTACTTGTAGCAATAGCTGTTCCATTCTGTCTTGTTTCTGGATCAGGAGTTGGATATTGGCTTCGAGGGCTTGAAGTCGACTGTCAGTCTTAGACTTATCTTTGACTAATGTATCAATTGCAGTGACAGTCCTCCTTGGCAAGTGTCTTTCATAGCACCTTCTTATTTTTTCTGTCTCCAACTCCATCCTTTCCTCCATTTTCTTCACTGCACCATTTATGCCAGTAACCAAGAAGTGGTGAAACTTTATATGTTTCTTATCCACCTTGGTTACTTCTTCAAGAATATCTTTAATTGATGGTGCAGGGGCAGTTGACCCTATGTTGGTCACATAATCCTGCCTTAAATGGGCGGCTGCTTCCTCCAGTGTGTTGAAATAGGTGGCTTCCAACCATTCATCAACATTTATCTCTGGAGCTTCTTCGTGCACAGGGCCAATTTGCAAGTCATGTCTTCAATGCAGAAATGTGGTCTTGTCTTTGTTGTAGACCATATAACATTTCAAAATCAGCATTGGACATCTCAATAATAATATTTAAGGCTGCATCCCCTGTGCCTGAACTGTTCCCAGTTTCTTCTGTTTGGATATTTGTGGAGGGAGCAGAAGAAACTTGAGCTTCTTGTGAGCTAGTTTCAACAGGTTGTAAAAATGCACCTGCTAAAAATTTCTCTCATTTATTTTGTTCAAGGATCTCATCCTTGCTCACACCCTCTCCTTTTGCCTGGGGTTGGGCACCCAGCTTCTCTTGCTCTCCTTTTTCCAAGCTTTCTAAAGCTTAACTCTCTTGTATGTGTATATCCTCTCCTTTTTCCAGGTTAGGAGCCTGACTCTCACTATTTATTCTCACATCCTCACTCATATGGATAGGTGCACTTTGTCCTACAGAAGTGGGGGTTTGAGAAGTACTTGTGACTGCATGGATAGGGGGTTCCCTTTGTGTATCTTGGGCTAGGGATCTATCCATGGAATGTGTGTGAGAGTTTGTCTCGAGTATTGTCTCCTCTTAGGAAAAATCAAGAAGATTTATATCATAAATATCAAAAGAATCAAGTGTGGGAGAAAAAGGAGAAGAATGTATAGTGTGGAGTGTTAGCTGTTCCTCAGACATTGAAAATTGAGGAACATCAAGTGATGACTCTGTGTGTGCACTCCTTGTGTCAATCTTTTCTTGTATTTTTTCTCTTTGGGTTTCCTCTTGTTGGTGAACAAGAGGTTATGCAGACTCCGTACAGTGTGTTCCTGGTTGGGAACTTTCTTTGATGTCAACATCCTTTTGGGAGGATGGTGACAGTTCATTGTTTTTCCTTATAACCTCCTTTGCTTGTTGGGAAGCAATGGATTGCTTTTGGCTAAGTTTTATTAATCTCTTCTTTCTCTGAAGTGGTACTTCAGCTTCTTGTTCTCCCTCATCCTCACTTACTCCCTCAATTATTTTTCTTTTTATTGGGAGCTTATTGGTTGTCTTTGTTTTTACAACCACAGTTTTTTGGGAAACTATGGAGGGGGCTATGGATTGTTGTTGTGAAGTGTTTGGAGGATTAATGGGGGTTTGGCTTTCAATATCCTCAAAGAATTGCAAAAAATAAAGATTTGGAAGCCTGTCAATGAGAATAGATCTCATGACAGGAGGGAAAAATAAGGGAACCTTTACCTTTGCAGATTTATGTTTCACATCAGTAAAAATTCTTTTACTCTACAAAATAGTTGGTACAACTTGCAAGCCAGTAATATTAACATTAGGGATTAGATAATAAGCAATCATCATCAAAAACCTAGCATAATAGATTTCTTTTTTATGACCAGATTTCAGTTTTACCAAAAGATTTTGCAGGATTAAAAGCCCAATGTTTAGATGTCTATCATACAACACACTAAAAACAATTTGTTGTGTGAGTGTAGTGATAGCATCATAGCCACTGCATTTAGACGTAAAAGCTTTAGTGATTATATCAAAGAACAATGACCACTCTTGCCTTAGATGGGGTCTTGTTATTGACCCAACAGAACTAATTTCAGCAGAATAGTGTAAATTTTTGAACATAGAAAATATTTCTTCATCAGAGGCAAGAGAGTCAAAGTTTTCATAGATTGGCAAGTGTAAAGCATTATTAACTACGGTATGATCGATATTGTAAACAGAGTTTGCATACCTGAAACTTACCACAGGAGAGTCAGTGTTCTCATCCTGGATGGTTGCAGTAAATTAACCAATCATTTTATTCCAATGCGTAACCTTAGTTTACTGCTCTTGAACTCTATAAATACCTCATTCGAGATGAAATTTTAACTCTTTTACCAAAATTTCTCTTTTAAAGAGTTTCGCTTAAATATATCATTTCCATAAATTTCCAAGTTCTTCTTTCGAAAAAAATTATTCTTAGATCAGTTTTGATCTCACTCTTACGAACGAAGAGGTAAGAACCTGGAACTCTACCTAGTTTCTTTTATGCATAGTATCAAAGATTTATGCTAAGATTAATATTCTTTGCATCTTCATGAGACATCATAGGTTGAGTTTGAGCATGATAGGTCTTCCATCGTAGCAGGAGCAAGCTCTAATGTTAATCTCTAATGAGATGATGTTAATCTCTAATGAGATGATGTTAATCTCTAACGAGATGTTGTTAATCTCCGATGAGATATTGTTAGTCTCTGACGAGATATTCGTAGTCTCTGATGAGATATTCTGTTAATCTCTGAGGATGACGTTAGCTTTAGTCCCCGACAGGCTAAAGTTTAGTCCCCGATGACGTTATTAGTCTCCGACAGGTTATTTACTCTCGGATGACGTCAGCTTTAGTCTCCGACAGGCTAAATTCAGTCCTTAATGACGTCATCAATAGTCTCTGATGAAGGAAATTCCGTAGTCTCTGATGAAGGAATTATTAGTCTCCGATGGAGGAATTTCCTAGTCTCTGATGAGATATTCTTAGTCTCTGATGAGATATTGTTAGTCTCTGATGGCTAAAGATACCAGTCCCTGACGAGTTTAATAATGAGAAAATTATTCCCCGACGCATAGTCTGTTATCAAGACTATAAAACATTATTTTCTTAAAATTATTTTATGATGTTATTCTTTAAAACAGTAAAGTCTAAGAACATCACATACATATTTTCTTTCATAAATTCTTATTAAGGTATTAAAATATTACTTGCATAATTTACAGAATCTTCACTCACGAGTAATTTGAGTTCGATTTTGTGCAAAGGACTGAGGCAAGTATATAAATTCAATCTGATGCTTATTTCAATTTAACGCAATATCATTTGATTCGATATGCGTGCAAGACTTGATTATATGTTTCAATTGTTTGTTTAAGAATGAGCATGCTATGCTTTAAATTCCGCAAGCATGATATGAATGATAATGCATGGATATAACTGAGCTTTGATTTTCAGCTAATTCTAAATCTTATATCTGTGCAAATAAATGAGAATGATATGTCCCTTAAATGGGTTATGCCACATGGATGGCTAGAGGAAGGGAAAGGTGCTGATTTGTTCTTCACCTGACCGAGAGGAAATTTATGTGACTACGTACGTTCACACAAGGAGGGATCATATGGGCACAGTTAGGCCAGCTGTATACCGTATGGTTAGCAGATCCAACGGTTTTAGCCCCGATGGATATTTTTACTTCAAGGAAGTTATGCTTTGTTTTAAGAAGGATTACACAATTGTTTATCATCAGTAATCCTAAAGATTCCCTAAAGATTTCTGAGGCATTAATATTGATTCACTAAGCCTCTTAGCAGAATTGAATTCTTTGAAACATTCCAGATTTGTTTTCCCAAAATGTTTATATACTTGTTGGGCGTGAACCGCTCATTCTTGTAGAATTTTAATGTTTTGCAGGGCAGAATATTAAGGTTGAGCCCTCTGACAAGGGAAAGGCAAAGATGATCGGTTACTGAGTTTAGCTAACCCTTCGTAGTGCCGATAAGGAAGGAAGGAAGGAAGAGGATCTAAAAAGTGATGTTTTGAATTATAGTATAGAGACAGAATAGCTTCCGCTGAAAATGTAATATTTTGGGTTGTAATAACTCTTTATTATCGTTTCTTTCAGTAATTATTATATGAATGGATGTGTGGTTATCTTTTCCTTCTTTTGACGAAACCCTGATCCAGTGAGGGATTTTGGGGTCGTCACAGTTAGTCTCCGATAGTTCAATTTTTTAATTCAGTTGGTGACTAATTAAAAACAACTATTGGGGACTAGTTAGTCTCTGATAGTTCAATTTTTAATTCAGTCGAGGACTAATTAAAAATAACTGTCGGGGACTAAGGTAGTCTCCGATAGTTCAAAATTTTTTAATTCAGTCGGGGACTAATTAAAAACACTATTAGGGAATAAGATAGTCTCTTTCTCTTAAGCTTTCAAAATATTTTCAACAATCAAGTTTAATGATTATTAGCTTCGAAAATTCTGTTATTTGATAACAACTACATTCCAGAAATTAAATTCTAGCTTCTAATGTTCTGTTTAATTAAAAAAACAGCTACATTCCAGAAATTAAATTCTAGCTTCTAATATTCTGTTTAATTAAAAAAACAGCTACATTCTAGAAATTTAATTCTAGCTTCATAAAAATTTTGTTTACAAAGAACAACTTCAATTCCAGAAATAAAATTTCTAGATTCTCATAGCTAAACAACTTGTTTTCAAAATTTAATCAGTATTTAGAGGTATAATTAAACATTCCTAATTCAGAAACTAATCTAGAAAAGCTAGATTCATCTAAAGGTTTTGTGAATATGTCTGCAAGTTGTTTATCAGTAGTTACCCAGTGTAATTCGATATTACCTTCACTTACATGTTCTCTTATGAAGTGATATCTAATATCTATGTGTTTTGTTCTTGAATGTTACACTGGATTTTCTGTTATTACTATGGCACTAGTATTATCGCAAAAGATAGGAATTTTTAGATAATGACATACCATAGTCTAGGAGTTGATTCTTGATCCATAGGATTTGAGCACAACAACTCCCAGTTGCGATGTATTCAACTTCTGCTGTTGAAGTAGAAACTGAATTTTGTTTCTTGCTGAACCAAGAAACAAGTCTGCCTCCAAGAAGTTGGCAGCTTCCACTTGTGCTTTTCCTAACAAGCTTGCAACCTGCATAGTCAGCATCTAAATAACCAATTAGTTTAAAATTAGATTCTTTGGGATATCATAAACCAAGGTTTGGGGTACCCTTTAGATATCTGAGAATTCTTTTTACAGCAATCAAATGTGACTCTCTAGGGTCAGCTTGAAATCTAGCACATAAACATGTAACAAACATTATATTAGGTCTACTTGCAGTTAGATATAAAAGAGAGCCTATCATGCCTCTATAGCTAGTAATATCAATTTTTTTTATTTTTAAATCTTTATCTAGCTTAGTGGCAGTAGGCATGGGTGTTTTTGCAGATGCACAATCAACCAAATCATATTTTCTCAATAAGTCTTTGATATACTTGGACTGACTGATAAATATTCCATCAGTTGATTGTTTTATTTGCAAACCTAAGAAAAATGTTAATTCTCCCATCATACTCATTTCATATCTAGACTGCATAAGTTTTGAAATTTTTTCACAAAGTTTTTAATTTGTAGACCCAAATATAATATCATCTACATATATTTGCACCAATATAATGTCAGAGCCTTGCTTTCTATAAAATAAGGTTTTATCTATGATACCTCTAACAAATTTATTTTCAAGTAAAAATTGGGATAAAGTATCATACCAGGCTCTTGGTGCTTGTTTTATGCCATAAAGTGCTTTGTCTAACCTGTAGACATGATTTGGAAATTTGGAGTCCACAAAACCTAGGGGTTGGCAAACATAGACTTCCTCTTCCAATTTTCCATTCAAGAAAGCACTTTTGACATCCATCTGGTACACCTTGAAGTTCTTGTAGGCTGCAAAAGCCAAGAAGATTCTGATTGCTTCAAGTCTTGCTACTGGTGCAAAAGTTTCATCATAATCTATTCCTTCTTCTTGAGAATATCCTTTTACAACCAGTCTTGCTTTATTTCTTGTAATTGTACCAGTTTCATCCAATTTATTTCTGAAGACCCACTTGACACCAATTATTGATCTATTCCTTGGTTTGGGTACCAGTCTCCAGACTTTGTTTCGAGTGAATTGGTTTAACTCCTCTTGCATGGAAATTATCCAGTCAGTATCTTGAAGTGCTTCCTCAATTTTCTTTGGCTCAATTTTTGAGAAAAAATTGAGATATAAACATTCATTTTGAGTTGCACTTCTAGTCTTGACTCCATCCTCTAGACTTTCAATTATCAAATCTGGTGTGTGGTCTCTCAACCATGGAATTGAACGTGGCAGATTTGACCTTGAAGTGGAGGCTTCATTTTCTAGATTGATGTTATCCAATCTTGCTTCATGATCAGAGACTGCTCCCCCTAAACTATTGACTCCTTCATTATTAGCTCCCCCTGAGCTGTTTATCTCTATAGTCTTTGGTGTCAATATAGTATCTGATTGTGCATCAGTGACTTTAGTCTCTGGTGAACCATTAGTCTCCGATGAAATACTAATGTCACTAGTCTCTTAAGTTTCATCTAATACTCTAGTTTCTGATAGAGTATTAGTTCTTGGTACTTCATGCACAACAGTTAACTCCCCCTCAATTATGTAGGGATCATTGCTATCTTGGGGTTTTTTAGTAATCTCTGATGGATATTCCCATGCATCCAATTCATTTTCAAAACTGAGAGGTTCATGAAATCCTTGTCCAATCATTCCTGGAATCTTTTTATCATCAAATACAACTTGAATTGATTCCACAATGACCTTTGTTCTTAGATTATATACTCTGTATACTTTACTTGACAAAGAATAACCTAAGAAGATTGCCTCATCAGACTTGTTGTCAAATTTTCCTCTTGTTTCTGATGAGTCTCTCAGTACAAAGCACTTACAACCAAACACGTGTAAAAACTTGAGAGTTGGTTTTCTCCCAGTCATTAATTCATAAGGTGTTTTGTTGTATGCTTTGTTTATCAAGGATCTATTCTGAGTAAAGCAAGCAGTGCTTATAGCTTCCTCCCAAAAATATGTGGGAAGCTTAGCCTCTTGTAACATAGTCCTTGCTGCTTCAATAAGGGTCCTATTTTTCCTCTCAACAACTCCATTTTGTTGAGGGGTTCTTGGAGCTGAGAATTGATGAGTTATTCCTTTTTCAGTGTAGAATTCAGTAACTTGGTAATTCTTGAATTCTGTTCCTCTATCACTCCTTATCACCCTTACTGTTTTTCCTGACTCAGTTTCTATCTTCTTGATATGATCAATTATCAAATGAGCAGCTTCATCTTTTGTATGGAGGTATTTTACCCAAGTATACCTCGTGTGATCATCCACAATAACCAAAGCATATCTATTTCTTAAAATTGACATCACATTCACTTGACCAAATAAATCCATGTGCAGCAACTGTAAAGGGTCAGTGATTGATGTTGCTGGTTTGCTTTTGAATGACACACTTCTTTGTTTCCCTTTCTGGCATGAATCACACAATCCATCTTGTATAAATTCTAATTGTGGAATGCCAGCAACCAGTCCTTTCCTCACAAGCTTGTTTATGTTCTTGAAATTCAAGTGAGAAAGCTTCTTATGCCAAAGCCAACTTTCATTAGTTGAAGCTTTGCTATAAAGACATGTGATTTGATCAGTAAAAGAAATAAGATTTGCAACATACAAATTTCCTTTTCTTTTCCCTATCAAAATCACATTATCAGATTCTTTGTTACACACCAAGCATTGATCTTCTTTGAAGGTGACATTGAATCCCTTATCACATAGTTGACTCACACTTAGTAAATTATGCTTTAAGCCATTAACTAGTGCTAATTCAGTGAAGATGACATCTCCATGTTCAACACTGCCATATCCCCTCGTATGGCCTTTGCTGTCATCTCCAAAAGTGACTTTTGGGCAACTTTTCTCTTCATACTGTTTTAGCAGGGACTTATCTCCAGTCATGTGCCTTGAACAGCCACTGTCCAAGTACCATGATTTCTTCTTTTTGCCCTACACAGTAGAGAGTAACTAGTTTGAGATTTTTGGAACCTAGACTTTCTTGGGTCCTTTCTCACTAGTTGTAGACTCAAGACTTGACTCAGATTGAGTTGATTGTCTTTTAGCAGTTTTGACTTTAATTGGACAATCATTAGTCTTGCTACTTGTTTGTGAGAGACTACCAAGCTTAGGGTTTTCAATGTTAATGCTAAGATTATTTAACCTTTTTACAGGTGATTTATCTTTTATTCTCTTTGAAGATGCAGTCTCAGTTATAGGAATTTTATTTTTGCTCCTATAGTTAACAGCTATGTGGTTGGGGTTACCACATATATGACATGTTTTTCTAGGAGCATCAGCCATTCTAGCATAATTTGTATATTTATTAATGCCAATTTTTTCATTCCTATTTTTCTTATTTCTGCTTAACTCCGCTGATTTTTCAGCCATTTTATCTGGAAGATTTTCCAATTTTTTTACTTAACTGTGTCTTTGTCATGAACCCAATATTTAATCTTTTATTTATACTCTTATCAACAACATCTATTGTCTTTTGATCAATTTTTGATATTGCAGTTACTTGTTGATATTGAGTGTTGATAATTTTGGGTTCAATAACAGGAGAGACAAAATTAATTCTTTTTAAAATTTCTGGCTTACTAGTTGAGGAGTTTGCAGCTTCAAATAGATCATTTAAATCTGAACTTTTGTCTTGATTTTCATCATAACCTAGTCCAAATTTTTGACCTATTGTTTGACATTCTACCAAGTCTGTCAACTTTTTAGAGGAAGTATTCCATTGTTTAATCTTAGCTTGAGCATTTTCAAGTTGCTCTACTAATTAATATTCCCTCTTTTTCAAAGCATCAATCATATGATGAGCTTTGTTTAAGTCAGATTTGATGGTGTCAAACTCTGCCAATCTCTCTTCAAGAAACTTATTTCTTTTCACGAGACTGCCACGTGATTCTTTCACATTGGTATATTCGATAGTTAATGATCTAAAACTAACATGCAAATCAGACATATCTTTTTGTATGCTTTCAATGCTAGATGTATCAAGTAAATCAAGCACATTAAAATTCTGATTTGCATCACGTACCTTTGTAGAATCACTTGACTCGTCACTTCGAGCCATTTGGGCAAAGTTGACAACTTCTTCATCAGAGTCGTTGTCAATCCAAACTTTACCCTCAGTAATCAAGGCTTTGCTCTTTGATTTAGCTATCTTGTCAGCAAAGTCATTCCCTTTCCTTGATTTTTCATCCTTAGATCTATCACTAGATCTCGGCTTCCTGCACTCATTGGCAAAGTGCCCTAACCCGTCACAATTGTAACATCTTATCTTTTTTAAGTCGAAGGTGACTTTTTGACCTTCACGTTTAGGGTTAGGTTTCCTTGACGATTTTCTTCCTTTCCTGCTGGCCCTAAATTTCTTGAATTGTTTGACCATGAATGCCATGAATTCCTCCATGTCATCATCA
Source organism: Centella asiatica (assembly GCA_014636745.2). Classification (NCBI taxonomy): domain Eukaryota; kingdom Viridiplantae; phylum Streptophyta; class Magnoliopsida; order Apiales; family Apiaceae; genus Centella; species Centella asiatica. The sequence continues at coordinate 28,388,543 of CM025785.1, read as the reverse complement.
GAATCCAGTTTATCTTCCTGATGAGTCGAGCTAGCATAGGAAGATTCCTCATCAAGCTTCTCTTGAGACTTGCTTATCTCAACCATCAACGCAGCTCCTTTGTCCCTGCCATGCATACGTTGTCGTTGCTCTACTTTGAGTTCATATGTCTTTAAATTCCCGTAGAGCCTGTCCAGTGTGAGGATATCCAAGTCATGAGCCTCTCTTATAGTTGTTGTTTTGGGATCCCAACTTGGAGGGAGAGATCTCATGAACTTGGTGTTAATATCCTCATTATCATAGGACTTCCCAAGTATTTTCAGGTCGTTGAGCAAAGTGTTGAACCTATCATAAACTGACGTTATTGGTTCACCAGGCTTTGCTTGAAAGAACTCATATTGTTGTGTCAACAATGACCTTTTGTTCTTTCGGACTTGGTCGGTTCCTTCACATAGGACTTTGATGGTGTCCCAAATTTGCTTAGATGTCGTGCAATTTATGATGCTTGTGAACATATTTTTATCAATTCCATTATAAAGTATGTTCATCACCTTAGCATCCTTCAACACTTGCAACTTGTCTTCGTTTGTATAATCACACTCTGGAGCAAGTTCAAAGTGTTTCGCCACAACAGATCCATCGACGGTTTTAGCAGGAACAAATTTCCTGGGTAGATAGGGACCCTTCTCAATCCTATCAATATAATCTGGATCTGTTGCTCTTAAGTGCATGTACATCATTTGCTTCCACATTGGATATTCTTCTCGTTTAAGAATAGGGATTCTAGTACCACCATCACGACTTCCCGCATACGTCATTATCTAGAGCTGCTTGCTTCATCGTTGGCCATCTCTTGGAACGTGTTAATTGAGTAAATTCAATTAAAGGCTCTGATACCAATTATTTTCCCAGTGAGATAGCCGAGAAATTGTAGGGGGGGGGGGGGGTTGAATACAAGTTCTTTGAATTCTTTTCGATTACTTGTTCTTTAAGTAATTAATAATTACTTGCAGAAATAAAGAACAAGAACACGAATCAATTTATAAACAATTGCTTGTATTGATTTTAGCAATTGAATACAAATTCTAACAATCACAATAATATGATCGTCAGCTTCTTTTCTATTCTGTATAGGAAAAGATACAAATTATAAAAACCTATACAACTTTGAATTACAATTCGAATTACAACTTTCTGTAAAAACTAATTACAGCTTCTCTAAAACTGATTTCGCGGTTTTCCTATCCTGAATCAATATTGATTCAGCTTCCTTATTCGAATCAAATACAATCTTTCCTTTTTGATTAGGAAGAAATTTCTGGTTAGTTTCCTTACCAGCTATGTCTTCAATAATATCTTGAACTACGTGGAAGACATTCCTTTTTAATTCGAACTTTGTATCTCTCAGGAAATAAATCACGATTAGTCCCTGATGCTTCATCTTTAGTCTCTGGTGACGTCATCACTAGTCTCTGGTGCTTTTAGTCCCTGATGACGTCAGATTGTGTAGTCTCCGATAGAGTTATTTAGTCTCCAATGCTTTAAGGCTTAGTCTCCGATGACGTCAACTTAGTCTCTAATGCTTTTAACTTTAGTCTCCGATGACGTAAGTTTTAGTCTCCGACCCCTTTAGACTTAGTCTCTGATAACGTAAGCCTTAGTCTCCGACAGGCAAAACTAGTCTTTGATAGATAAAAAAATACTTAGTCTCTGACAAGTTTTCCTAGTCTCCGACAAGCCTTTTTGTAAACTCCAATGGATCAAATACACATTTTGACCTACTGAAGCTTTGATACTCCATTCCAGCAGTTACTTACAAATAAGAAATAATTATATCTCTTTACAAAGAATGAATGAATTACAAACAAAGAGATAACTACTGGCTACAAACTTCAGTGTTACTAATTAACACTTTCTATACATTTGTACTCTAAGTAATCTAAAGACAATCATCATCAAATGTTCTAAAACGTAACAGTGCAAGAAGCCTAGATCAATAGAGAGATCTATGGATGAAAAGAACAGAAAATCAGGGAATCTTGTTGACAAGAAGTTCAAAAAAAAGAACAAGGCCTTGATCATTGAAGGCAAAGATTGGATTGACAGTGATTCTAAGGAAGAAATTGTCAACTTTGCTTTGATGGCTCGAGCTGATGAGCCAAGTGATTCTACAAAGATAAGTGATGCAACTTAGAACTTTAATGAGCTTAATTTAATTGATACATCTAGTATAAAAAGCATACAAAAAGATATGTCTTATTTGCATGTTAGTTTTAGATCACTGACCATTGAACATGCCAGAGTTAAAGAATCACATGACCAACTCTTAAAAAGAAATAAATTTTTTGAAGAGAGACAAACATAATTTGACACTATCAAGTCAGAATTGGATAAGGCTTATCATATGATTTATGGTTTGAAAAAGAGGGAATACTACTTAGTCGAACAACTTGAACTTGAATAGGCTAAGAAAAGACAATGGAACCGATCCTCTAAAAAGTTGTGAGACTTGGTAGTAACTCAAATGGTAGGTCAAAAATCTAGTCTAGCTTATGATGAGTACCTAGGAAGGAAACCAGAGATAGAAGAGATGTTAGAGATAAATGATGATGATGATGTTTAGAGAATAAATGTGCAATTGTAAATACTCAAGGTATACTATAAACCTTAGTATATTTGCACGAGTTTTTGCATCCACTGATGGTCGACTTAGTCATCAGGGGATGAACTACACTGCACTGGACGAGTCATCAGTGTTTACTTAAACGGACTCGACAGTGTCAAGGAATGGTTGTTGGTACTTAAAAAGATAAATATTTCGCACAACAGACATTCTAGGAAAAGCCAACAAAGTATTGATGATCAAAAGGATAAGTAATTTTATGAGGCATCAGTAAGAAGACCCATCAGGGAAAACCTAAAAATAATGTATCAAGGCGATGACAGCATCAGGGGAACCCATCAGGCGATGATTTCATCAGGGGAAGCCATCAGGGGAACCTATCAGGCGATGACTTCGTCAGGGGAAGCCATCAGGGGAACCCATCAGGCAATGACCTCGTCAGGGGAAACTGTCAGGGGAACGCATTAGGGGATGACTTAGTTAGGGGAAGCCGTCAAGGGAAGACATCAGAGGATGACCTCATCAGGGGAACCTATCAGGAAAAACACTCTTGTGTCCAGACTTTTGCGACATCATACCTACCGACAAGTTTGGCGATGGGTAAAAAGTGATGTTAGTTATAAATGATGATGATTATAGTTTTGATTGTATCTGTACATACTCAGGGTGTTCTATAAACCTAAGTATTTGCACTCGTTTTGCATCCACTGATGATCAACTTAGTTATCAGTGGATTAAGTATTTCACACTAGGCAGGTCATCAATTGAAACTTCTAAAGGACTTGATAGTGAAGATGGATGTCTATTGTTACTCAAATATACTTAAGTATTCCACACATCAGACACTCCAAACAAAATCAACAAAGCTTCAGTAATTAAAACCTTCAGGGGAACCCATCAGGGGATGACAAAGGCAGACCAACCCGTCAGTGTATGGCAGTGGCAAGCCAAACCCGTATGGGGGAACGTGCCAAGGCATGACAATGACATGTCAACCTGTCAAGGGAACTTATCAGGGTATGATAGTGTCAAACTAACCTGTCAGGGGGAATGCTTAGCACTGCATCAGTGGATGCTTTGAGTCTTAACGTCAGGGGATCAAGAAGCACTTGGATAACTCAAGTGATGTTTGAAGCACTGATCGAGTCTTAGACAGGACTTGTCATCAGGGGATCCAGAAACACTGATCAAGTTCACATCAGGGCTTATCGTCAGTGGACAGTTATGGCTGCATACACTCGTCATCAGGTCTTACACGCAAATCAATGAAGTTTGTTACAGAAGCAAGAGATATAAACTGGAAAGATATTTCTTGAAGTTTGGTGGTCCAATGACAACTCTCGATCATTAAATTCACGCAGATCAAGGGAAGAAAAAGAAGTAACAAAAGTAGTAGCAATCTGACACATCATTCCTAAAAGACATCGATGTGACATATATGCGGCTAAGTTGAAAAGAGCAGCACGTCTAAGCGCATGGGTTCAACTACTGATCTTCTATATATGCAAAAGAATTCTCATTACCTTAAAAATATCCAACGGATCAACCAACAAAAAGAAGCACACAAACACTAGAGAAGCTTTGAAACATATTTGAGAGAAAATATTCAAAGAAGTTTTGTAGCTAGTTGTGAAAGAGAAGCTATAACTCGTTACAGAATTTGTAGCTGATTAATCATATTTGTGATTAACCAGATTTTCAGAAAAACCTCAAGTTTTAATACAACTTTTTAACTTGAATGGTTGTGTGTTCATTTTAAAGTCATTATAGTTTTTTTGATATTGTAGCTATTCCCATCAGTGCTTAACAAGTGTTTTAAGATCGAAAAGTTTTGAGTATTTGTATTCATCCATCCCCCCCCCCCCCCCTACAAATACTTGAGCCTATTTTGTGCTAACAAGTGACTTTGGTGTTAATCATCTTTGTCCACTGACGACGAGTTTGGTGATGGCTAATACTAAATTTGGCGACAGTCATTGTTTATCCACTGACGACGAGTTTGGCGATGACTTAACTTGCCCGACGAGTTTGGCGATGACTTAGATTGTCTGACAAGTTTGGCAACGAAAAAATATCAATTCGTCAGTGGAACCCTTCAGTGGATAACAAGCAGGTCATTACATCAGTGGATAAATGAAGCACTGATCAAGTCTCCATCAGGACTTGACATCGTTAAACAAAGAAACACTGATCAAGTTACCTTCAGTAACTTGTCATCAGTGAATCCAGAAGCACTGATCGGGTTGACATCAGGACTTGGCATCAATGGATCGTTATGACCTAATCCACACATCGTCAGGACTTACATGCAAATCATTGATACTTGGCACGAAAGCAAGGGGTATAACTGGAAATATATTCCATGAAGTTTGGTTATCCAATAACAACTATCAAGCATTAATTACATGCAGATAAGGGGATGAAAAAGAAGCAACAAAAGAAAACGGCAGTCTGACACACCACTCCTAAAGGACATTGATGTGACAAAACTGCGGCTAAAGTTGAAACTTGAAGCATGTCCAACACATGGTTTCACCAACTATTCTGCTATACATACAGGAAGAGTTGTTACACGGAAAACAAAGCGAAGAAACAAAAAGCCACACAACAAACACTAGAAAGAAGTTTTGCAATAGATCTATATAGAGATATTCAACGAAAATAAGAAGCTAGTGAGTGTGGAAAAAGAAGTTGTAATTTTATTACAGAGAAGCTGTAACTCGTTACAGAAATTGTAGCTATTTAATCACGTTTATGATTAAACAGATTTCCAAAAAAAGACCAAGTTTTAATACAATTATTTTAACTTGAATGCGTGTGTGTTCATTTTAAATTCATTATAGTTTTTCTGATCTTGTAGCTATTTTCGACCGTGCATAAAAAGTTTGTGGTGTTTGTATTCAATCCCCCCCCTACAAACACCTGAGCTTATTTTGTTCTAACAAGAGATTAAAGAAGTTCTAACAAGAGATTAAAGAAGTTGTTAACTCCATGACTCAAAAGCCAACTCCTAAAGGATTAATTTTGTCTCACCAGTCAATGAAACTAAATTTATCAACACTCAAAGTTAACATGTTACTACTATGGTAAAGAATGATAAAAAATCAGTGAATGTTGATGAAAAGAGTACAAGCACAAGGATGAATATAGGTTTCATAACCAAGACTTAATTAAACAAGAAATTGGAAAAATTGTCTAAGTCTAAGGAAGAAAAACTTGTGGAGTCTGACAATGGTAAAAGGAGTAGGAATGAAAAGATAGGCATTAATAAATATACCAATTATGCTAGAATGTCTGATGCTCCTAGAAAAACATGTCATATATGTGGTAACCCCAACCACATTGCCATACACTATAGGAGTAAAAACAGAATTCCTATAGTAGAGACTAAACCAACAAAGACAATTAAAGAAAAATAACCTCTAAGAAGGTCTAATCATCTTTGCAATAAGTGTGGAAATTCAAAACTTGGAAGTCTCTCTCCTTCAATAAGCAAGACTAGTGATTGTCCCAAAAATGTCAAGAATTCTAATAGACAATCAACTTCATTTGAGTCAAGTCTTGATTCTAAAACTAGTGGGAAAGGATCCAAGAAAATTTGGATCCCAAAACATTCTAACTAGTTATTTTTACTGTGCAGGGAAAAAAAGAAGAAATCATGGTTCTTGGACAGTGGATGTTCAAGGCACATGACAGGAGACAAGTTCCTGCTTATATAGTATAAAGAAAAGAGTGGTCCTAAGGTAATTTTTAGAGATGACAACAAAGGCCATACGAAGGGCTACAACAATGTTGAACATGGAGATGTCATCTTCACTAAAGTATCATTAGTTGATGGCTTAAAGCACAACTTATTAAGTGTGAGTCAACTATATGATAGAGGATTCCATGTCACCTTCAAAGAAGATCAATGCCAAATTTGTGACAAGGAATCTTGAGATGTGATATTGGCAGAGAAAAGGAAAGGGAATTTGTACACTGCAAACCTGATCTCTTCCATTATTAGGAATTATAGTATTTGATGATGATGTATAAACACTTAGAATTGTTAGATTTTGTAATTGTACAAAGTGCTCTATCAAAGACTACAAAGACTGCATTTGGAGAGTTCATCAAAAGTCAAAATTGGTCGAGCAAAATTAGTTCATCAGAGACTGAGTTTTTGTTCATCAGAGAATAAGTTTTCATCAGAGACTAAGTTTTTGTTCATCGGAGACTAAGTTTTTGTTCATCGGAGACTAAGTTTTTGTTCATCGGAGACTAAATTTTTGTTCATTGGAGACTAAGTTTTTGTACATCGGAGACTAAGTTTTTGTTCATCAGAGTCTAAGTTTTTGTTCATCAGAGTCTAAGTCTTTTAGAGACTAAGTATTTGCTTATCGGAGACTAATGTTGAAGTTATCAGAGACTAAGACAAAGACACTTCAATGCATTAAAGTAGCCTTGAGAAGATTTGACCGCCGCTAAAGTTATTTGGCTAACGCCAAACTCAACATTACTCAATGCCAAAGTCATTTTAACTGTCGCCAAAATCATTTGCCTATCGCCAAAGTCATCAGGCAATTCAAACAACAACGCCAAACTTAAAATTATTATCGCCAAAGTCATCAGGAAAATTTTTATCACTGAAGAACAATTGCTTGAGCATCAGGGGAAGAATATCCACTGATGAACAAAACAACCATCAGGGGATGAATATCCACTGATGAACAAAACAACTCATTAGGGGATGAATATCCATTGATGAACTAAACAGCTCATCAGGGGATAAATATCAACTGATGAACTGTTAGAGATAGATAATGATGATGATGTTTACAGAATAATTTTGCATCTGTAAATACTTTAAGGTATTCTATAAATTTTGTTTTCAGGGGATGAATTGCACAACATTATGTAAGTCATCAGTGAAAACCTCTAAAGGACTTGATAGTGAAAAAGGAATGTCTGCTACTACTTAAAAGCAACCAAGAATTCCGCACATCAGACATTCGAGACAAAATCGACAAAGCTTTAGTTATTGAAAACAATCAAGGGAACCCATCAGGGGATGACAATGGAAGACCAACCTGTCAGGGAAACCCATCAGGGGATGACAATGGCAGACCAACTTGTCAGTGGAACCCATCAGGGGATGACAATGGCAAACCAATCCATCACGGGAACCCATCAGTGGAACTCATCATGGCATGACAGTGACAGTGACAAGCCAATCCGTTAGGGAAACCCATCAGGGGGAATGCTCAACACTACATCAACGGAAGCCATCAGTGGATGTTGTAAGTCTTAACGTCAGGAGATCAAGAAGCACTTGGGTAACTCTACAACAAGAGATTAACTCAAGTGAAGCATGAAGCACTGATCAAGTCGTATATAGGACTTGCCATCAAGGAATCCAGAAGCACTGATCAAGTCCACATCAGGGCTTTTTATCAGGGGATAGTTATGACTGCATACACTCGTAATCAGGTCTTACACGCAAATCATTGAAGCTTGTTATAGAAGCAAGAGATATAACTGGAAAGATATTTCTTAAAGTTTGGTGGTCCAATGACAACTCTCGATCATTAAATGCTCGAAGATTAGGAAATGAAAAAGAAACAACTAAAGTCATTAGCACTTTGACACATCATTGCCAAAGGACATCGATGTGACATATATGTGGCTAAATTGAAAAAGCAGCACGTCTAAGCACGTGGGTTCAACAACTGATCTTCTATATATGCAAAAGAGTTCTCTTTACAAAAATGACGAACACCCAACAGGACAACCAATATAGAGTGAAGCACACAAACACTAGAAAGAAGCTTTGTAATATATCTTGAGAGAAATATTCAAAGAAAATAAGAAGTTAGTGAGTGTGATATAGAAGCTGTAATTTATTACAGATTGTAGCTGATTAATCACATTTGTGATTAAACAGATTTCCAGAAAAACATCAAGTTTTAATACAACAATTTTAACTTGAATGCTTGTGTGTTCATCTTAATATTCATTATAGTTTTTCTGAACTTGTAGCTATTTCCAACAGTGTTTAACAAGTTTTTAAAGAGCAAAAAGTTACGAGTGTTTGTATTCAACCCCCCCCCCCCCCCCCCCCC
>CM025785.1:28323069-28379740 GCA_014636745.2 Centella asiatica | reverse complement strand
CCCCCCCCCCCCCCCCCCTCTACAAACACTTGAGCTTATTTAGTTCTAACATGAACAAAACAGCTTATCAGGGGATAAAATAATCAGAGACTAAAAATGACATCTGGGATGACACATGGCTGAGTTCACAAATTCACTAACTCAATATTAAAGTTGGTGAAAATAAGATATAGATGGTGGTCCAATAAGGAGAGATTGGCTACCAAAGAAGCTACACTGCAAGTGTGAACACTGATAAAGTAAAATATGGAGATAAGTCATACTTATACACTAGCATGCGTATATAGCTGCTGGTGTGAAAACTGTAGAGATAACTTATAGAAACTTGAAGGAGGAAAATTTGGAAGCTGGTCCAATCAAAAACTAGGAAGCTCATAGAGATAAGTTATTTACTACAGAGATAACGTATCATGGGAACTCCAAGAGGAAAATAAGGGAGTTGGTGTGTTGATACACCAGAGATGTTACATAACATGTTGGCATGCAAGGAAGGTCATGCAAAAAGAAGAAGTTATGTGACAAAGCTGCAATTACCAAAGTATATCAGAGATATTTTTTGAGGCAACTCACTATGGAAGCTTGGTGGACAAGGGAGCTATGTCTATAAATAGAGACATGAAGCAGCTGAGATAATATACTTGAGAGATATACCAAGATATCACTGAGATACACAAAACACTATTATACATATTATCTCAGATCATATCACAACTGTAATAAACTTACAGAGAGAGAGAGAGAGAAACAGGTTTTCATAACTTGAGAGAAAGTAGAAATCATACTTTACAGTGCAGCTGTTATTTTCAACATAGTTGCTAGAAGCTGGTCATTCACACCAGTGAACTTTTGTAATATTTCATTGATTTATAAAAGTTCTAAAACTCTTGTGATATATTGTATTCTTTCAATTCTGCAACACTTTTAATACAGTATATTCACTAAACTCACAAAGTTTGAAAGAATTTTGTGGTTTGTATTCAACCCCGCCCCACAAACCATCTTGTGGGAAAAACATCCATTGATCAAGTCACACGCCTCTATAACAAAGCCTCTGTTGATGAAAGTTCGCTTTGGCATAAAAAGCTCTCCTACTTAGTCTTTAAAAATATCAACAATTTGGTGAGAAAAGGCTTGGCAGCTGACATTCCTCAATTGGAGTTTACACAAGAAAGGTTATGTGATTCATGCCAAAAAAGAAAACAAAGAAGTATGTCATTCAAGAGCGAACCAACAACATCATGTTCGGGTTTCAAGCACATAAACGTAGCGAAAACGATAAATTAAAACAATTTATTGAAACCCCAACCAGGATCCATGCAAAACATGTAATACAGATTTGATAGAAGAGTACCTGTTCAAGCTGTAGATTCTGAACTTTGGTAGAGATATTGATGAACCACAAGCTCAATCCAACTGAACCAAACCTCTACAGGTATCCACACGAGCGTATGTGACTCAACCAAGGAGATGAATGACTTCCATTGTTAGGTTTTATAAGCATTTGATGATGATTGTTCTTAGAATACTTAGGAATTCAAATGTACAGAAAAGTCTTGGTTTGTAACACTTTAATATTGTAGCTAGCAGTAGTATCTCTTGTTTGTAAATTAGTCATTATAATAAAGAGATAGATTCATTTCATTTGTATGTACTGCTGGAATACTTGTTGAGGTTGTTCAACAAGTTGTTTTAAATTTATTAGTCCTTCGGAGATTGAATTTGGCTTGTCGGAGACTAAGGGAAAAGTCCACCAGAGACTAAGTTTCTGTTAATCAGAGATTGGACTTTGCCCATCGGAGATTGAAGAATCCTTCATCGGAGATTAAAGTTTTGTTCATTAGAGATTGAAGGATTGGTCATCGGAGATTAAAGTTTACGTCATCGGGGATTGGAACTAAAGAGTTAGAGACTAATGCTGACATCATCAACGACTAACACAATAGCTCAGAGATTAAAAGCTGACGTCATTAACGACTAAAGCCAAAGCATCGGAGATTACTCGAAGTGATCGGGGACTAATTAAAGAAGCCATCGGAGACTAGTCGAGGACTTAATCACTAATGGAATTAGTGTTCAAATCAAAGAAGGAAAGTCTTCCATGCACACGTAGACCTGAATGAAGACGTAGCTGACAAGGAAACTTGTTAGGATCCTTTCAATTGGAAGTTTGTATTTGATTTGAATTAGGAAACTAGGTTTTTGGTAACTTAGTTTTTAGAAGCTGTAATTATAAATTACAGAATTGGAATACGAAGAAAAGTAGAAGAGAATTTTCATAGAGTTGTATTCTCTCATCATACAGAATAGAAGCTGACGATCAAAGCTTGTTTTGATTGTTAGAAAACTTGTAATCAATTGTTAAATCAAATAAAGGCAATTGTTTATAGAGTTTTGATTGTGTTCTTTATATTCCGCAGAAAAGTTTAATTTCTTAAAGAACAGTCAATTGAAAAGAATTCAAAGAACTTGTATTCAACCCCCCCTTCTACAAGTTCTAGGTCATCTCACTGGGAAAACATCCATTATATGGTACTAACTAAAAGGAAATCAAAGAACAACTTTTATCTCACTCTTTCTATTTGATTTATTTCTTTCTTCTCTACTCTTTTCTATACAAAGCATATGAAAGAAATGAAGGTTGTGTATATTTAGTATGTATCTCTATCTATGTATATGTCAATCATATCTCATAAAGGAGATAAGAGGAAGAGGAGTATTTATAGGCAACTAAACTCCTCTTCCACCACCATTTTCAACCAATAAATTATCATATATATCATATATATATTTAGATTCAATGAACCTAGACATATGTGGCTAACCCCCTCTTCCACCACCCTTTTTAACGATTAGATCTTCATATATATCATATATATGTTTAGATTTAATGAACTTGGATAGAGGTGACTAGATACAATGAACCTGGACAGAGGTGTGTCTAGATACAATGAACCTGGATAAAGATGACTAGATACAATGAACCTGGACAGAGGTGTGTGTCTAGATACAATGAATCTGGATAGAGGTGACTAGATACAATGAACTTGGACAGAGGTGTGTCTAGATACAATAAACCTAGATAGAGGTGACTAGATACAATGAACCTAGATATTGATGTTTCTAGATACAATGAACCTATACAGAGATGGCTAACCACCTCTTGCAAGCAGCTATTAACATTTAATACTCTGTAGTGACTATTACAATTGACGTAGTCAATTACTAGTATTAATTCTCAACTACAATTTTAAATAAGCCAATCATATTCACTTATTTAAAATCTAATATCCGAATTGATTCTACATTTAATTACGCTTTTAGTGTGAGACCCTATAGGTTATTATTACGTTGACAATAGTTTTATAATCATATTATAAAATTATAAACAGTGAGCGGCATCTAGTAATACATTACTGTTACCCAAGTAATAATAATGTTGGTGATTCAACATAACTTTTTCTTGTGACCAATGTTTCAGTGTAATATAATTCCTTTTGCCCTTGATATCCAAGATTAAATGCAAGGCATAAAGTGTGTCATCCTTTTTATAATTTAATCTTTGTTTTCTTGATCGATGAGTAAACTATAATAGACAAATCACTATTTGAGCATGACCATGCATTTTATAGTTCTACTCAAGCAAGAGGCCCAAGGATATCACTCCTAAAATACATAGGAGGGACAAATCCTATCTAGATCATTCACATTCCTCACATGACTCATAATATAACCAACAATCACCTTTATGGTCCATTCGGTTAAAGATGACTTTTGGTGATATCAAACCATATAAATCCTCGTGTAGAAATGTAATGACTTCAAATTGAAGGACCATTACATCATTGTCATTATGAGAATATCTTATAACACTTCACTTACATGTAGAATTCTCATGGTGGGTTAATCCGGTACACTGTTCTTCAACATGTACCTATATATTGACTTGATATCTCACATATCTATGGCCAATGAGATTTGGTCATCAGTCAACCTATGTTAGATATAAATGATGATGATGCTTAGAGTTTTGTTTGTGCATTTGTACTTATTCAGGTTGTTTTATAAACCTAAGTATATGCACATATTTTTCATTCACTGATGATCAACTTAGTCATCAGGGAATGAAGTGTGACACACTAGGCAAGTCATCAGTTGAAATTTCTAAAGGACTTGATAGTGAAGAAGGATGTCTGTTGTTACTCAAAAACACTTAAGTATTCTGCACATCAGACATTCCAAATAAAATTAACAAAGCTTCAGTGATTAAAACCATCAGGGGAACCCATCAGGGGATGACAAAGGCAGATCAACCTGTCAGGAAAATGCGTCAGGGTATGGCAGTGGCAAGCCAAACTAATCAGGGGGAACGCTTCAGGGCATGACAATGACATGTACACCTGTCAGGGGAACCCATCAGGGTATGACAGTATCAAGCTAACCCATCAGTGGGAAGGCTCAGCACTACATCAGTGAAAGCCATCAGTGGATGCTTTGAGTCTTAACGTCAGGGGATCAAGAAGCACTTGAATAACTCAAGTGAAGTTTGAAACACTGATCTAGTCTTAGACAGGACTTGCCATCAGGGAATCCAGAAGCACTGATCAAGTCCACATCAGGGCTTGCTATCAGTGGACAGTTATGACTGCATACACTCGTCATCAGGTCTTACACGCAAATCAATGAAGCTTGTTACAAAAGTGAGTGATATATACTGGAAAGATATTTCTTGAACTTTGGTGGTCCAATGACAACTCTCGATCATTAAATGGATGCAGATCAAGGGAAGAAAAAAAAGCAACAAAAGTACAGTAGTCTGACATATCATTCCTAAAGTACATCGATGTGACATATATGCGGCTAAGTTGAAAAGAGCAGCATGTACAAGCACGTGGGTTCAACTACTGATCTTCTATATATGCAAAAGAGTTCTCATTACCTCAAAAATATCCAATGGATCAACCAACAAAAAAAAGCACACAAACACTAGAGAAGCTTTGAAACATTTTTGTGAGAAAATATTCAAAGAAATATTGTAGCTAGTGAGTGTGAAAGAGAAGCTGTAACTCATTACAAAATTTGTAGCTGATTAATCACATTTGTGATTAACTAGATTTCCAGAAAAACTTCAAGTTTTAATACAACTATTTTAACTTGAATGCTTGTGTGTTCATTTTAAAGTCATTATAGTTTTTCTGATATTGTAACTATTTTCATCAGTGCTTAACAAGTTTTTTTTTAAAGATCAAAAAGTTTTGAGTGTTTGTATTCACCCCCCCATCCCTTCTACAAACACTTGAGCCTATTTTGTCTAACAACCTACATACTAGTCTCAATGTATCATTGTTGTCCCATTAACAATAATACTTGACTAGGGATGTTTAAGAATATTTATACATTTGACAACTATATGATCTCATGTTCAAAGTCAAATACGTGAACCAATATAGTCCGTATTCATTATTTTAGGGACATTTATTACCTGAACAGTTATATCACACAGTAAATTGAAGCATAATAAACTAAACATTATTTGTTAAATCAAAAGATAAATACAGGCGTGTCATGATAATTATCAAATAATTGGCTCATAAGGCATACACTCCAACACGTCAATCACTAACTCTTTATAGTTATTACATATGGACTTATTTGGTCAAGTGAATGTGATGTCAATATCAAGGAACATATATGCCTTGGTTATAGTGGATGATCATGTAAAGTATTCTTGGGTAAAATACCTTCACTCAAAGAATGAAGCTGCTTAGTTGATTATTGATCATATCAAGAAAATAGAAACTGAGTTAGGAAAAGCAATAAGGGTTATAAGGAGTGATAGAGGAACATAATTCAAAAATTCTCAAGTAAATGAATTCTGCACTGAAAAAAGAATAACCCATCAATTCTCAGCTCCAAGAACCCCTCAACAAAATGGAGTTGTTGAAAGGAAAAATAGAACCCTTATTGAAGCAGCAAGGACAATGCTAGAAGAGTCAAAACTTCCAACCTATTTATGGGAGGAAACAATTAGTACTACTTGCTTCACATAGAACAGATCCTTGATCAACAAGACTTACAACAAAACACCTTATGAGTTAATCACTGGGAGAAAATCAACTTTCAAGTTTCTACATGTGTTTGGTTGTAAGTGTTTTGTTCTGTGAGACTCATCAAAGATAAGAGGGAAATTTGATAATAAGTCTGATGAGGCAATTTTCTTAGGTTACTCTCTATCAAGTAAAGCATATAGAATGTATAACCTGAGAACAAAGGTCATTGTGGAATCCATAAAGTGGTACTTGATGATATCAAGATTCCAGGAATGATTGATCAAGGACTACATGAAACTCTCAGATTTGAGAATGAATTGGATGCATGGAAAGATCCATCAAAGATTGAAGAAACACCGCTATATGACTATGTTCCCTCAATAAGTGAGGGTGAGTTAACGGTTGTGTATGAAGTACCAAGGACTAATACTCCATCAGAGACTAAAGTATTAACATCTAATGAAACACAAGAGACTGGTAATACAAGTGCACAATCAAAGACTAATGAGACACCAGAGACTACTGAAGTCAATAGTCAAGATGAGACTAATAGCTCAGGGGGGAGCTAACAATGAAAAAGTCACCAGTTTAGGGGGAGCAGTCTCTGATCCAACAACTAGATTGGACAATGTTAATCTAGAAAATGAAGCCTCATTTTCAAGATTAAAACTACCACTTGCAAGACCATGGTTGAGAGATCACACACCAGATTTAATTATTGGAGATTTAGAGGGAGGAGTCAAGACAAGAAGTGCAACACAAAATGAGTGTCTTTATCTCAGTTTTCTGTCAAAAATTGGGCCAAAGAAAATTGAAGAAGCACTTTAAGATCTTGACTGGGTAATAGCCATGCAAGAAGAATTAAACCAATTCACAAGGAATAAAGTCTGGAGATTGGTGCCCAAACCAAAGAATAGATCAATAGTTGGTGCCAAGTGGATTTTTAGAAACAAGTTATATGAAGCCAGTACAATCACAAGGAATAAAGCAAGATTGGTAGCAAAGGGCTATTCTCAAAAAGAAGGAATTGATTATGATGAGACCTTTGCACCAGTTGCAAGACTTGAAGCAATAAGGATTTTCTTGGCATATGAGGCCAATAAGAACTTCAAGGTGTACTGTATGGACGTCAAGAGTGTTTTCTTGAATGGAAAGTTAGATGAAGAGGTCTATGTTGAACAACCACCAGGTTTTGTAGATCTTAAGTTTCTAAATCATGTCTACAGGTTAGATAAAACACCTTATGGCTTGAAACAAGCACCCAAGGCCTAGTATGATACTCTCTCTCAGTTTTTAATTGAAAATAAATTTGTTAGAGGTATCATAGATAAAACACATTTTATAGAAAACTAGGTTCTGATTTAATACTTGTGCAAATATATGTGGATGGCATTATATTTGGGTCTACAAATGAAAACTTATGTAAACAAATTTCAAAGTTAATGCAGTCTAGATATGAAAAAAGTATGATGGGTGAGTTAACATTTTTCTTAGGATTACAAATAAAACAATCAATTGAATGAATCTCCATTACGCAATCTAAGTACATCAAGGACTTACTAAGAAAATATGATCTAGTTGATTGTTCATCTGCTAAAACACCCATGGCTACAACCACTATGCTAGATAAGGATACTAAAGGAAAGAAAGTTGATATAACTAGCTATAGGGGTATGATGTTTTCCCAGTGAGATGCCGAGAACTTGTAGAAGGGGGGGTTGAATACAAGTTCTTTGAAATCTTTTTGAGTTACTTGTTCTGTAAGAAATTAACTCTTCTTGCGGAATATAAAGAACAAGAACACAAATCAATTTATAAACAATTGCTTTATTGATTTACAATTGAATACAAATCCTAACAATTACAATAATGTAATCGTCAGCTTCTTTTCTATTCTGTATAGGAAAAGATACAAAACTATGAAAAACCTATACAGCTTCGAAGTTACAATACTCTGTAAAAACTGATTACAGCTTCTATGACAACTGAATTTTCATTAACTCAGTTACTATTCTGAATAAAATTCAGCTTCCTTATTTGAATCAAATACAATCTTTCCTTTTTGATAGGAACATATTTCTAGTTAGTTTCCTTACCAGCTACGTCTTCAATAATATTTTACTTTACGTGGAAGACATTCCTTTTTAATTCGAACTTTGTATCTTTCAGGAAATAAATCACGACTAGTCCCTGATGCTTCATATTTAGTCTCTGGTGACGTCATTACTAGTCTCTGGTGCATTTAGTCCCTGATGACATCAGCTTGTGTAGTCTCCGATAGAATTGTTTAGTCTCTGACGCGTTATGGCTTAGTCTCTGATGACAAGCTTAGTCTCTGATGCTTTTAACTTTAGTCTCCGATGACGTAAGTTTTAGTCTCCTCCTCCTTTAGACTTAATCTCTGATGACTTAAGTCTTAGTCTCCAATAGGCAAAACTAGTCTCCGACAGATAAAATCTTTTTAGTCCCTGACCAATTCTCCTAGTCTCCGACAAGCCTTTTTGCAAATTCTAACGGATCAAATACACATCTTGACTTTCTGAAGCTTCGATACATCATTCCAGCAGTTACTTACAAATATGAAATAATTTTATCTCTTTACAAATAATGAATAAATTACAAACAAAGAGATAACTGCTAGCTACAAAACTTCAGTGTTACTAATTAACACTTTCGATACATTTGTACTCTAAGTAATCTAAAGACAATCATCATCAAATGTTCTAAAACCTAACATATGATAAGCTCACTTTTATATCTAACTGCATGTAGACCTGATATAATGTTTACTACATGCTTATGTGCAAGATTTCAAGCTAACCCTAAAGAGTCACATTTAATTGTTGTTAAAAGAATACTCAAATATCTAAAGGGTACCCCAAACCTTGGGTTATGGTATCCTAAAAAATCTAATTTTAAACTAATTGACTATTCAAATGCTGACTATGCAGGATGTAAGCTTGACAGAAAAAGCACAAGTGGAAGCTGTCAATTTCTTGGAGGTAGACTTGTTTCTTGGTTTAGCAAGAAACAAAATTTAGTGTCAACCTCAACGGCTAAAACTGAATACATTGCAACCGGGAGTTGCTGTGCTCAGATCATGTGGATCAAAAATCAACTCCTGGACTATGGTATGTTATTATACAAAATTCTCATTTATTGTGAATACAAGTGTCATAGCAATAACTAAAAATCCAGTACAACATTCAAGAACAAAACATATAGACATAAGGTATCACTTCATCAGAGAACATGTTAGTGTGAAGGTACCATTGAATTGCACTGGGTTACAACTGATAAGCAACTTGTTGACATATTCACAAAGCCTTTAGATAAACCTACATTCACTAGGTTAGTCTATGAATTAGGTATGTTGAATTATGCTTCTAAAAATTGAGTAAAATCTTAGAAAACAAGCTTTTAGGTTGTGAGGAACTAGAATTTAATTTATAGATTAAAGTTGTTCTTGACAGACAGGATTTAGAAGCTAGAATTTAATTTCTAGATTGAAGCTATTCTTGATTGACATAATTTTCAGAAGCTAGAATTTAATTTCTAAATTGCAAATTTTTAATTAAATGAGCTAATAATCATTGAATTGATTGTTGGATAACTTTGAAAACAATGTTGCAGCAGAGACTATTTTAAATTAGTCTCTAAGAATATTTGAGTGAGAGACTAAATTAGTCACTGACAGTTGTTTTAATTAGACTCTAACTAGTTAAAAATAACCTATCGGAGACTAGTCAAAATTAGTCTCTGATAGTTATTTTTAATTAGTCTTTGACTAGTTAAAAATGAACTATCGGAGACTAGCAAAACTCAGTCTCTGATAGTTATTTTTAATTAGTCTCCGACTAATCAAAATTGAATTATTGGAGATTAACATAATTTAGTCTTTGGTAGTGAACGAGGGAGAGACTAAGATAGTCTTTGATGACTCATTTTAAAAAGGGTAAAACAGTAGTTACTCATATACCCACAATTGAAAACCGTTCACTATCTTTTGAATTGCAAACGTCTTTATACTCTAGTAAGAGAAAAATCAAACACATCTACAATTACAAACACTCAAAGAACTCTCTCTCTCTCTTTCTCTCTTATCTGTGCGATTTAACCTTTTGCGAAGAACTTCTTTAAGCTTTTCACAGATATCATCAATGACATTAAATCCTGTTTGTTTCAAGTTCAACACCTTCGACTTCATCAAAACCAACAATACTGGAGTCATTGACAAGAACGAGTTTGAAGCACAATACCATCATGTTGTAGATTTTCTACAAACATCCATGCTCTCATATGCCATCCATGAAGCTCCAACTCAGGCCGCTGAAATAATCACTGTAATGTGGTCCACTGCTGAAATCCAGGATGAGAATGATGACTCTCATGTGGTAAACTTTAAATATGATAATATTGTTTATATTATTGATCTTGCAGTAGTTAATAATTCATTGAACTTACCTACACATGATGCATATGACCTAACTGTTTTTGATGAGGAATTAATAGACATGTTTAAAAACTTACACTATGATAAAGAAATTGCATCGGTAGGTTCCATAACAAGACCTCATCTTAGGCAGGAATGGTCTTTATTCTTTGATATTATCACTAAAGCATTTACTTCAAAATGCAGTGGTTATGATGTCGTCACTACACTAACATAACAGATTGCATATAGTGTATTGTATGATAGACATATAAACCTAGGGCTGATAATTTTGCATAACTTAATGGCTAAACTGAAAATTGGTGATAAAAATAAAATTTGCTATGCTAGGTTTTTGATGATGATTGAAAATGATCTAATTCCTAACCTAAGTATCATTGGTATGCAAGTTGTGCCAACTGTTTTGCAGAGTAAACACATCTTTGCTGATGTGAATAAAAAATCAGCAAAGGTAAAGGTTCCTCTTTCCTTCCCTCCTATCATGAGATCAATTCTCATAGATAGGTTTCCAAACCTTTATTCTTTATCTTACTTTGAGGATCTTGAGCAACAAACCCGAAACCCAATTGATTCTCCAACATCAACTTCCCAACAACCATCTACAGCCCCTTCCATAGTCTCTCAAAAGATTGTGGTTGTAACAACAAAGAAAGCCACAAACTTATCCATAAAAAGAAAAACAAAAGAGGGTGACAGTGAGGCTGAGGGAGTAAAAGAAGCTAAGGTGGCTCCTCAGAGAAAGAAGAGATTAATAACCCTACGCCAAAAGCAATTCATTGCCTCTCAAAAGACAATGGAGGTTAAAAAGAAAAGCAGTACATTGGAAACATCCTTCCAAAAGGATGTTGACATTGAAGCAAGTTCTTAACCAGGAACAACATGTATAGAGTCTGCACAGCCCTTTGTACATAAACAGGGGCAAACATAGAGAGAGAAGAACAAAAAGAAAAAGTGACACAAGGAGTACACACACAGAGTCTATTCCACTTGATGCTCCTCAAATTTCTTTTCTTGAGGAGTAGCCAACACTCCATTCTATCCCTTCTCCTATTTCTTTTCCCATTCTTGACTCATTAGAACATGATAGTTAAAATCTTCTTGACTTTTTCAAAGAAGAGCCAACACTTAAGGTGGATCAAGCTAAACCATCAAAGACTAGTTCTCACATGGATTGGTCAGAGATTAGTTATCCACCAGAGACTAGCTCTCCATTAGAGACTATAGCTTATATCACACCAGAGACTGACACACAAGAACCACTTATTCAAAGTACAAGGTCAGTCAATTCTCAAACACTCCCTTTGAAGAGATCCCTAACCACTTCTATATTAAGGGTGTTGGATTTCTTACCAGCAAACGCAGCAGAAAAATACGATATAAAATAAAACAAAACGAAACCCATACCCGAGGATCTATGCGAAACAATTTAATACAGATAGTTTAAGTTTTTACCAATTAATTGTGCGAATCTGAAGCTTTGGTGAAGGTGTTGATTGTCTCCAAATCTTGAACGCTATCCAACTGAACAGCGTCTCTACGGTATCCACACGAACACCCGCGAATCGTCTTACGATCCGAACAAGAAGAATTACAGTACTAGCTGTATGATCTGTATCTCTCTTCTCTCTCTATATCTTTGAACTCTAGTATCTCTATTATGAGCAACTAGTGTTCTTAGAATACGTAAAACGTTGGTTACAGAGAATGGCTAATATATCATATATATATATAGCCTTTCATAGAGTAATTCAAAACCTAATCTAATTAGGAGACTTAAAATCCGAATTTTATATTTATTAGATATATATATGTATTTAATCAAGTCTCACTTAATTAATATATATATATGCACAAATAAATATATATTCGTATTTCCTTCTAAAGGACTCTACTTCATACAGATTACATATATAAATATATATATATATGTATTTAATTTAAAGCCATGATTTAATAAATCAATCTTATTGATATATTAAAATCATAGACATTTAAATTATCTCTCCTTGACGAATGTTCTTTGTGTGTGACCCTGTAGGTTATTATTACGTTGGCAATAATTTTAAATCATATTATAAAATTATAAACAGTGAGCGGCATCTAGTAATACATCACTGTTACCCAAGTAATAATAAAGTCATAGATTGGACGTTACCTTTCGTGACCAATGTTTCAATGTAACTTAATCCTTTTAACCATGATATCTAAGATTAAATTCAAGGCATGGATGTGTCATCCTCTTTATAATTTAATCTCAGTTTTCTTGATCAATGAGTAAACTATATGAAACAAATCTCTATTTGAGCATGGCCATGCATTTCATAGTTTCACTCAATCAAGAGGCCTATAGATATCACCCCTAATTTATAGGAGGGTTAAATTCCATCTACATCATTCCCATTTCTCACATAACTCATTATGCATCCAACAATCACCTTTATCGTCCACCCGGTTAAAGGTGACTTTTGATAATGTCAAAACGCATAACTCCTTATGTAGAAATGTCATGACTTCAGGTCGAAGGACCATTACATCATTGTCACTATGAGAATTACTTATGACACATAGCATAACGCTCCATGTAGAATTCTCATGGTGGGTCTGTCCAGTACAATGTTCTCTAACATGTACCTATGTATCAACTTAATATATCTCGTATATATTTATGACCAATGAGATATGGCCATCAGTTAATCACATACTAGTCTCAATGTATTATTGTTGTCCCGATGACAATGATACTCGACTAGGGACATTTAAGAATAATGATACATTACATACTTATATGATCTCATATTCAAGTCACATACTTGAATCCATATAATTAGTATCATTTTTCTAAGGACATTTATTATGTTAATAATTTATATAACGCAGTAAATAAAACATAATAAATTATCATTAACCAAAAACATATCATAAATATAGTGTCACAATCATTACATAATTGGCCACTAGGGCATACACTCTAACAAAGGGAACCCCCTCTCCTTGGTGCCACAGATACTTTCTCTTTACCCCCTTCTTCTATAGGACTGAGTGCCACTACACAAATAAGTGAGGAAGAAAGAATAGTTAGTAAGAGTCAGGCTCATGACCTGGAAAAAGGAGAGATACAACAAATACAAGAAAGTCAAGCTTTAGATATCTTGGAAAAAGGAGAGATAGAGCAGTTGGATGTCCAAATCCAGGCAAAAAGAGAGGGTGTAAGCAAGGATGAGATCCTTGAACAAAATAGAAGAGAGAACAATACTTTCTCAGCAGGTGATTTTCTCAAACCTATTGAGCCCTCTATCTCTACAGTAGCTCAAATTTCCTCTGCCTCTGCAACACATTAATAAGCAGAGGAAACTAAGAGAAGCTCACAGCCAAGGGATGTAGCTGTTCAATTGCTGGCTGATATGTCCGATGCAAATTTTGAAGTCTTATGTGGATTGCAACAACATCAAGATCAAATATCAACCATGAAGACAAGACTTGCAAGTGAACCTGTAATTGTTAAGGTTGAAGAAGAAAATGTGGATGCTTGGTTGGATGCAAGCTACACAAGCATTTTTGATGATGCAGCTGCCCAATTTCGCCAAGATTATTTGATCACTTTAGGGTCTGGTGCAGCTGAACTTACACCAAGTGCAGTCTATGAAGAGTTGATCAAAACTGACAAGAAGCACATGAAGTTCCAACACTTCTTGATCAACCGTCTCAAGGTTGCACTCAAAATGTAGAGACCCAAATGGAGCTAGGAACTGATAAGATGAGACAGTTCTATGAAGGTCACCTTCCCAGGAGGATGCTCAATTCCATTGACATGCGACAGTGATTTTCTATCCTTAAAGCTCTAGAATCCAACATGAATATCAACATTGTCAACTTTAAAACACTTCTTCAAAAAGAGCTGGAGTAACTATAAGCAGGAGGGGAAGACAACAGACTCAGGATTCTAGATCAAAATCCAAATCAAAGAAGACAAGTTCTTGGGAGTGACACACAACCAATTGAATCAAGTTATCTATAGCCCTTTGTTTCTGCTCAACAAAAGGGGGATCCTGAAGTCTGAATTATAGATACTGTAAACTTTTTTTGTACACTAGTATATAGTCATTCTTTGTAACTATACAAATATAGTTATTCTTTATTGACAATAAATTTGGGTTTTGACATCTTCATCAGTACAATAGTTAGATGTATGGTTATCAAACTGATAAACATAAATAGGGGGAGATTGTTAAATATAAATGTTGATGATGATAATTTTATTATAAAAGATTAAATGTACATCTATAAATACTCAAGGTATTCTATAAACCTTAATATATTTGTACAAGTTTTACATTCACTGATGGACAACTCAGTCATCAGGGGATGGACTTAACTGCACTTGGCAAGTCATCAGTGAACACTTAAAAATGACTTGATAGTGTTAGGGGATGTCTGTTGTTACTTAAACATTCAAGTATTTCGCACATCAGACATTCCAGACAAAGCCAACAACGCATCAATGATTAAAGGTGCAAGTATTTTTAATAAGGCATTAGTGAAAAACCCGTCAAGGTAACCCATCAGGGGAAGCCTAAAATACTACATCAGGGGATGATCTTGTCAGGGAACACGTTAGGGGAACCCATCAGGGGATGACCTCTTCAGGGGAATCCATCAAGGGAACCTGTCAAGGGATGACATCGAAGGACCAACCGTTAGGGGAAGTTCGAACACAGCATCAGAGGATAACATATATTATAAAACCCATCAGGGGAACCATAAGGGAGAAGGCTAAACATTGCATCAGTGGATAGTGAAACATTGATCAAGTTTCTATCAAGGCTTTTCATCAGAGGATCCAGAAGCACTGATCAAGTCAACATCAGGGCTTGTTATCAGGGGATGGTTATGACGTAGTCCACTCATCATCAGGACTTACAATCAAATCATTTATACTTGGCATGGAAGCAAGGGGTATAACTGGGAAGATATTCCTTGAAGTTTGGTGGTCCAATAACAACACAACAACTCTCGATAGCCCAACCTTTAGTCTCTCAAATGTCTGAGTGTACTAGAAGAAAATCCTCAAAAGTAACCATAGCAACTGAGGGGGAGCAAGGAGAGAGAGTGTCTGGCTTGAAGAGATCGAAGAATAAGAAGAAAGCCACGAGTTTTGACCCATAACTAAACCAGGCAGTATCCTCCCAACAGGATACTGACCTTAATAAGGAATCAAACACATCACTAATTGTTTCCTCCCAAAAGGACTCAAATAGTGAACAAAGTTCCCAACTAGGGACATAGTTAAGTAAGGCACATACAAAGGACACAGGCCCCGATGAAGCTCTTATCAGGGTCTCTGAGAGTCACTTGTAGATATCTTACACAATGAGTGCAAAAACAACTTCTTTTGATGAATCACCTCCTCACTCTGTGATTCAGCCAACACTCCCTTCTACACCTCTCCCTTCTTTTTCTTTACCTCAAATTTCTTCAGATGTCATGACACAAACACTAAGTGTTATGACATCAGATCCTCCAATTTCTCACCTCATGGAGGAGCCAATTCTCATTGACTCAGTGATTGACAATGAAGACTCTCAAATCATTAATTCCTTTTCAAATGATTCAATCACTGATGATCATACAGGGGGCATAAATACACCTGTATATACTACTGCAATAAGTATTTATACTCCCCCCATTATACATACATCTTTAATAAATACCTATACTTCTCCCATTGTACATACACATAAATCCTCTATACCTTCTCAAATCACTTCTGTGGACACAACAGCTGCAAATGCTTTACTTACATTGTCCACAGTTGCTGAAAATGCAACCCATAGGATCCCAGTTAGGACAATTTTAAAAGAGAATGAGAGAATATCTAGTGAAGAGAGGCAAAGTAAACCTAGTGAGAGGACTTTGGCACAAGGAGAGGAAGAGAGTATTGTCTTAGAAGGCAATGACAAAGAAGAGAAAAAGAGTACTCCCTTAGACGATAATGAAAAAGGAGAGATTGAGGGAGATAAAGATGAAATCCTTGTAAATAAATAAAATAGAAAAAATATAGATACTGTAAATACACCTAGTTCCTCTGATAGTGATAAAGATGACACTCCTATTGATGCTTCTTCTCAATTAATGGGAGTTGATTGATACTATAAAAAGAATCAAATGGTAGATACTGTACATTTGTTAAAGCAGGAGCTCTTACGTGCCACAGACCATGTTCTTATCAAAGTTCTCAATTCTCAAATTATGATAGGACAATCTGTGGACGTTGAATCTCATAAACTACATACACTTATTACAGAAAAAATAAACAATGTTCGGCAAGTCGTCGACTCCTTTGCCACAAGCCATACCATGCTCAAGATGAAGAAGCTCACTGACAATGTTGACCAACAACTCTCTTCCTTCAACACCAGACTCACAAGCATGCAATCTCTGCAACTAAAGATGGCTAACACTCTGCAGCAACTTCTTCAAGTCACATCCCAACTCTCAACTTCCACTGATGATGCTGTCAAAAAGGGGGAGAAATCCTCAAAGCCATTGTCAGGGCTATTGTCAAGGGTGGTTGTAGAGAATCCTTGAAGGAGTCAACCATCAGGGGATGTGACTATTCCTAAAGCCAATGACAAGGGTAAGGGTATCCTAATTGAAGAGCCTAAAAAGAAAAATGTTGCTCAATCAGGACCTAAGTTACTTGGAGATGCCATGAAGACAACCCACTTTCCAACACCCGTTAAAGTAGTAATTGATGAGAATGTGGAGCTTGTCTTCCCTCAGGATAAGAAACTCATGGAAGTTGATGCACTCTACACACAAGAACTACAAAAGGAGGACGAAATGGCTATGACTAAAGAAAAGGAAAAGGAAGAGAAGAAGAAAGGTGTCAAGTCAAAATCCTCCAGCTAAAGCACCTACTCTTGCAACATTTGGACCACCCACACTTGCAGAATTTCTGAGGGATGACAGACACAAGAACCTAACATTTATATAATCAATAAAGAGCATAAATGTCAGGATAAAGAACAAGGAGAAAATAATTGTCATCCTGATGAAGAAAGGATCGGAGTTCACAGTCAATCTAGACTGGTTCAGGAAGATGGATGCTGAGCAACTGACACTTATCAAGAAAATAGTGTTAGACTCAATAGTGTTGAACACAAACTTACGGGGGATAATTGACAAGCTGAGGCAAGCCATCATTGAAAACAAGAGCTTGCCCATAGCTATGGAAAAACCACTTAAACTATTCTACAAAATAGCTGGTGAGCAAGAGAAACAAATAAGAATAAATGAAATTGATGAGCTTGACCTAGAGGAAGCGATGCACGGTCTAGGCAAAATTGCTAATCACATAAATGAACATGTCATCAAGTTTAGAGTCTTGATTATGAATAAAGTGTTGAAGGAGATTGAGGAAATGAGAGCTGATGATGGGAATGCAGCAGTTGTAATGGATTCCCCCCAATAAAAGGATTCAAAGAATATTCAAAGATGATCATAAACCCCATGGTATGGAGTTCAAAAATTCAAAATGGGAGATTGTCACCTTTTACTGGTCACAACTTGCTGCAGCCAATTTGGAAGAGAATAAATATGTCCTTGAAGCTCTGGAATCTTGCAGGAATATCAACATTGTCAACTTCAAAACACTTCTTCAAAAAGAGCTAGAGCAACTACAAACAGGAAGGGAAGACAAAAGGGGGATACTGTAAACTTTTTTTGTATACTAATATATAGTCATTCTTTGTAACTATACAAATACAATTTGTTAGGTCCCAAAGTGTAAAAATACTAGAGGGGGGGGGGGGTTGAATAGTATTTTTCAAAAATTAAGTATTGTAAAGAAAAACTTTACTGATTTAAACACTTCTTGCTTATAAAAGAGTTTCTTATGTTTTGAAAAAGGTTAGCAACAGAAATTGTTTAAACAAAGCACCCCTTAGTTTTTGTAGCAAAGGTTAATGGCTAAAATGAGCAAATATAGTAAGTCTTTGCTGATGGAGTTCAGCAGGACTTAAGCAAGGCACAGAACAAAGAAAGTAAGCAATATGAAAGATTAGCAAGAATGGAGATGGGAATTTTTATAGTGGTTCGGACTAAGCCTACTCCACTCTTCTTCTCTTTTACTTGAGAAGGCTATCACTAAAACTTGTTCACACAGAACAATTAGCAAGAGGACACTTAGTCCAATTTACACTAGGTCACTTAGACCAGATTAGTCACACAGACTCTAAGTAGATTGAGTAAATCTTGCTTGTTATTTTCAAGTAAATGCTCCTTAATTGAGCAGATTGATAACACTTGTTCAAGCTTTATGAAGTCTTGCTGAAGTCTTTAATGTGTCAGAGTGGTTGTTCAGATCTTTAAATTTTTGTTCAGTGTTGTCATAAATGAAATTTATGACTCCTATTTATACTACTCCAGAAAATCTATCCGTTGGGATTGAAATAGATCCGTTGGAGTGTACTGTTCTTGATGTGATCTTGTACCTTTACAGCAGTCCTTGCTTAGTTCAAAAAGTTAGCCGTTATTTTGTCTTCTAGTGTTTTTCTGAAGAGACTCCTAGAAGTTGACTAAGCAGGGGTAAAGATAAAACTTTTTCTGACAACTCAACTTGGATCAAGCAAAAGAATCTTGCTTACTTAAGTCCTTGCTTATTTCCATTCTAAGCAGGACTATACTTGGAAGATTCTTCATGTCTTCAAAATCCTTCTTGATCAATGAATTCATCATATCAGCAGACTTATCAAATCAGCAGGCTTCAATCGGTGATCAAACTTCTTGCTTAACTAAATATTATATCCACCTAACAAGTTGGATATTATTCTAAGTCCTTTTATAATACTTAAGCAATGACTATATTACATCATCAATTCTTATATATATTAAACAATAAATAAATGTTTAAGCAAAAATTATATAAGCAGGGGTGCAACAACACAGTTATTCTTTATTGTCAATAGATTTGGGTTTTGACATCTTCATCAGCACAATAGTTAGATTTATGGTTATCAAGTTGATAAACATAAATAGGGGGAGATTGTTAGATATAAATGTTGATGACGATAATTTTATTATAAAGGAATAAATGTACATCTATAAATACTCAAGGTATTCTCTAAACCTTAGTATATTTGTACAAATTTTGCATTCACTGATGGACAACTTAGTCATTAGGGGATGAACTTAACTGCATTAGGCAAGTCGTCAGTGAACACTTAAAAATGACTTGATAGTGTTAGGGGATATTTGTTGTTACTTAAACATTCAAGTATTTTGCACATCAGACATTCCAGACAAAGCCAACAAAGTATCAATGATTAAAGTAGCAAGTATTTTTAATAAGACATTAGTGAAAACCCGTCAGAGGAACCCATCAGGGGAAGCCTAAAATACTACATCAGGGGATGATCTCGTCAGGGAACATGTCAGGAGAACCCGTCAGGGGATGACCTCTTCAGGGGAATCCATCAAGGGAACCTGTTAAGGGATGACATCGAAGGACCAATCGTCAGGGGAAGTTCGAACACTGCATCAGGGGATAACATGGATTATAAAACCCATTAGGGAAACCATAAGGGAGAATGTTAAACACTGCATCAGTGGATGTCATCAATGAATAGTGAAACATTGATCAAGTCTCTATCAGGGCTTGTCATCAGGGGATCCAAAAGCACACTGATCAAGTCAACATCAGGACTTGTTATTAGGGGATGGTTATGACCTAGTCTACTCGTCATCAAGACTTACAATTAAATTATTGATATTTGGCATAGAAGTAAGGGGTATAACTGGGAAGATATTCCTTAAAGTTTGGTGGTCCAATAACAACACTCAAACATTAAATGCTTGAAGATCAGGGGATGAAAAAGAAGCAACACTTGCCGAAAGCAGTCTGACACATTTCTCCGAAAGGACAATGATGGGACATACTGCGGCTACGTTGAAAAAGACAACATGTCTAGCACGTGAATTCATCAACTGATCTCCAAGATATACAAAAAGAGTTGTTACACAAAACTAACCAACACATAACACATACATACTAGAGAGAAGGTTTGTTATAGATCTTGAGAGAAATATTCAAAGAAAAATTAGTAGCTCGTGTGTGAAAAATAGAAGCTGTAATTTATTACAGAGTTGTAGTTGTTAATCACTTTGTGTTTAAACAGATTTACAAAAAAAACACCATGTTATAATACAACTATTTTAACTTGAATGCTTGAGTATTCATTTTAATTTCATGTAAAGCTTTTATGATCCTAGTAGTTATTATAGTCTTTGCTAAAAATCGAAAAAGTTTGTAGTGCTTGTATTCAACCCACCCCCCTCCCCCCCCAACCTTCTACAAACAATTGAGCTCATTCAGTTCTAATAGGTAATACAAGCTTGGCTAGCTTGATGACTGAATTACAAAGGTTTTAAGATGCCAATAAGGAACTTGATGCAGCCATTAAGTCTAGTATCTCTACTTCCATTGTAACAACAACAACAATAACAATTCCTCATTCTAGTGCAACAACCCAAATTACCAGAAAAAATAAAGGCAAGAGCATCATGGTTGAGAAACCAAAGAAGAAAAAGTCAACCCAACCTCAACTAGGACATCTTAAGTTTCTAGGTGATGTCATGAAGACTGCTCACTTTCCCACTCCAGTGGATGGGAAAGTTGAGTTAGTTTATCCTTAAGAGCAAAAAATAGTTGAAGATGATGTATTATATGCTTAGAAATTACAAAAAGAAGATGAGATAGCAGCAGTTAGGGAGGAAGAAGAAGCAAAGAAAAAGGCCTTGGCAACTCGTAAGTCTATATGAGAGATTCATCCAATTAATTAATGATTTATCTCCCTATGGCTAGGAGTATTCTGTACTTTAAGTGAATCACAGATTTCTGAGAGCTCTTCACAGACATTGGGATCCAAAGACTATTGCAATCAGAGAATCCAATAAAAATCTAGGTCTTCTAACACTGGATGAGATATATGGAAACTTGAAGACCTATGAGTTGGAAATCTAGTAATGGAATAAGCAACACTCCAATGATAGATCTGTTGCACTAATTGCAGAGCCAAAGTAAAAGAAGCTTGGTGGACATATGAAGGTTTCCATTGAGAAAGAAGATTCCAATGATGAGGAAGAAGACAGTGAGACAGAAGAAAATGAAGTTAGAAGTTATACACCTTAGGAGCTAGATGAGATTGATGAAAGTCTGGACTACATTGCTAGGAAATTTAAAAACCTGAGGTTTCAAAGAAGGAGAAAGTTCAGGAAAGACTCATCAACATCAACATATACTACTGTCAAGCTAAGTCAATCAACCATGATTGACAAATCAAAAATCAGGTGTTATAACTACAATGAGTTTGGTCACTTTGCCAGTGAATGCAAAAAGCCCAAAGCTGAGAAGAAGAAAGACTTCAAGGATGATCAAGTAGATTACAAAAAGAAGTACTTTGATCTTCTTAAGAAAAAGGGAAAGGCATTTATAGATGAAGGCAAGGACTAGATAGATTCAGATAAATCTGATGTTGAGGAAGAGATTGTAAATTTAGCTTTAATGGCTAAATCCTCAAGCAATTCTGAAGGAGAAATTGAATCACAGAATTCATCACCAACTAAGGTACATAACTTCAGTATCTCTTCAATTTCTAAAAATGAATGTAATGCTACCATTCAAGAAATGACCAAAGAGATTTATGACTTGCATGCTAGTTTAAGATCTCTTACTAAAGAAAACAATAGGATTACTGAGACCAATAATGTTATTTCTGAGAGAAATACTTTGTTAGAATCTGATTTGTTAATTTTAGAAAAGGCCAAAACTGAAGCTCTTAATGCTAAGAGACATCTTAATAATTCCTTGAAAAGAGAAGCTTATCTAGTTGAAAAACTCAAGGCTGAACAAGATAAAATAAAACAATGGACACAATTCTCACACAAAATGCAAGATCTTTTAAACTCACAAAATCCTAATTAAAAGGCTGGATTAGGATACTCATATATGCCCATTATTGTATCAGTTGGTGAACAACCCATCACCACTGATAAAGATAAAGAATCAGAAGCTAGCACAGAGCCTAAAATAGCAGGAAAATTAAAACCAATCAAATTTGTTAAACTTGCTAAGATTGAAAAAGGTGAGAGTTCTAAAGTTGTAAATTCTACTTCTGTAAAGAAAACTTTGGAACATGGGCTAGAGGAAAAGGCTTCTAAGAATGTTGGTTTGCTTACTGACACACAATTAAAAGAAAAACTAAAAAGCAGTCCAATATCTAAGCCTAAGAAAAATAGGAATGGTAAATTAGGTATTACTAAATACAGTAATTATGCACAAATACCTAATGCACCTAGGAAGACATGCACCAAGTATGGAAACTCCAACCATCTTGCTTTTAAATGCACAAAAATTGCTGATAACATGCATGTTCCTTCTGTTTCATATGCAGCTCATTGTCCATACATTGCACCACCTCAATATATGTCATGTCATAATTGTGGTAACTTTAGACATCCATTATATACTTACAATGACTGTGGAAACTATTATTATGCTCTATGCCTAATATTTATAACAACACAAGCAGAATATCTCCTCAAAGATCAAAGGTTGTTCACAACCTGCCTAGGACTAAGGTGGATCTTTCACCTCCTAAAAAGAAGGAAGAAAATAAAAGGAATACACAACCAATGACCAAGTGTAAACCTGTGATTAAAACTGTTAAATCAAAACCCAAGCAAACTTGGGTTCCTAAAAGATCTAACCAGTTTACATATGTGTGCAGGGAAAGAAGAAGCAACAATTGTGGTACTTGGATAGTGGCTGTTCAAGACACATGACTGGAAATAAGTCCTTGCTCTCACAGTTTGAGGAGAAAGTTGGCCCAAAAGTATCCTTTGGAGATGACAGCATTGGATACACTATGGGATATGACAAAGTAGTTCATGAAAATGTCATCATCCTAATGCACAATCTACTCAGTGTTAGTCAGTTTTGTGACAAAGGTTATCAAGTTGTTTTTAAAGATGAACAATGTCTTATAAGCAATAGAAAAACTGGAGAAGTTACATTGTTTGGAGTCAGAAAAGACAATGTATACATAGCTGACTTCTGCTTAACAATTGAAGGACAATACACATGCTTTTGTAGCAAAGCATCAGCAGATGAAAGTTGGTTATGGCACAAGAAGTTGTCTCACCTAAACTTCAAGACTATCAATAGTTTGGTGAGAAAAGGATTAGTGACAGGAATACCACAACTTGAATTTTCTCAAG
This sequence comes from Centella asiatica, assembly GCA_014636745.2. Taxonomy (NCBI): domain Eukaryota; kingdom Viridiplantae; phylum Streptophyta; class Magnoliopsida; order Apiales; family Apiaceae; genus Centella; species Centella asiatica. The sequence continues at coordinate 28,355,965 of CM025785.1, read as the reverse complement.
ATGGTTGTGGATCTTGTTAGAAGGGAAAACAAAAGAAAATTTCCTTCAAAAATAAAGAAACATCATCAATAACAAGACCAATTCATCTAATACACATGGATTTATGTGGTCCTGTTAATGTGATGTCTATATCTAAGAAAAGGTATGTATTTGTAATTGTTAATAACTACTCAAGATACTCATGGGTTAAGTATCTACATACCAAGGATGAAGCTCCCCAACTGATCATTGATCACATTAAAAGGAAAGAATTGAAGTTAGAGAGAAAGTTAAGGCGTTAAGGAGTGTCAATGGGACTGAATTCAAGAATTCAACAGTGAAGATGTTTTGTGTGGAACCATGTTTGAAGAAGCTAAGTTACCTACCTACTTCTAGGCTGAAGCTATCTTTACTGCTTGCTTCACTCAGAACAGATCAATGATAGTGAAAGCTCATCAAAAGACTCCTTATGAGTTCATGATTGGTAGAAAACTCACACTTATGTTTCTACATGTGTTTTGTTGCAGATGCTTTGTTCTCAAAAATCAAGGGGAAAACCTAGGAAAATTTGATGCTAAAGCTGATAAGGCAATTTTCTTAGGATATTCATTAACAAGCAAAACATATAGAGTTTACAACCTTAGACTCCACATTGTTATGAAATCAGTACATGTAGCCTTTGATGATAAAAAGATTGAAGGAATGCATGATATGGTAGAAGGAAGCCATGACAAACTAAGGTTTGAAAATGAAAATGAGTCGACAGATGCTGAAATTGACTCATCAGATGATGAAGCTGATGTGTCCAAATCAATGGAAAATCTAGTAATTCCTGATGACAATTCAAGTCATCTAGAAGCCCCTTCAATGGATAGAGTAAATCTATTGGACAACAATTCAGGAAATACTCTATCAAGGGATACTCCATCGGGGAATGCACCATCATGGGAAAGCTTAAGCCCTGACCTGAGCACTAATTCAGGGGGAGTTTTCAATGAAGTTGAGAGCTCTGAACACCATAAAGGAAATTATAATCAAGAAGCTTCTTCTTCAATAAGTTTTCCTCCACAAATAAAATGGAAGAGATCATCCTATGGAGCAAATAATAGGAGATCCAACTAAAGGTGTGTCAATAAGAAGTGCTACTTAGAATGAATACCTATACCTCAACTTTCTATCAAAGATTGAACCTAAAAAGGTTGAGGAGGCATTACAAGATGTTGATTGGGTAATTGTTATGCAAGAGGAACTTAATCAGTTTGAAAGAAACAAAGTCTGGAGACTAGTACCAAAACCAAAGAATAAATCAATCATTGGTACTAAATGGATCTTCAGAAACAAGCTGGATGAAGTTGGTATAGTGAAAAGGAATAAGGTCTTGTCCAGCTTGTCTGCTGATTTTTCGGTTGCTGCTATATGCTTGTCCTGCTTGTATGTTGCTTGTCAAAGGATGTTGTTTGCTGTTTGTCCTACTACTGCTGTTCTGGGAGCCTTTTGATGTTGTTGTTTGTTAGTTGTGTGTTTGCTGCTATTTGTTGTTGTATGCTGCTGGATTTCTGGTTGGTTTGTCAGGGGATGTATGTTGTTGTCTATCAGGGGATGTTGTATACTACTTTTGTGCTGCCTGTCTATTAGGAGCTGTTATATGCTGCTTGTCAGGGGATGTGTGCTGCTGTCTGTCAGGGGATTGTATGCTACTTGTCTGTCAGGAGCTGTTGTTTGCCACTTGTTTGTCAAGAGCTGTTTGTTTACTGCTTGTATGCCTTGTTTCTGATTTTGCTCATAGTTTTAGCTTGTTTTCCCTAGCTAGCGAGATGTGCTAGTAGGTCAAGGGGGATGCCTCTCGTTAATTTTGTATCTTTTCCTTTTATATATTTTCACAATTTAGCAAAAAAAAAAAAAAGGAATAAGGCCAGACTAGTTGCACAAGATTATTCACAAGAAGAAGGGATTGACTATGATGAAACCTCTGCACCAGTAACAAGATTGGAAATAATCAGGATATTCCTTGCCTATGTTGTTTATGTAAATTTTAAAGTGTACCAAATGGATGTAAAGAGTGCTTTTCTGAATGGGAAAATACAAGAAGAGGTGTATGTCCAGCAACCTCCTGGCTTTGAAGATCAGAAGTTTCCCAATCATATCTACAGGTTAGACAAAGCACTCTATGGACTTAAACAAGCACCTAGAGCATGGTATGATACTTTATCTCAATTTTTAATTGAAAATAAATTCACTAGAGGTATCATAGATAAAACTTTATCTCCTAGAAAACATGTTGGTTAATTAATACTTGTCCAAGTCTATATTGATGATATTATATTTGGTTCTACTAATGAGAACTTATGCTCTAAGTTTTCTAAATTTACACAAAGTAGATATGAGATGAGCGTGATGGGAGAATTAACTTTCTTTTTAGGTTTACAGGTTAAACAAACCTCTAATGGAATTTTCATCAGTTAAACCAAATATTTAGAGGACCTTTTAAGAAATTTAATTTACAAGATGTTGCAACTTCTAAAACTCTCATGGCCACAACCACTAAATGTGACTCAACTGGTAAAAAGGTTGATATTTCAAGTTATAGAGGCATGATAGGCTCTCTTTTATATCTCACTATAAGTATACCTGATATAATGTTTTCAACCTGTTTATGTGCTAGATTCCAATCAGATCCTAGAGAATCTCATATGATTGTTGTTAAAAAACTATTCAAATATCTCAAGGGTACTCCAAATCTTGGATTTTGATGTGAGCATGAATACTAGTGGGTCACATGATGATGGTGAGTTAAGGCTTGGAGGTCCAGTTACCTGATCTAAAACTAAGAAGTGTGACATTAGTTTTTCAAAGGCAGCGGGTTTGTCACTTAAAGAGTGTAAAGCCTTGGGGTTATGTTTGGAAAATTATGGAGAAGGGATAGAAACTTAGACTTGGCTTAATATGCAGTATGATCCATTGAAAGGTACTTGTAATTTTGTCCTTACTTTGCTTTCAAAACAAGATTCTGATGCGTTTGAAGCTTAGTTGAGACTTGGCCGAGATATTATCTGGAAATAGCATACATCAGAGACTAATTTTTGCATCGGAGACTACGGATGACGTCACATCAGAGACTAATTTCTGCATCGGAGACTACGGATGACGTCACATCCGAGACTACTTAGTCTCCGACAGTTCAAGTCATCAGAGACTACTTAGTCCCCGACAGTTCAAGTCTTCGTCGTCAGAGACTAATTAGTCTCCGATAGCCAAATTTGCTCATCAGAGGATAATTAGTCTCCGACAGCTTAATTATCCACTGATAGTTTCGGTTATTAATTTTCTTGTATTTTATTTATTTCCGTATTTGTTTCGTATATGTTTCCTAGTTTGATAAGTTTGTTTTCTTTCTATATTGGATTAGATTTCTTTCCAATGTAATATTCTTTCCAATTAGGAATACGGATCTTAACAGTTTATAAATAGCTGCTCATGTTGTACAGTAAAGAGATAGTTGATTGATTAATAAAATTCAGAGTTATTCTATAATTCCTTCTTGTTTGTGAGATATAAACAAAACCCTATTCGTGTGATTCGAATAGCCTTGAATGTGTGATTCGTACAAGAACCCTAAATATACTTCTTGTGCGTACATCAACAAGTTGATTTAGTCTATCCGAGGCTGTAGGCTTAAACACCCTACATCATATTGGTATCAGAGCGAGGTTTGGCGTTGGGAGTAGAGAAACAAGGACGTGTGACTCTTTTTTGTTTTCTAGATTTTTTACGTGGAGTGTAATCTGGTATTTTGTGCTCAAACTGCGATCAAGAATTATCGGAAGTTTGTTTGAATATCCAATTAAATTAAGCATGTCTGATTCAAGTGGGCACGATAATATTAGAGAAATGGGTTTACCTCGTGGAGTAACTTTACAAGACGCAAAGATCCATCGAATGCAAAATCAATTGGATCGATTGGAAGAGATGATGGCCAGATTGTTGGGACATAACAACGGTCATGCTCGAGAAACTGAAGGTCCAAAACAAGAGCTGGAAAATAATGTTCGTAACGACCCACCTAATGTTCGTGAAGAATGTTCCAATATAAAACTAAAAGTTCCTTCTTTCACTGGAAGCATTGACCCTGAAGAGTTCTTAGAATGGGTTCAAAAGGTCAAAAAGATCATTGAATTCCAGAACCACACAAAAAAAAGAAAGTGTAAACTGGCAACTTTGGAGTTCTCGAAGTATGTTAGCCTATGGTGGGATAACCTAGTGGCTCAAAGAGGACGAGATGGTGACGAACCCATTACTAGTTGGCGCATGATGAAGAATCTAATGAGGAAAAGGTTCGTTCCTAATTACTACAAACAGGAGTTATACTTGCATCTACAAACACTTTGACAAGGAGGTATGAGTATTGAAGATTATGTGAAGGAGTTTGAATCTTTAAAACTGCGATGTGAACTGGTCGAGCCAGAGGAGCAAATTATTGCTCGTTTCCTGAGAGGATTGCGTAGACAAATCGTAGATACGATTGAACTTAGTCCGTATGTGTTTTTCGAAGATGTTGTAAAACTTGTTGTGAAGGTGGAAAGACAACGCAAAGTGAATGCAAACAGATCCTACTCAAAACCTAACAAAAGTACTAGCTCTTGGAAATCAGAGGATAGAAAAACTAAATCAAGTGATTCCAGGAAAAAAGGCAAAGAGAAAGTAGTGGACAATATGGTAAAGAAGGATAAGCCAAAGAAGGACCTGAGTAACATTACTTGTTACAAGTGTAAGGGGCTAGGCCATTATGCCATGGATTGTCCTAACAACAGGACTTTCACTATACAAGAAGTGAGAGAAGCATTTGCTATGGCGAATACTCATGTCAGTGACTCTGAATCTGATGAAGAGTATGAAAATGAAGTCGAGGAACAAGAATTAGAGTGTGATAAGGGAGAACTTCTAGTATTGAGACGATTACTTAACACCCAAGTAGTCGACGAGGCTGATCAACGAGAGACTATATTCCAAACAAGGTGCACTGTGTTGAAGAAGGTATGCAACTTACTCATCGATGGGGAAAGTAGAACAAATGTGGTTTCAAGTGAGGTTGTGGAGAAACTACAACTTAAGACAATGAATCACCCAAATCCATACAAGCTCAATGGATTAATCAAGACAATGTGGTGAATGTCGACAAACAAGTCTTAATTCCGTTTTCAGTTGGCGACGTGTATAAGGATGAAGTATTGTTTGATGTTGTACCACAGATGGACGCATGTCATATGCTTTTGGGAAGACCTTGGCAGTTTGATCGCCATGTCATGCATGATGGAAAGCATAACACTTATGCTTTCCACAAGGAGGGCCGAAAGATCGTACTAAAGCCTATGACACCCAAACAAATTATGGATGATCGTAAGGCAACGGCCAAGGTAAACAAAGCGTCAAAGGTAAAGGAACCAAAAGAATCCTTGCTGATGAGTAGACATAAGATAAAATCAAACTTACGAGAGGGTGGGACTATTCTACTATTACTGGTCCATGAAGTATTGAAGTCGAATTCATTGATCAATAATCCACGGCTTCAAAGCTTACTCGATGAGTTTAAAACATTATTTCCAGAAGAATTGCCTAAAGGATTACCACCAATTTGAGGCATTGAGCATCAGATTGACTTGATACCGGGAGCATCGTTACCTAATAGAGCAGCCTATAGATGCAACCCAGATGAGGCGAAAGAGTTAAAAAGGCAAGTTGATGAATTGATCAAGAGAGGATATGTTCGCGAATCCATGAGTCCGTGTTCAGTTCCAGCCTTACTAGTACTGAAGAAGGACAGATCCATGAGGATGTGTGTGGACAGTCGTGCCATCAACAAGATAACAGTTAAATATCATTATCCAATTCCTAGACTCGACGACATGCTTGACGAACTACATGGTGTTGTAGTATTCTCGAAAGTTGATTTGAAGAGCGGTTACCATAAGATTTGAATGCGAGAAGGGGATGAATGGAAAACTGCATTCAAGATCAAGCACGGGCTGTATGAATGGATGGTCATGCCATTTGTGTTGTCAAATGCACCAAGTACTTTTATGAAACTCATGAACCATGTCCTACGCAGGTTTATTGGTAAATTTGTGGTGGTATATTTTGATGACATCCTAGCCTATAGCAAGAACATAGATGAACACCTAACACATCTACATGAAGTGTTTAATGTGTTGAGTGAAAATCAGTTGTATGGCAACTTAAAGAATAGTATATTTGCTCAAGATAAATTGATATTCCTAGGATACATAGTATCCAAGAATGGGATAGAAGTGGATAAGGAAAAGGTAAGAGCAATACAGGAATGGCCAGAACTGAAATTAGTAAGTGATATAAGGAGCTTTCATAGTTTGGCTTTATTCTATCGAAGATTTGTGAAGAATTTTAGCACGATTGCATCACCTATGCTTGAGTGTCTAAAGAAAGGAGGAGAGTTCAGATGGACAAAAGCTGCCCAAGAAAGTTTTGATCCGCTGAAGCAGAAGTTATGTGAAACACCTGTGTTGGCATTGCCAAACTTCAACAGTACTTTTGAAGTAGATTGCGATGCTAGTGGGGTAGGCATAGGGGCTATTTTAATGCAGGAGGGCCGACTGGTGGCTTATTTTAGTGAAAAACTAAGTGGGGCAAGTCTGAATTATTCCACTTATGAAAAGGAATTTTACTCACTGATCCGAGCTTTGGAGACATGGCAACATTACCTATTGCCCAAGGAATTCGTAATACAAACTGACCACGAATCCCTAAAGTACATTAGAGGGTAGGGCAAGCTGAATTGTCAACAAGCCAAGTGGGTTGAATTTCTGGAAACTTTCCCATACATGATTAAGTACAAGCAAGGTAAAGGGAATGTTGTAGCTGATGCACTGTCAAGGAGGTATACTCTATTGTCATTGCTTAATTCTCGTTTGTTGGGATTTGATCTTATCAAAGAACAATATGCACACGATCCGTTCTTCATTAAAATCTTAGAAGATTGTGGAAAAAGCGCAAATGGTCAATTTTTTGTGCATGATGGATTCCTTTTTAAAGGAAAATGAGTATGCATACCAAATTCATCTTTACGTGAGTTATTGGTAAGAGAAACACATAGAGGAGGACGTGCTGGTCACTTTGGCGAGGGAAAAACACTAGAGTCTCTAAGGGAGCACTTTTATTGGCCAAGCATGGATAGTGACGTTCACCGAGTAATTGAAAGATGTGTTACATGTGTACAAGCAAAAGCACATCAACAACCACATGGGTCGTATATGCCATTGCCAGTTCCAAATCATCATTGGGTTGATTTGAGTATGGATTTTGTGTTGGGATTGCCACGTACAACAAGAGGTAAAGATTCCATCTATGTTGTTGTTGATAGGTTCTCAAACATGACACATTTTATACCTTTCCATAAGACGGATGATGCCTCACATGTGGCTGATTTATTCTTTCGAGAAGTGGTGCATTTGCATGGTCTGCCAAAGACAATTGTGAGTGATAGAGATGTTAAGTTCCTCAGTTATTTTTGGAAGACTTTGTGGAATAAACTGGGAACAAAGTTGTTGTTTAGCACAGCTAGTTATTTGCAAACTGATGGGCAAACTGAAGTAGTCAACAGAACCTTAGGAACTCTGTTGCGTGCTTTTGTGGGAAAATCATTAAAGGATTGGGATGAGAAGCTAGCATTTGTTGAATTTGCATACAACCGGAGTGTGCATTCTGGATCTCGGATGTGTCCATTTGAGGTCGTTTATGGCTTTGCACCATTAACTCCATTGGATTTATTGCCAATTCCGATTGAACACACAGTTAATTTGGAGGGTCGAGCTAAGGTAGAGTATGTCAAGAAATTGCACCAAGAGGTCTGGGAACGGTTGCAATGAGCCAATGAGGCTTATATTCGACGAACAAAGAAAGGAAAGAAGAGCCATATCTTTGAAGTAGGTGACTTTGTTTGGATCTACCTACGTAAAGAGCGTTTTCCCTTGAAACGTAGATCTAAGCTACAAAAGAAAGTCGAAGGACCATTTAGAGTACGTGAGAAGATCAGTGATAATACATGATCTTCCTGGTGATATTGGAGTTTCAGCCACTTTCAATGTTTCTGATTTGATTCCCTATGTTGGTGGTGATAATGAAGAAGATTTGAGGACAAATCTTTTTCCACAAGGAGGGGATGATGTGGGCATGAATACTAGTGGGTCACATGGCTTGGAGGTCCAGTTATCCGATCTAAAGCTAAGAAGTGTGACACTAGTTTGTCAAAGGCAGCGGGTTTGTCACTTGAAGAGTGTAGAGCCTTGGGGTTATGTTTTGAAAATTATGGAGAAGGGATAGAAACTTAGACTTGGCTTAATATGCAGTATGATCCATTGAAAGGTACTTGTAATTCTATCCTTACTTTGCTTTCAAAACAAGATTCTGATGCGTTTGAAGCTTAGTCGAGACTTGGCCGAGATATTATCTGGAAATAGCATACATCAGAGACTAATTTTTGCATCAGAGACTACGGATGATGTCACATCATAGACTAATTTCTGCATCGGAGACTACGGATGACGTCACATCAGAGACTACTTAGTCTCCGACAGTTCAAGCCATCAGAGACTACTTAATCGGTGACAGTTCAAGTCATCAGAGACTACTTAGTCCCCGACAGTTCAAGTCTTCATCGTCAGAGACTAATTAGTCTCCGATAGCCAAATTTGCTCATCAGAGGATAATTAGTCTCCGACAGCTTAATTATCCACTGATAGTTTCGGTTATTAATTTTCTTGTATTTTATTTATTTCTGTATTGGTTTCGTATATGTTTCCTAGTTTGATAAGTTTGTTTTCTTTCCGTATTGGATTATATTTCTTTCCAATGTAATATTCTTTCCAATTAGGAATAGGGATCTTAACAGTTTATAAATAGCTGCTCATGTTGTACAGTAAAGAGATAGTTGATTGATTAATAAAATTCAGAGTTATTCTGTAATTCCTTCTTGTTTGTGAGATATAAACAAAATCCTATTCGTGTGATTCGAATAGCCTTGAACATGTGATTCATTCAAGAACCCTAAATCTACTTCTTGTGTGTACATCAACAAGTTGATTTAGTCTATCCAATGTTGTAGGCTTAAACACCCTACATCAAATTTGGTATCCTAGAGATTCTAGATTTGATCTAATAGGCTATTCAGATGCAGATTATGTAGGTTGCAAATTAGACAGGAAAAGCACAACAAGAAGCTGTCAATTTCTTGGAAGCAAACTAGTGTCATGGTTTAGCAAGAAACAGCATTCTGTGTCAACCTCAACAGCTGAAGCAGAATACATTGTTGCTAGGAGTTGCTGTGCTCAAATCTTGTGGATGAAAAATCAACTAATGGACTATGGTATGGTGTATAATCAAATTCCTATTTATTGTGACAGCAGTGCCATTTCCATTACAGAAAATCATGTACAACGCTCTAGGACAAAGCACGTAGACATCAGATACCACTTCATCAGAGAACATGTGATGAATGGTACAGTGGAACTTCATTTTGTTCCAATAGAGAAGCAGCTTGCAGACATATTCACCAAACCATTGGATGAAGCCACCTTTAACAGGTTGGTAAGTGAGCTAGGTATGCTCAATTTTGGTGAATAAGATTCTTTGAAAATTTTGTGCAAGTCTGAATTACAACAATAGTTAATTATTTTCTGATGACTTAGTTATCAGAGACTAATTAACAGCTGAATGAAACAGTTGAAATTATCTTTTAATAAAATTAATTGTTCATAAAGATAATAACACTGTGAAGCTGATGTATTTGATCTGAGAGACCAAACACAGGTTACGGAAGCTTTGTTTGTTCAAGTGCAGAAAATAACTTTAGGTTGATTCTATAAAGAATTTAATCACCAAGAATCAATTCTAAAGGATCGATTGGAATAGTTTGCTTAAAGAAATTAATCACCCACAAACTAAACAAATCTGGTTATGAAAGCTTAAAGGAATTAACCACCCACTTTCAAGGTAAACGTAAGTTTAAAACTCACAAAATTTCAATATCAAAAGTCTGTCCTCAACGTACAACATAAGCAGCTATTTATAAGCTGTTATAAAACCCTAACTCTACTTTGGAAAGAATTCTACAATGGAAAAAAAACTACAACGGAAAGAAATCTAAACTAATAAGGTAACTAGATATTCTAATTCAAACTGGAAATAATTTCCAAAACAAACACGAAAAAATAATAAAATATAAGAAATAACATAACTGTACCCGTCAGTGGATAATTGCCTGTCGGAGACTAATTATTCCCTGACGGATCAACTACACTATTGGAGACTAAATCAACCCCTAACGGATAAAATAGTCCCTGATGACAAGACTAGTCTCCGATGCACAATACATTTTCTGATGATGACGTCAGTCGCAGTCTCCGATAAAACAATAACATCTGCTGATGACATCATCGTTAGTCTCCGATGCGTTACTTTAGTCCCCGACGTGTTTAGTCCCTGGCGCGTCCGATACACGTCTTAGTCCCCGACGCGGCACTTTAGTCTCCGACGTGTTTAGTCCCTGGCGCGTCCGATACTAATGAATAATTAATCCCTGACACTCATTCTTGGCCATGACAGTTTTTATTCTATCAAACTTATGTACTCAAAATATAAAATTAGAATTTAACTAAAAACTAATTACAAGTTAATTAACCCTAATTAATCCAATGGATCAGAAGCATTAGTCAATAATTGTTCTTATTAAAGGATAATTATTACCTGATGATAATGTAGCAGTGGCTAATTATCCTACACCAGTTTAACTGTCAGTGGATAATTGACTCTTGATTGTATATTTATAGTAGAGAAACTTTTATACTATGTAGGATTCCCTATGTTTAATATTCTTCATCTATTTAAGAATCTTGTCATGGCTGATTCAGGTATTGTCTTAACTCTCTACTAAATTATTCTTTATTTCTTCTAATTCTGCTACAATGAAAGATGTTAGTAATGATCCAAGTCCTTCTACCTAAGTAGCAAAACCCTCTAAAAACAAGTCTATATCAAAAGTCACCTCCTCTATCTCTAAAAAGATAAAGGTTGTAAAAAGAAAACAATCACAACCAGCAATAGCTGAGGGGGAGGGTAAGCATTTAGAGGAAGTTATGAGGAAGAAATAAGGAACAATGAGAACCCTTGGAGACTGCTTAATATACTCTCAAAATGATATTAAGTTCTAAAAGGAAAAAGCACATCTCTAGGTGCAACCTCTCAAAAGGCTGTATTTATTGAAAATAGTTCACCTCCAAGGACATAGGTATTTGAGTCGACAATGATCACATCTATAAATAGCTTTCACAACAATAAGAAGAAACAGGCCCTGATCAATGATCAATGATCAAATCTTCAGGGCCGTCGTCAGGGGTTGTTGTTGAGACTCAAACAAGTCAACCATCAGGGGATGTGACTGTTGCTCCTGCTCCAAAAGCCAAGGATAAGAGTAAAGGTATCCTGATTGAAGAACCTAAAAAGAAGACCTATAGACAACCAGGACCCAAACTACTTGGAGATGCAATGAAGACACCCCATTTTCCAACTCCTATCGAAGTATTTATAGACGAAAAAATGGAGCTTGTCTATCCTCAAGACAAGAAGTTGGTAGAAGCTGATGCACTCTATGCATAGCAACTTCAACAAGAGGAGGAAAGGGTTGCGGAGGAGGAGAAACAAGAAGAAGAACCTAAAAAGAAGAGTGTCAGGCCAAAATCCTCCAGGAAAACTTAGCAAAAGAAACCTCAATCCCCCAAAGGTGCATCGAGGGATAAAGATAAAGAAAAACCAAAATCCTCTGATGCCACCACATCTAAGTCATCAAGAGCCAAGGATCAAGCACCTTCTCCTATACTATATGGACCACCCACATTGGCTGAATCCTTAAAAGATTAAAGGCATAAGAACCTGACATACATGTTCTCTATAAAAAGCATAAATATTAGGACAAACAACATAAGGGAGAAGCCGATAATTGTACAAATGAAAGATGGGTCTGAGTTCACAGTCACCCCTGACTGGTTTATGAGAATGGATGCTGAACAATTAGGGCTAATCTTGAACTTGGTGTTAAGATCAACAATGCTAAACAGAGACTTAAGGGGGATGATCGATAAGCTGAGGAAAGTCATCAACGATGAAAGAAGCTTGCCCACAGTCTTGGAAAGACCATTAAAGCTTTATTACAAAACAACTGATGGGCAAGAGAAAAGCATAAGAATCAAAGAAGTTGATGGGCTTGACCTAGAGGAAGTGATGCATGTTCTAAGACAAATTGTTTATCACAAGAATGAACATGTCATCCAGTTCAGAATCCTGCTAATACAGAGAGTGCTAAAAGAGATTGAAGAAACCAGAGCTGATGATGGGAATGCAGCAGTAGTAAGGGATGTGCCACTAGTAAAAGGATTCAAAGAATATCCAAAGATGATCACAAGCCCCATGGGTGTTGAATTCAAAAATGCAAAAGGGGAGATCATCACCTTTTACTGGTCACAACTTGCTGCAGCTAACCTGTCAGAAATTGAATCTGTCCTTGAAGCTCTAGAATCCAGCAAGAATGTCAACATTGTCAACTTTAGAAGACTTCTTCAAAAGGAGCTGGAACAACTAGTGATAGGAGGTGAAGGCAACAGGCTCAGGATTCCAGATCAAAACCCAGATCAAAGAAGACAAGGCCTTGGAAGTGATTCACAGCCTATTGAATCAAGTCATCCATTGCCCTTTGTTTCTGCCAAACACAGAAGGAATCCTGATGTCTACGATGTATAGTTTTGTAATAGTTATAGGAAATACTTTTACATTTATTTCATCAGTTCATACAAATAGATTAGTTCAATTAAATTTTGTCAGTTTTCTATTGATTTTGTACAATTTTGGTTTTGACATCATCATCAGTGCACCAAGTAGATTTATGGTTATCATACTGATAAACATAAATAAGGGGAGATTGTTAGATATAAATAATGATGATGATGTTTAGAGAATAATTGTGCATATGTAAATACTCAAGGTGTTCTATAAACCTTAGTATTTTTGCACAAGTTTTGCATCTACTGATGGTCTAATTAATCATCAGGGGATGAGTTGTGTTACACTAAGCAAGTCATCAGTGAAATCTTTTAAAGGACTTGATAGTGTAGAAGGAATGTCTATTACTACTTAAAAGCACTCAAGTATTCCGTACATCAGATGTTCTAGACAAAGTAAACAAAGCTTCAGTGACTGAAACCAGTCAGGGGAACCCATCAGGGGATGACAATGGTAGACCAACCCGTCAGGGGAATGCGTCAGGGCATGACAATGGCAAACCAACCTGTCAGGGGAATGCGTCAGGGAATCACAGTGGAAGAATAACCCGTCAGGAGAACTTATCAGGGAATGACTGTAACAAGTCAACCAGTCAGGGAAACCCATCAAGGGGAATGCAAAACACTACATCAGTGGATGCTGTAAGTCTTAACGTCAAGGGATCAAGAAGCACATGGGTAACTCTACAACAAGAGATTAACTCAAGTGAAACATGAAGCACTGATCAAGTCTTAAACAGGATGTGTCATCAAGGGATCCAGAAGCATTGATCAAGTTCACATCAGTACTTGCTGTCAGGGAATAGTTATGACTGCATACACTTGTCATCAGGTCTTACACATGAATCATTAAAGCTTGTTATAGAAGCAAGATATATAATTGAAAAGATATTTCTTAAAGTTTGGTGGTCCAATGACAACTCTCGATCATTAAATGCTCAAAGATCAGGGAATGAAAAAGAAGCAACTAAAGTTATCAACAGTCTGACACATCATAGCCAAAGGACATTGATGTGACATATATACGGCTAAGTTGAAAAAGCAGCACGTCTAAGCACGTGGGTTCAACAACTGATCTTCTAGATTAGCAAAAGAGTTCTCATTACAAAAATATATATAGAAGAACATCCAACAGGACAACCAAAAGAGTGAAGCACACAGACACTAGAGAGAAGCTTTGTAATATATCTTGAGAGAAATATTCAAAGAAAAATAAGAAGTTAGTGAGTGTGAAATAAAAGCTGTAATTCATTACAACTTGTAGTTGATTAATCACATTTGTGATTAAACAGATTTCCAAAAAAACATCAAGTTTTAATACAACAATTTTAACTTGAATGCTTGTGTGTTCATTTTAATATTCACTATAGTTTTTCTGATCTTGTAGCTATTTCCAGCCGTGCTTAACAAGTTTTTTTTAAAATTTTTTCTGTGTTTGTATTCAACCCCACCTTCTACAAACACTTGAGCTTATTTATTTTTAACATCATGCAAAAAGAAGAAGTTATGTGACAGAGCTACAATTACCAAAGAATATCAGAGATATTTTTGGAGGCAACTCACTGAAGAAGCCTGGAGAATAAGGAAGCTATATCCATAAATAAAGACATGGAGCAACTGAGATAACATATAGATCAAGATATAACATCACAAAGAAACAAGTTTTTCATAACTTGAGTGTAGCAAGTTTTTAGAAACTTGAAAGAAGCTAGATATCATTTTTCTAGATTGCAGTTGTTATTCTAAACAGAGATTGTCTACAGCTGGTAATCACTACCAAAAAATTTTGTAAAGATTCAAATTGATTTACAATAAATATACATATTATAGATTAATATTCATATCTTGCAATTTGCTTTACTATTTCATATGTTATATTTTTTTAGTAAAATTATTTTAACTGTTCTTAAGTTTTAAACTGTATTAAAACAGTTTAATTTAAAGAAAAGTTAGTAATTGTATTCAACCCCCCCCCCTCCCCCCCCCCCTTCTCCCTCTCATGTACCATTACTCCACGGGAAAACAATATATAATTACTATTTGACTATAATGATTTAGATTTATATTGGTTGTATAATTATGATTTTGATTTGTATTTGAATTAGATATATTTTTGTAAGAGGTGGTTTTGACATATATTTGTAATTACAAATATACAATATACAAATCTAATTTGGATTGAAATTTTAATAAAATATAATATCACTATATTAATTGTTACCGCATAGTGAGTCAGCCGAGTTATTTTTCCAGTTGATTCTTCCACCAAACGACTTTGTTGAAATATTTTATGTGAAGCCCCAAACTTTTTGTACATATTAATATAATATTAAGGTATTAATTAAATAAATTTTAGTTAGGAGTATGTTATTGAAATTTTGTTCAAATATTCTTCTATGAATGTTGAAATGACCAAGTTTCAATTTAAGATATTATTATTACCATAAAAAATAATAGTAATAGAATTAGTGAGGTTTGTTATGTCATATATTGTTACAAAAGAAAGGATTAACGAGCAATTTGTTAGTTTGGCTCACATTGATGAGTAGCAATTAAGTTGCTGATTCATTAGAACTGCAGACTACTATTGTACGACACTTTTGAGAAGTACACTCATACGTGGAAGTGGGTTGATCAAGTATTAGTTTATTATATTTAATGAATTAGTGGTTTAGTTAATTTCACATCTTATGCTAGTTAGAGGTGTGGAACACCCCACACCTAACATATGTTTTCATAGGCTCTCTTATATAAAGAAGACCCTTGTATTACCACTCTTCCTTTCCGAAACACTCTCAAACTCAAAAATAATATTCACACAGTGAGTGCTGCAGATTTAAAGCTCTGTAAGGTAATTTTAAAGTATTAACTAATTATTTAATTTGACTGAGAAATATGAGAGATAAAGTCTGTGTTGTTTGATCATTTAACTAGAGTAAAAACCTGTTAAATACTTTGGTTAATTAAAACATATTCCCTTTACTGTAATCTCCCTTAGTAACAGACTATATGGAAAACCTTTGTTTTCTTTCAAAATACTAAAATGTTTTTCCATATATATTCAACATGGATATATTGTACTCCATTATTCCTTATTGCTTACGCTATTATCAACTAAAATGGTGAATATTCCACCTTACAAATTAAGAAAGGAAATCAATTTCTAACAAATTCTAGTTACTATTGTAATCAGAACCTTCTTTCCTTCTGGAAACTCTGCCATGTTTAAAAGCTTTATCTTATCTTTAATCAAGACTCCTCACTGTATCAGAGAGTAGTTTTACTTTAGTCTCTTACAACTTAAAAGTCTTAGTCTCCAATAGGCAAATTTTCAGTCTCTGATAGGCTTGACTAAAATTATCATCTAATGGCTAAGGACAATTTATCCTCTAATGGACAAATTATCATCTGGTGACGGACAAATTATCCCCTGATGGCCAATTTATCCCCTGATAGCAAATTTATCCTCTGATGAATGATGACAATTTATCCCTCGATGGACAAATTATCCCCTGATGACCAATTTATCATCTAATAGACAAGGACAATTTATCCTCTGATGGACAAATTATCCTCTGATAACCAAGAACAAATTATCTCCTGATGTGTAATTCATCCCCTGATGCACAGTAACTGTTGATGCATAGTTTATCCCCTGATATGTAATTTATCTCTTGATGCACAATAACTGTTGATATATAGTTTATTCCCTAATGTGCAATTTATCCTCTGATGTACAATAACTGTTGATGCGCCATTTATCCCTTGATATGCAATTTATCCCCTGAAGTACATTATCCAATAAACCTAACTATTATTCACTGATGAGCAAATAATTCATCAGGTGATAATACTTGAAGAAAATTCATTTTTAAGAACTATTCTACTGATGTTATAAAACCCACCAGTAGCTATTGTACAATAACAAAATTGACAATTTCAAGTATATGCATCACCATTAGATGCATTCAAGACTGACAATTATGAACTAAAATTTTTATTTAACTCAAATGAGTAATTCTGCAGTAACTGTTGACATTTACAACCATTGCACACCAGTTGATAAACAGTGAACATCTTGTTATTCTAAGTTGAACATCCTGAGTTCAGTCATTCCTCAATATAGGAATGCATAACAACTTAAATGAAACACTCATAATAAATTATATGATACACCATCTGATAGATATTACATAAAGAGTCATATTGCTTAAGAGATAACTATAATTCTTAACTTTTAATAATTATGATCAAAACAGATCTCACAGGAACACTTGTGTGAGAACCCGAAAAAATAAAATGAGTTTTGTTGTAAATTATTTCATATTATGTTTAGTTTTGTTGTATAATTGATTCCTACTATGAATAATTTACTTTATGTATGAAGATTTAAATTATTTTATTTTATTATTTTATTTTTATTTTTTTGTATTTATTTATTATTATTCAGTATGAATAATAAATTCAAATTTTAAATAAAAATTTGATGGCAATGTGATGTCCAAAAGTTTATAAATATATTTTTGAGCTCAAAGCCTTGAATGATTTTTTTTATCTAAGTATTATCAAGAGTAAGTATATTTATCATGTGGAAGGCAACATACGGGCACAGTATTCGTTTAAACCAAAGACTGCTGTGAGACAAAATGTTTAATTTCACCGTGTCAGAGTTGTTGCAAGTGGCCCGTCAACCAGTTCGTCTACTCCAACAGTACACTAGATTGTTGGCTATGATAAATAACTGACTGACTTCTAGCAGCCGTTACATCCACTCTTTCTAACCAATCACTTCTTTCTAAAGCTTAGCACTGCCTTTTATAGCCAACGACTGAAATCTAATTTCAAACATTCTAACCGCTCTTGTTGCTTGGCAAGTGAGATATATATATATATATATATATATATATATATATATATATATATATCATTTGGATACAACCCTAGTCCTACTTTCATAAATTTCCTATACAGCAAATCCACCTACAAAAATCCAGGTTCACTTCCAAAGAGCAACTGTCCTTCTTGAAGAACAAACCAAGCTTTTACTTTCTCCTTTGTTGCCACAGAGGTAAGAGCACTATATTAAAATCATGCTCTGTTCTTGCACTTCTTGTTCTGTTATGCATGTTGTGATGATCCCAAAATCCCTTACTGGACCAGGGCTTCGTCAAAAGAAAGAAAAGATAACAACACATTCATTCATAATATAAATACTGATACAATGAAATGGTAAAGAGTTATTACAACCCAAAATATTACATTCTCAGCGGAACCTATTCTATTTCTATATTTTAACACATAACATCACAACTTCAAAACATCCTCCTTCCTTCTTCAGCGGCTAACTCAGTAGCCAAACATCTTTGTTTTCCCCTTCTCAGAGGGTTCAGCCTTTAGACCATGCCCTGCAAGGCATTAAGTTCAACAAGAATGAGCGATTTACGCCCAGCAAGTATATAAACAAAACAGAGAAACAAATCTGGAAATGTTGATGAAAGTTCAATTCTGTTTATGAGGCTTAGTGAAACAATACTAATGCCTCAAAAATCTTTGAAGAGTCTTTAGGATTACTGATGATAAACAACGTGTAATCCTCCTTGAACAAAGACAGGTATTCACCTGTGTACAAATTCCTCAAAATATCCATCTAGGGCTAAACCCGTAGGATCTGCAATCATACTGTATACAGTTGGCCTAACTGTGATCGCATGACCCCTCCTTGTGTGAACGTACGTAGTCACTTATAATTCCTCTAGGTCAGGTGAAGAACAAATCAGCAGCTTTCCTTTGCTCTAGCCAACCATGTGGCATAACCCATTTAAGGGACATATAATTCTCATTTAATAGCACGGATATAAGATTGAAAATAACTGATAAATCAAAGCTCAGTTATATTCATGCACTATCATTCATATCATGCTAGCGAAATTTAAAGCATAGCATTCTCATTCACAAGAGCATTTGAAACATATAAATAAAGCCTTGCACACATATCGAATCAAATGATACTGCATTAAATCAAAATAAGCATCAGATTGAATGTATATACTTGCCTCAGTCCCTTGCATAAATTAAATTCAATTTACTCGTGAGTGAAAGATTCTGTAAAATATGTATATCACATGATAAATTTACTACCTTAATAAGAATTATGAAAGAAAATGCATATGTGATGTCCTTAAACTTTTAATGTTTCAAATCTGACAAAAGAACTGTTGAGGTTCAAGGAATAACATCCTCAAATAATTTAAGGAAAAATAATGTTTTATAGCTTTTGAAGACAGACTGCACATCAGGGGATAATTAGTCATCAGGGGATGACTGAAAATCAGTGGATAATTACCCGTTAGGGGATGTCTCTCGACCATCAGGGTATCATTCACTCATCAGGGGATAAATTCCTCACCGCCAAACTCGTCGAGTGATAACTTTGACTATCGCCGAACTCTCTTGGCTGTCAGGGGATGATTTGCTCATCGCCAAACTTAGTAAGTCATCACTGAACTTCATCAGTGGATAATCTGTTCAGCACCAAACTCCTCAGAGGAAAGTAGTTCAGCGCCAAACTCAATTGACTATCGCCAAACTCCTCGAGGACTAATATCTTTAGCCATCAGAGACTAACATATTTTGCCCATCAGAAACTGTGGATGACAACATCAGGGACTAAACTTAGCCTGTCAGAGACTAAGGATGAGGTCATCAGGGACTAATTAAAACTTCCTTCATCAGAGACTAACAACATTTCCTTCATCAAAGACTAAAAAAATCCCTCATGTGAAACATGAAGCACTGATCAAGTCTTAACAAATTAGTCATCAGAGACTAACAAATATCTCATCAGAGACTGATGACACCATCTCAACCCATCGGAGACTAAGGTTGACGTCATCAGAGACTAATATTATCTCGTCAGAGATTAACATTAACTCATCAGAGACTAGCATATAGCTTCTCTTCATTTCGATGGAAGGCCTAACATGAACAAACTCAACCTAGGATGCCTCATAAACATGTAAATGCAAAGGAATATAATCCCTTAAAGTTTTATTCCTTCTTGAAAACTTAGCATACAAGGTTAATAAATATTTGATGCTATGCACGAAAGAAACTGAGTAGAGTACCAGGTTCTTACCTCTTCATCTTTAAGAGAGAAATTAAAGCTTGTCTGAGAATAATTTCCCGAAAGAAGAACTTGGAAATTTATGAAGATGGTAAGTTTAGAGAAGAACTTTAGAAGAGAAATTTTTAGAAAAGAGATTAAAATTTTACCTCCGAATGAGGTATTTATAGTAGGCTGAGATTAAGCCTTGAAATAAAATGATTGGTTAATCTGGACGGTAAAACGATTGGTCATCATGATTCTTAACAGCTAATACATGTAACAAGCAGCTGCTATCACATATGTAGCTTTTCTTTAATCAATTGTTGCCACCCAACCTGCCTACTAATCAAGTAACTTCACACGTAACTCCTTCCATCTCCGTATAAGCTAAATTACTTAATCTCACACTCATATTCCATAACATCAATCTTTGTTCATGCTTGATTAAATTAATCTCATATAAGATTTTGAGATTAATGTACTTCATATCCCTTTGATGGTTTTTACAAAGGAACTGGAATCATTGAATTTTGGACATCACATTGCCATTGCACTTTCATTATTCATTCCAAATAAAAGAAATTGAACCTCCATGCATAAAATAAATTACAAAATGAATTATTTGTATAACAAAACTCATTTGAAATTTTAGGTTTTCACACATGCCATGTTGTGAAAATACTAGGTTCACTTACTTCCAAAAGTATAATTTAATGCATGTTTTTAACATCTGGAAATAATGCCTTTCATTTCAAAAGCTAACCAAAATGAGAATAAGGTATGTTGACAACCACCTAGTAGACAATAAGAATGCTACACACTATAGAAAAGAGTGATGAAGTCACCACTGTATCGGAGACAAGTCCTAGCTTAGTCTCTGTTAGTGCGAAGTTTGTCTTTGACTGTTTAAATTAGTCCCTAGGAGATTTCAAGTTAGTCTCCGACGGTATAGAAGTTAGTCTCCGACAATATTGGAATTAGTCTCTAATAGGCCGATGATCTTAGTCTCTGATGAGAAAATTTTCTTAGTCTCTGATGAGAAATTAGTTCGCGAAGAGTTTGGCGATAGCCAACTGAGTTTGGTGCTGGCTTGCGAGTTCAGCGATGACTTGTTGAGTTCAGCACTGGCTTGCGAGTTCAACGATGACTTGGAGTTCGTCGCTGGATAAATTATACATCGAGGAGTTCAGCGATGACTTAACGAGTTTGGCGATGAAGCAGAGTCATCCCCTAATGGTTGAGAGTCATCCCCTAATGATCGAAGGCCATCCCCTGATGGTCGAGGATCATCCCCTGACGGGTGAACTAGTCCCTGATGACTAAACATCCCTTGCGGGTGAAGTTGTCCACTGATGATTAGTCATCCCCTGACGGGTAGTTTATCTCTGATGACCAGTCATCCACTGATGAGTAATTGTCCACTGATGAGAAATTATTCCCTGACGGCCATATCATATCCCCTGATGGACGAGTCTGCAACCCCTGATGACCACTTTTATACTTCAATGTTATCCACTGATGAGCAGTCTGTCTTCAAAACTATAAAATACTATTTTCTTAAATTATTTTAGGATGTGTTAATTATTTATTAGACCTCAACGGTTCCTATGTCAAAATTAAGATATTAAAAAGTTTCTGGACGTCACATGTGCATTTTTTTCTCACAACTTTATCAATGAAATAAATTTATCATGTTATATGCATGTTTTTACAGAGTGTCTCACTGTCAAATAAATTGACATTGATCTTTTGCTAAGGACCGAGACAAGTATATATTCAATTTGATGCTTCTTGCAATTAATACGCATGATCATTCTTTCGATATGCGTAATGTATCCAAGATATTTTTATGTCAATCCTCATGATTCAATTTCTTCAAAGTTAAGTAATGTATGATCTTTTGATCCAATGTACGTGAAAATGTTGTACTAGAATCAAGCATTCTTTGGGCGGATGTTAGTTATTCAAATTCGCTAACGCGCCAAGGTAAATCCTATACGGGTAGAAAAAGACTTAATTTTTCTTACCCCATACTTGTAAAGTATATCCATGTGGGTAACTAAAGGCTAATGGGTTGCATCTGTCTGGCACCCTAGGCCTAAGGATGATAGGGAATGGAAACTGAGGCATCGGTAACCGAACCCTTGCAGAAAAAAAATTTCTACTTCGACTACGTATGTCATTATGATGAAGTCAAACGATCAGGCTGGCTGGCTGATATGTCATTTGATGAAGAGATGATGAAGTCCAATAGTGGTCAGGCTGACCAGGTGACTCACTATTTGATGAAGAAAGGGCAAATGAATGATTCAAGATTTCTTTCGAGTAAAAAGGGTCAAATCTTTCGTTATCACTCGGGGACCCTGGAAGCTATATTTTTTTCCTCTAGATTAATTTGAGGTGTGGACATTGTTTACGTCCAACCTCATAAACACTTAAGCCAAGAAATTTTCCCTACTTTAAAACCCACCAATACTTGATTATATACTTGCGAGCGTAAATAGCTCATGTTGCTATTATCTAATGTTTTACAAGACATGGCGAGAAACTCGAGTCGTCTGCTAAAGGCAAAGCAAGTATGGCATAGTGAACGCTTCCTAATTGCCCTCTTATGGATGGCATTCCAAGGAAGAGTGAAGTGTGAGACGATCATTGAATTGTTTAGATTGTAAGGCCAGTGTAGGCCCCCATAGACTTCCACTGTTAAACTTTCATTTTGGATGAATGTAATAGAGAATACAAATTATTATCTCTTATATAATTATATGCATTCTTGGATGTTATTACTGTTCTCTTGTCAATTTTTGTCGGTGCCCGAAGTCTGGTATGGGATTTTTGGGGCCATCACAACTTCAACCTAATAGAAGTTACCACCCTGATCAAGACAAGTAATGTATTTGTTATTCTTTCAATGTATAGCTCAGTTGTTTCGTTATACGTAATTTTGAAAGTAATATATTTATTATTCTTTCAACATATAGCACAGTTGCTTCATTATATGTGATTTTACAAGTATTTACTCAATCTGATACTTATTGTAACTAAACGCATGATCAAATGATTCAGTCTGCGTAATCACATATTATGATATAATATGCAAGTTCTTAAACTTTTCTTCTGCATATACATAATTGTTTTGTATATGTATTGATAGAAGGATAAAAGTTATTTATTCAACTTGAGCTAAGATTTTATTGTTAAATGTTTGACTACTTATATCCAGTTTACAAGCATCCTATCTGTTTCATGTCAATACATGATATATTGAGTTATTTGATTCAATTTAACTCTTCTAATGCCATACTTTTGCATTCTTATGAAATCATCTATGTTTGTACCCAATGACTCTCGCTGAGGTATCAAAGATTAGTCCACTATGTAAGCTGATGAGGGAACATCCCGAGGTTAAGAATAGTTTATTCTATTCTGTCGAGCCCTGTAGATGGAATTATATCTACATTAAGTGTTATACATATGTACATCACAGACCATATTGAGTTAGTCTTAGTCTGCTATCGTTAAATGGTAAGAAGTACTCTCAGTAAGTCCTAGTGATGAACAGAGTTAAGGCAATTTAGTAAGACATGAGCCGAAAAACGTCAAATGCTTATGTGGAATTTCACTCAAAGACAATAATTGTCAACTTTTCCTCAACTGAAAATATGGATTCACCCCATCTATGACGAGAATCCATTTATTTGAACTCTATATGTTATTCATATTCATTAACTTTGCCTTGATATAGCATACCTGAACTACCTGCAGAACTTTTGTTCTTCTCACTTACCTTGTAGTATATTACTTGTTGAGCATTCGTCGCTCATACTTGCTTTGATTCTCTTTTAGTTAAACACGAGAAACGTGCAAGTTCCAAGGGTAAGAATGTACAAGTAAGACCGGCTGTTAAGAGTTCATAAGTACGAATCTAGTTTTGGTATTGTAGTAGAAAACTTATTACGTTATCCGTTATTAGAACTTTTTGACACAATAATTGTAATAATTGTTGGATATACTATGTTCCAGCTCATCCCATAAATGTAAGTTTGTTTATTTTTGTTACATTAATGGCTCGATGTTCTGCTGAATGTCGAAGTCATCATAGTTGATAACAAACTGACAACTCCAATAAACAGTCGAAAATCGAGGCTATAATATTGTATAGTTATAAATATTATTGTGAGTAATTTTTTACTAGTTAATTTGTGACATTTAGATGTTTAAAAGACCATATAAAGTTCATTGGCAATTAACGTTCAATTCTTCTCGCGAGCAAACTATGATATTTTTAAAAAAAACTTTGATTGTTCCGTCCGTATAACATGTGGATATATTTTGTCCCATTATACACGCCGGTGTCTAAATTTTCTTTTCTTTTTTTTCCTGATCATTTTTCACTTGATTTCTTATTTTGAATAAAATAAGCTCAAGTGTTTGTAAAAGGGGGGAAGTTGAATACAAACATTACAAACTTTTTGCCTTTGTTAAAACTTGTTAAGCACCCGCTGGAATAACTACAAGATCAAAAACACTTAACTGAAATTAAAATGAACACACACAAGCATTTAAGTTAAAATAATTATATTAGAACTTGGGGTTTTTCTGGAAATCTGTTTAATCACAAACGTGATTAATCAGCTACAAATTCTGTAACAAGTTACAATTTCTTTATAATAAAATTACAGTTTCTTTTTCCACACTCACTAGCTACTTCTTTTCTTTGAGTATCTCTTTTTTTTTCTTTTTTTTTGATCTATTACAAATCTTCCTTCTAGTGTTTGTTGTATGGCTTCTTTTTTTCTTTGCTTGGTTTTTCGTGTAACAACTCTTTCTGTAGGTATAGCAGATTAGTTGGTGAACCCACATGTTGGACGTGTTGCTTTTTCAACATAGTCGCATATATGTCACATCAAGGTCCTTTTGAAATGCTGTGTCAGACTGCTGTTGGCTTTTGTTACTTCTTTTTCATCCCCTAATCTGCATGTAATTAACGTTCAAGAATTGTTATAGGATAACCAAACTTCAACGAATATCTTTCCAGTTATACCCCTTGCTTCCGTGCCAAGTATTAGTGATCTGCATGTAAGTCCTGATGACGTATGAATTAGGTCATAACGATCCACTGATGCGAAGCCCTGATGTCGACTTGATCAGCGCTTCTGGATTCACTGATGACAAGTTACTGAAGGTAACTTGATTAGTGCTTCTTTATTCACTGATGTCAAGCCCTGATGGAGACTTGATCAGTGCTTCATTTATCCACTGATGTAATGACCTGCTTGTTATCCACCGAAGGATTCCACTCACGAGTTGATCTTTTGTCGTTGCCAAACATGTCGGGCAATCTAAGTCATCGCCAAACTCGTCGGGCAAGTTAAGTCATCGCCAAACTCATCTTCAGTGGATAAAAAATGATTGTCGCCAAAGTCAGTGTTAGCCATCGTCTGTGGATAAAGATGATTAACGTCAAAGTCATTTTTTACCCATCACCAAACTCCGTCGTCAGTGGATAGAAATAACTGTCGCCAAACTCATCGCAAGATAAGTCATCGCCTAAGTCATATTTAGTCATCACCAAACTCATCAGGAGGTATGTTGTCGTCAATGTCTGAACACAAGAGTGTTTCCCCTGATGGATTCCCCTGACGAGGTCATCCCCTGACGGCTTCCCCTGACTAAGTCATCCCCTGATGGCTTCCTCTGACGAAGTCATCGCCTGACGTGTTCCCTAATGGCTTCCCTTGATCGACGAAGTTATCGCCTGACGGGTTCCCCTAATGGCTTCCCTTGATCGACGAAGTCATCGCCTGACGGGTTCCCCTGACGATGTCATCACTTGATGGATTCCCCTGATGATGTCATCGCCTTGATACAGTATTTTTAATCTTTCCCTGATGGGTTCTTCTTACTGATGCCTCTTAAAAATACTCATCCTTTTGATCATTAATACTTTGTTACCTTTTCCTAGAATGTCTGTTGTGCGAAATATTTTTCTTTTTAAGTACCAACAGTCATTCCTTGACACTGTCGAGTCCGTTTAAGTAAACACTGATGACTCGCCCAGTGCAGTGTAGTTCATCCCCTGATGACTAAGTTGATCATCAATGAATGCAAAAACTCGTGCAAATATACTAAGGTTTATAGAATACCTAGAGTATTTACAGTTACACATTTATTCTCTAAACATCATCATCATCGTTTATCTCTAACAACCAACAAAAACCTTCTTCATAAACCAAAATAGTTAAGAAGAAATTTTATAAGAAAGGAAACAATGTGCCGAAGTTATAGTGATGAAGGGCATCAATCAATACATGTAAAAACAGTTGCATATTCATTCTCTAAACATTATCATCATTATTTATCTCTAACAACCAACAAAAACCTTCTTCATAAACCAAATAGTTAAGAGGAAATTTTATAAGAAAGGAAACAATGTGCCGAAGTTATAGCGATGAAGGGCATCGATCAATACATGTGAAAACAAAACTTCCTTTTTCAGCGGTCACATCAAAGACTTAAAATTTTGGTTAAGATGATCGATCACATGATCATCACATGTACCTATACCTTCCTTTCATTATCATAATTTGGTGATACATTTATTTGGTCACATGTAAACTTTATATTTAGAGATGAAATGGTACGTAGTGACCAATCTCACCCGCCCATTGTGTAGCAACAAGATTTTTTCGCAAAATGTATCAATGCAAGCAAGAAATTGTAGCATTTGATTAGTTTAATATAAATATTTGATTTATCGTTGCTACAGATTGATTGATAAAAAAGTATTTCATTCTCCTAAGTCCAAATGAAAAGGTCGGATTGTGTCAACAAAAAGTGATTGTCCGAGTCTAGAGTGCAACGCGAGTGATCAATGGGGGACGGACAGCAGGCCCAGTAGGGGTGAAAAATTGGACTGGATCGGTTTAGACTGGACTACTGCTTAAAAAGGCTGTGTTAATCAGTTCAATTTTAAAAGGGTCGATTCTAGAGTTAAGCAGGCAGGCGATCCAGCCAGTCTTACTTCAATAAATAGATAATTCTGGGCCGACATAGCCCATATATTGAAATTCCCAAAAAATTCTGTAACTTTTTTACACCTCCTTTGAAGTGATTTCCTTTTTTTTAATACCTAGTATGCACTTTCTTGTTTCTCTTGTTCTTATTCTATCCGCTAAGTTTTAAGCCATTAGAAATAAAATTTTCTTTTAACAAACCAGTCATCTACTTCGTAATCCATCATCGTCGTCTTCACCATTCACCATCATCACCTCCACCATCATCACAAACACCGTCATCATCTCTCCCACTCTTCTTTCAGCACCACCTCTATCTACACCTCCTCCTTTATTGCCGCCATGCTACCTCTATCATCCACCGGAGTTTTCATTATTTTCAATCTGTAGCAATATTGAACTTATCTTTTAAGATCTAAACATCTTATCTTTCGGATCTGTGTTAAAACTTAAATATCTAAGTTTTTGTTGTGTCAGCCATTTTCTCATCGTTTGCCTTTTCATCACCAACTATCCATCTTCGTCGCCTCCGATGTCATCTCCGTCTCCTCCAGTGTCATCTCCGCCGCCTCTAATGTCATCTCCATCGCATCGTCCACAAATATTTCCATCGAACCCGATCAACCAACCATCACATCCATCTACTCTTTTATTTTTATGTTTTCCCCCAAATCTATCTAATTTTTCTTAATATACATCGATTTCCTAAATAGTAACAGAAAAAAATACATAATTAACTTAATACTAAATGTCATTATTTATTGTTTGGAATCAGCATTATTGGTAGACTGTCATATTTGGATTGTTACTTTTATGTTTGAAATCTCTTTGAAGCTCACTCTCTTTTTTATTTTTCATTCATTTGTTAAAAATAGTAACATTTGAAACTCATTTTCTTTTGTATTTTTCTTTTGTTATGTTTTCAATTACTTTACTAAAAATAGTAACACTTAACAGAGAAACAGTAACTTTAGTTATAATTGTTACTATTACAGTTAAAATCTTAATTTATTTTTTGAATTTCGTCTATAAAATATATATTTGATTTAGAAATTATACAATGAAATTATATGAGTCATAAAAGTAATATTTAGAAATAAAAGTTATTTGAATCATAAAAATTATTTACTATACATAATATAGACACAAAATAATAACTTGAAAATAATAACACTAAATACAAACAGTAACATGAAATTTAGAAGTAGAAAACGTCGATAATGAGATGACAAAATTATAGACAATGTTACAAATCAAGTGATGTATTTTAATTAACTATAAACTCTCAAATAGTAACATATGTAAAAACAGTAACACTTAAAAAAAATTGTAACATGAAAATAGTAACATTTGATATAATTAGTAACATCGCCTGACGAAAACAGGTGTAGTATAGATACTGTAAAAATGTACTACTAGAGAAAACTCAATAAATGTCCAACAAGTTTAAGGAATTTTCTGCTTGGATGTAGATCGGCCTGGGATTTGCCCTTCAATAAACAGATGACTATTGAGGACTTTATGTTCCTGGTCCCGGTTTTAATCATTCTTTTTCATTTTTTAAAACAAAAATTTAAATTATTTTTGAAAATAAAATATTAAAATCTAACTTTTATATTTTTTTTTATTAAATTGCTACAATTATAGTACAAAGTAATTCTCTATTGAAAATGTACAAATTTCAAATAAAACAATCAACAATTTAGAATTATTTTAATAATATAAGATTTTCAAATTTATATGAAAACTTAAAATACATTTAAATCATTGAGAAAATAATAATAAATTGTGAAAATAATAATAAAATATGGGTGTAATATATGAAAATTTTAAAAAGTCTAATCATGTTCTCTGTCCTGTACTGGTCTAGTCTCAGTCATAATCTTCCTCCGATCTCGGTCCTGAACCAGTCTTTTTGTTACTAAATACGAGTTGGGTCAGATCAATTTTTTATCTTAATATTATAAATTTTTAAAATTTCGAGAGTTAGTTGTAGACTGAACTTGTGAGAAACCGAAAATTTTAAATGTATTTTACGGTAAGAAATAATTTTATTTTGTGTTATTATATTTTTACATGGAGGTTAGTCTTTTAAATGAGAATGATAAATTCATATCTACAATGAAAATTTTTATGATGATGTGATATCCATGATGATGAGGTTAAGTTCCTTAAAAAGATATTAAAAAGGGGATTAGCAAATCCCATATAAGATTATATTGAACAACATGGAGAAAGAGGAGAGGGTTACGTAACATTTGTGATTACATGTTTGATTAAAAACTGTTTAGGTGGCTAAGTTTTCATGCATGTAGGACAACAGTTGGTTGCTACTAAGAAGTCATGATGAATAGCCGTTTTACCGTCCAAATTAACCAATCGTTTTATTCCAATGCGTAACCTTAGTTTACTGCTCTTGAACTCTATAAATACCTCATTCGAGATGAAATTTTAACTTTTGTACCAAATTTTCTCTTTTAAAGAGTTTCGTTTAAATATATCATCTCCATAAATTTTCAAGCTCTTTTTTCGGAAATTATTTTCAGACCAGCTTTGATCTCACTCTTAAGAACAAAGAGGTAATAACCTGGAACCCTACTCAATTTCTTTCGTGCATAGCATCAAAGATTTATGCTAAGTTCGTATTCTTTTGCATCTTCATAAGACATCATAGGTTGAGTTCGAGCATGATAGATCCTCCATTGCAACAAAAGCAAGTTCTAATGTTAATCTCTAATGAGATGTTGTTAGTCTCTGACGAGATCTTCGTAATCTCTGATAGGATAATTTTAGTCTCTGACGAGATAATTCTTAGTCTCTGATGCGATATTTTTAGTCTCCGATGAGTTAAAATGACGTCATCAGTCTCTGATGAATTATTTAGTCTCTGATGACGTCAGCTGTAGTCTCCGACAGGCTAAAGTTTAGTCCCCAATGACGTCATTAGTCTCCGACAGGTTATTTACTCTCGGATGACGTCAGCTTTAATCTCCGATAAGCTAAAGTTTAGTCCCTGATGATGTCATCAGTCTCTGATGAGAAGTTAGTCTCCGATAACGTCACCCTTAGTCTCCGATAGAATTAAGATGACGTCATTAGTCTCTGATGAGTTGTTAGTCTCTGATGACGTCATTCCTTAGTCTTCGATGGGCTAAGTTCAGTCCTTGATGACGTCATCCATAGTCTCTGATGAAGGAAATTTCATAGTCTCTGATGAAGGAGATTTCTTAGTCTCCGATAGAGGAAATTCCTAGTCTCTGATGGGCAAAATATGTTAGTCTCTGATGGCTAAAGATATCAGTCCCTGACGATTTTGTTATTGAGAAAATATTCCACGATGCATAGTCTGTTATCAAGACTATAAAATATTATTTTCTTAAAATTATTTTATGTTGTTATTCTTTAAAACAGTAAAAGTTTAAGGACATCACATACATATTTTCTTTCATAAATTCTTATTAAGGTATTAAAATATTATTTGCATAATTTACAGAATTTCTCTCTCACAAGTAAATTGATTTGAATTTTGTGCAAAGAACTAAGGCAAGTATATTCTTACTCTTATGCTTATTTCAGTTAAGCGCATGATCAATTGATTCGACATGCGTACAAAATTATGATATTTATATTTAAATTTCCTTGTGAAACAGAATGCTATGCTTTAAATTTCCGCTATCATGATATGAATAAAAGTGCATGGATATAAAGAAGCTTTGCTCTTTCAGCTATTTTTCAATGTTATATCTGTGCAATAAATGAGAATGCTATGTTCCTTGAATGATGATGCCACATGGATGGTTAGAGGAAAGGAAAGGTGCTGATTTGTTCTTCACCTGACCTAGAGGAATTTTATGTGACTACGTACGTTCACACAAGGAGGGATCATACGGGTACAGTTAGGCCAGTTGTATACCGTATGGTTAGCAGATCCAACGGTTTTAGCCCCGATAGATATTTTTACTTCAAGGAAGTTATGTTTTGTTTTAAGAAGGATTACACAATTGTTTATCATCAGTAGTCCTAAAGATTCCTTGAAGATTTCTGAGGCATTAGTATTGATTCACTAAGCCTCTTAGTAGAATTGAATTTTTTTGAAACATTCCAGAATTGTTTTTCCCAAATTGTTTATATATACTTGCTAAGCGTAAATCGCTCATTCCTGTTGAATTTTAATGTCTTGCAGGACATAATATAAAGGTTGAGCACTCGGACAAGGGAAAGATAAAAATGATCGGTTATTGAGGTTGGCTAGCTTTTGTAATACCAATAAGGAGGGAAGAAAAGAAGACGACCTGTAAAGTGATGTTTTGGATTATAGTATACAGATAGAATAGCTTCCGCTGTATATATAATATTTTGAGTTGTAATAACTCTTTATTATCGTTTCTTTCAATAATTATTCTATGAATGGATGTGTGGTTATCTTTTCCTTCTTTTGACGAAACCCTGATCCAGTGAGGGATTTTGGGGTCGTCACAGAACTAATCTCTTATCAAGTCGGTCTTTTGTGGGTTGGTTCCTAGTGCATCTCAGTCGGGACTATTTTGTTCATTCCTACCCAAGAATGGCTCATGCCTCTGGCTCATGCCTTGCTAAAAAAAAATCTCGTTATATATGTAGTATTAGCTTGACCAGTCCAGTAGAGTGCTAAAAAAAAAGCTAATAAAAGAAAATGAATTGAAACAAATTTACTATCGGTAATGTTGTGCCCAAATCACTTCCTATTTTGTCCAAGTTACTTTTACTTTTGTCTAATCCATTTCTTTTCTTTTTTTCTTTTTGAGTTTCATGAATATCCCATTCACAGATCCTAATCTTTTTAATTATTAATACTTTTTTTTATGAATCTCATTAAAAATTCAATGAATTTACTTTTAATTTATTTATAATTTCTATTGAGTTTTGAAAGAAAAAAAAATATCTCTCCATTTTGTGTCCCTCCTCTTCAAAAATTCTACGTCCGCCAAAAAATTATAAGCTTATGTTTGGTTAAGAGAAAATAAGGAGGAGGCCTGGGGACAAAATCTATTGGGGAAGTTGTGTAGATAAGAATGTAAGATATTCGAGTTCTCTGTACATAAGAATGTAAAGTTTCAGGTGGGAAAGGTGGAGGAGTTCTCCCAATCAATTAACAAAATTCGTACAGTACCATCATCATATCAGCCTAACTTCTTAGCTACTGCAACATTATCATCTCAACCAGTGTTGCCTAGTCTAAAAAAAAAACATATTACTCAGACGGGAGCATCGCCTTTAAAATCCAAAAAATAAGGTAAAAAATCAAGTGGACTGCATATTAAATGATGCTACTAGTTCACTGGTATTATATTTTTTGGAATTATGTGGTATTACTCCATCCGTCCCTAAAAAGATTTAGGATGACCTAACTCACTTTTTGTACGTACTTTTAAACATGTTATTTATTTTATTAAAATTTATAAAATAAAAATATAAGAGTTGAAAAATAATATTATGAAAAAATTTAAACTACGTATTGCTACAATAACTCCGTCATCCTTTTGGGGTGGAGATAGTATATTTTTTGGGGTTTAATGGTGTAAATTCTGTCAATGATATTTTTGTTGGTTTTATGTTTGACGACCTGAAAAATTTGTTTATCTATAAATAATTTATTCACTCGTATTTGTTTTCTTATTAACATGTATAGTTAATATATGATGTTTTTTGAATGTTTAAATATTTGTGGACCCATTAAAGGGTTATAATTTGTTTGGAGGTTGATTATGAGGATAAACAAATTATGTTGCTCGAAGGAGTCAATCGTCCAGATCAATAAATCTCTTGCTGAACAGAATGATATACGTAAGAATGATTACATCATGTGTACGTATAATAGTTAGATTAGTAAGTTGCTTGTGTGTCATTAGTGGATTATGTTGTTACACCCCTGCTTATATTATCTTTGCTTAAACTTTCATTAT
>CM025785.1:28270989-28301524 GCA_014636745.2 Centella asiatica | reverse complement strand
AGTAAAAACTGGGATAGAGTATCATACCAGGCTCTTGGTGCTTGTTTCAAGCCATAAAGTGCTTTGTCTAATTTGTAGACATGATTTGGAAATTTGGAATCTATGAAACCTGGGGGTTGGCAAACATAGACTTCCTCTTCCAATTTTCCATTTAAGAAAGCACTTTTGACATCCATCTGGTACACCTTGAAGTTCTTGTAGGCTGCATATGCCAGGAATATTCTGATTGCTTCAAGTCTTGCTACTGGTGCAAAAGTTTCATCATAATCTATTCCTTCTTCTTGAGAATATCCTTTTGCAACCAGTCTTGCTTTGTTCCTTGTTATTGTACCAGCTTCATCGAATTTGTTTCTGAAGACCCACTTGGCACCAATGATTGATCTATTCCTTGGTTTGGGTACCAGTCTCCAGACTTTGTTTCGAGTGAATTGGTTTAATTCTTCTTGCATGGCAATTATCCAATCAGGATCTTGAAGTGCTTCCTCAATTTTCTTTGGTTCAATCTTTGATAGAAAACTGAGGTATAAACATTCATTTTGTGTTGCACTTCTAGTCCTAACTCCATCCTCAATATTTCCAATGATCAAATCTGTTGTGTGGTCTCTCAACCATGGTCTAGGTTTTGGTAGATTTGATCTTGAACTAGAGGCTTCATTTTCTAGATTGATAAGATTCAATCCAGCTTCATGAGCAGAGTTTGCTCCCCCTAAACTATTGATCTCTTCTTCATTAACTCCCCCTGAGTTAGATATCTCAATAGTCTCTGTGTGTGCATCAGGGATACTAGTCTCTGATGTATCATTAGTCTCCGATGGAGAATTAATGTCATCAGTGACTTGTGTTCCATTTTGTTCCAGTACTCTAGTCTCTGATAATACATCAGTCCTTGGTACTCCATGCACAACAGTCAACTCCCCCTCAATTAAAGAGGAATCACTGTTATTTTGGGGATTTTCAGCATTCTCTGTTGGATATTCCCATGCATCCAATTCATTCTCAAAACTGAGAGGTTCATGCAATCCTTGACCAAGCATTCCTGGAATCTTTCTATCATCAAATGCAACTTGAATGGATTCCACAATGACCTTGGTTCTTAAGTTATAAACTCTGTATGCTTTGCTTGACAGAGAATAACCTAAGAAGATTGCTTCATCAGACTTATTGTCAAATTTTCCTCTTGTCTCTGATGAATCTCTCAGTACAAAGCACTTACAACCAAACACATGTAAAAACTTGAGAGTTGGTTTTCTCCCAGTCATCAATTCATAAGGTGTTTTGTTGTATGCTTTGTTTATCAAGGACCTGTTTTGTGTAAAACATGCAGTGCTTATAGCTTCCTCCCAAAAATAGGTGGGAAGCTTAGCCTCTTGCAACATGGTCCTTGCTGCTTCAATGAGGGTTCTATTTTTCCTCTCAACAACTCCATTTTGTTGAGGGGTTCTAGGTGCAGAGAATTGATGAGTAATTCCTTTCTCAGTGCAGAATTCAATTACTTGGGAATTTTTGAATTCTGTTCCTCTGTCACTTCTTATTACCCTCACTGTTTTTCCTGACTCAGTTTCTAGTTTCTTGACATGATCAATAATTAACTGATCAGCTTCATTCTTTGCAAAGAGGTATTTTACCCAAGTATACCTTGTGTAATCATCAACAATTACCAGTGCATATCTATTCCTTAATATAGACATCACATTCACTTGACCAAATAAATCCATATGGAGAAGTTGTAAAGGATCAGTGATTGATGTTGCTGGTTTGTTTTTGAATGATACACTTCTTTGCTTTCCTTTCTGGCATGCATCACACAATCCATCTTGTGTAAATTCCAATTGTGGAATGCCAGCTACCATTCCTTTCCTCACAAGACTATTGATATTCTTGAAATTCAAGTGGGAAAGCTTCTTATGCCAAAGCCAACTCTCATCAGTTGAAGCTTTGCTATATAGACATGTGATTTGATCAGTTGAAGAAATGAGATTTGCAATGTACAAATTCCCTTTTCTTTTTCCTGTCAAAATCACAGTCCCTGATTCTTTGTCACTCACTAAGCATTGATCTTCTTTAAAAGTGACATTGAATCCTTTATCACATAGTTGACTCACACTTAGTAGATTGTGCTTTAAGCCGTCAACCAGTGCTACTTCTGTGAAGATGACATCACCATGTTCAACAGATCCATATCCTCTTGTATGGCCTTTGCTGTCATCTCCAAAAGTGACTCTTGGGCCACTTCTCTCTTCATACTGTTTTAGCAGGGACTTATCTCCAGTCATGTGCCTTGAACAACCACTGTCCAAGTACCATGATTTCTTCTTTTTGCCCTGCACAGTAGAGAGAACTAGTTTGAGATTTTTGGGACCCAAATCTTCTTGAGTCCTTTCTCACTAGCTGCAGTTTCAAGACTTGACTCAGAATAAGTCGATTGCCTTTTTCCATGTTTGATTTTAATTGGGCAATGTACAGTCTTGCTACTGGTGTTTGTGAGACTATTTGACTTTGATCTATAATTTTTTATGCAAAGATTACTTGACCTTTTTACAGGTGATTTATCTTTTATTGTCTTTGAGTTAGCAGTCTCAACCATAGGAATTTTATTTCTGCTCCTACAGTGCATAGCTATGTGGTTTGGATTACCACATACATGACATGTTTTTCTAGGAGCATCAGGCATTGAAGCATAGTTGGTATATTTGTTAATGCCTAACTTGCCATTCCTATTTTTCTTGCTTCTGTTTGATTCCACAGCTTTTTTCAGCCTTTTGTATTGGAACAGTTTCCAATTTCTTTATTAACTGTTTCTTTGTCATAAACCCAATATTTAAATGTTTGCTTTCATTCTTCTCAACAATATTCACTGTCTTTTGATTAAAACTAGTTTTTTCAGTGTTTTGTTGATCTCGAATGTTTATAAATTTGGGTTCATGGACAGGAGATACAAAGTTAATTTTTCTAGCAGCTTTAGGCTTTTCAGTTGTGGACTCAACAGCTTCAATATGATCAATTAAATCTGAACTACTATCAAGATTTTCATCATAACCTAGTCCAGATTTTTGACCTATTGTTTGATACCCTACCAAGTCAGATAACTTTTTAGAGGAAGTATTCCACTGTTTAATCTTAGCTTGAGCAATTTCAAGTTGCTCTACTAAGTAATATTCCCTCTTTTTCAAAGCATCAATCATATGATGTGCTTTGTTTAAGTCAGACTTGATAGTGTCAAACTGTGATAGTCTTTCTTCAAGAAAATTGTTTCTTTTTAAGAGACTATCACGTGACTCTTTCACATTGGTATGCTCTATAGTTAAAGATCTAAAACTGACATGCAAATCAGATATGTCTTTTTGCATGCTTTCAATGCTAGATGTATCAAGTAAACTAAGCACGTTAAAATTCAGATTTGCATTGCATACCTTTGTAGAATCACTGGACTCGTCACTACGAGCCATTAGGGCAAAGTTGACAACTTCTTCATCAGAATCGCTGTCAATCCAATCTTTTCCCTCAGTAATCAAGGCTTTGCTCTTGGATTTGACCTTCTTGTCAGCAAAGTCCTTCCTTGATTTTTCATCCTTAGATCTATCATTAGATCTAGGCTTCTTGCACTCATTGGCAAAGTGCCCTAACCCATCGCAATTATAGCATCGAATCTTCTTTAAGTCGAAGGTGACTTTTTGACCTTCACGCTTAGGGTTAGGCTTCCTTGATGACTTCCTTCCTTTTCTGCTAGCCCTAAATTTCTTAAACTGTTTAACCATGAATGCCATGAATTCCTCCATGTCATCATCGGTATCCAGTTCATCCTCATTATCAGTCGAGCTAGCATTAGAGGATTCATCATCAAGCTTCTCTTGAGACTTGTTTGTCTCAACCATCAACGCAGCTCCTTTCTCTCTTCCATGCATGCGCTGTCTTTGCTCTACTTCAAGTTCATACGTCTTTAAGTTTCCGTAGAGCCTATCCAATGTGAGGGTTTCCATATCATGAGCCTCCCTAACTGCAGTAGTCTTTGGATCCCAGCTAGGAGGGAGAGCTCTCATGAACTTGGTATTGATATCTTCATTATCATATGTCTTACCAAGTATGGTCAAGTCATTAAGCAAAGAATTGAACCTGTCATAGATTGACGTGATTGGTTCATTAGGCTTTGCTTGAAAGAATTCATACTGTTGAGTCAACAGTGAACGTCTGTTCTTTCTGACTTGATCAGTCCCCTCACATAGGACCTTGATAGTGTCCCAGACTTGTTTAGATGTCGTGCAATTGATGATGCTATTGAACATATGTTTGTCTATTCCATTATAGAGTATGTTCATAACTTTAGCATCTTTCAACACTTGTAACTTGTCCTCGTTGGTATAATCACTTTCTGGTGCAAGTACAAAGTGCTCTGTGACAATAGATCCTTCGACAGTTTTTGCAGAAATAAACTTCCTGGGTAGATAAGGACCCTTCTCAATCCTATCTATGTAATCTGGATCTGTTGCTCTCAAGTGCATATACATCTTTTGTTTCCACATTGGATATTCATCCCTTTTTAGAATAGGAATCCTGGTTCCACCATCACGTCCTCCATTATACGCAATCATGTTAGAGCTGCTTGCTTCTTCGTTGTTGGCCATCTCAGAATCTTGTTAATTGAGTATTTTCAATTAGTGGCTCTGATACCAATTGTTTTCCCAGTAAGATGGCCTAGAACTTGTAGAAGGGGGGTTGAATACAAGTTCTTGCAACTTTTTCGAATTCCTGTTCTTTAAGAAATTGACTTTCTGCGGAATATAAAGAACAAGATCAAAACTTTATAAACAATTGCTTTTATTGATTTAACAATTGATTACAAGTTTTCTAACAATCAAAACAAGCTTTTGATCGTCAGCTTCTATTCTGTATATTTAGAGATAATACAACCCTTTCAATTCTCTATGCTATACAGACACACCCCCTTTTTTTCGAATTACAATTCTGTAATTTATAATTACAGCTTCTAAAACTAAGTTTACAAAAAACCTAGCTTCCTAATTCAAATCAAATACAATCTTTCCAATTGAAAGATTTCTAACAAGTTTCCTTGTCAGCTACGTCTTCAATAAAGTCTACGTGTTCATGGAAGACTTTCCTTCTTTGATTTGAACTCTAACTCCATCAGCGATTAAGTCCTCTACTAATCTCCGATAGCTTCTTTAATTAGTCCCTGATCACTTTGAGTAATCTCCGATGCTTTACAACGTGTAATCTCTGATGCTTTACTTTGTGTAATCTCTGATGCTTTGGCTTTAGTCTCTGGTGATGTCAGCTTTTAATCTCTGAGGTATTGTTTTAATCTCTGATGACGTCAGCATTAATCTCTGACTCTTTAGTTACAATCCCCGATGACGTAAGCTTTAATCTCCGATGACCAATCCTTCAATCTCCGATGAACAAAACATTTTAATCTCCGATGAAGGATTCTTCAATCTCCGATGGGCAAAGTCCAATCTCTGATGAACAAAACTTTATTCTCTGATAGACTTTTCCCTTAATCTCCGACAAGCCAAAATCAATCTCCGAAGGACTAATTAATTTAAACAACTTGTTGAACAAACTCAACAAGTATTCCAGCAGTACATACAAAAGAAATGAACCTATCTCTTTATTATAATGACTAATTTACAAACAAGAGATACTACTGTTAGCTACAAAACTAAAGTGTTACAAACCAACACTTTTCTGTACATTTGTATTCCTAAGTATTCTAAAGACAATCATCATCAAATGTTCATAAAACCTAACAATCGGAGATTACTCGAAGTGATCAGGGACTATTTAAAGAAGCTATCGGAGATTAGTCGAAGACTTAATCACTGATGGAGTTAAAGTTCAAATCAAAGAAGGAAAGTCTTCCATGAACACGTAGACGTTGTTGAAGACGTAGCTGACAAGGAAACTTGTTAGAAATCTTTCAATTGGAAAGATTGTATTTGATTTGAATTAGGAAGCTAGGTTTTTGGTAACTTAGTTAGAAGCTGTAATTATAAAATTACAGAAGAACTATACGAAGCTATATAGCATAGAGAATTGAAAGGGTTGTATTATCTCTAAATATACAGAATAGAAGCTGACCATCAAAAGCTTGTTTTGATTGTTAGAAAACTTGTAATCAATTGTTAAATCAATAAAAGCAATTGTTTATAAAGTTTTGATCTTGTTCTTTATATTCCGCAGAAAAGTTTAATTTCTTAAAGAACAAGAAATCGAAAAAGTTGTGAGAACTTGTATTCAACCCCCCTTCTACAAGTTCTAGGTCATCTCACAGGGAAAACAGTGCCCCTGACGAGGTCATCCCCTGATGGGTTCCCTTGACGGGTTCCCCTGACGAAGTTATCCCTTGACACAGTATTTTTTTAGGCTTCCCCTGATGAGTTCTTTTCACTGATGCCCTTAAAAAATACTTGTTCCTTTGATCATTGATACTTTGTTGGCTTTTCTTGGAATGTCTGTTGCACGGAATTCTCATCTTCTTTTAAGTAACAACAGTCATTCCTTGACACTGTTAAGTCTATTTAAGTTATCACTAATGACTAGCCCAATGCAGTGTAGTCCATCCCCTGATGAATAAGTCGTCTATCAGTGGATGCAAAACTTGTACAAATATACTAAGGTTTATAGAATACCTTGAGTATTTACAGATGCACAATTATTCCCTAAACATTATCATCATTTATATCTAACAATCTCCCCTATATATGTTTATCAATTTGATAACCATAAATCTAACTAATGTACTGATGATGATGTCCAAACCCAAAAATATAGACATTAAAGAATAAATGTATTTGTATAGTTACAAAGAATAAATTTGTACAAGTATATCACTTTCTGCACAAACAGGGTTCTGAACTTGATGACATGTTCATTTTTGTTGTAAGCAATTTGGTTTAGAACATGCATCGATTCTTTTCATCTTCTTGTTACTCTTCCTCCGCAACCTTCTTCTTCTCTTGTTGAAGTTGTTTCCATCTAATGTTCTTGGCCTTTTGGAGTAGGATCAATAGTCACATCCTCAGAAGGTTGATTTGCAGATTTCTCAACAACAACCCCTGATAATGACTTTGAAGATTTCTCCCCATTTTTGGCAGCATCATCAGTGGAAGTTGAGAATTGGGATGTGACTTGAAGAACATGTTAGAGAGTGTCATCTTTATCACTCTGAGAAGAACTAGAAATATTTACAAATTCTATATTTTCTCTATTTTCTTTATTTACAAGGATCATACCCTTATTTCCCCCAATCTCTCCTTTTTCTATGCCTTCTAAGGCATCACTCTTTTCCTCTCCTTTTTCATTGCCATCTAAGGCAGTACTCTCATTTTCTCCTTGTGTCAAGGTCCTTTCAATGGGTTGACCTTGCCTCTTTTCACTAAGTATTTTCTCATCTTCACTCAAAGTTGTCCTAATTGGGCTCTTATGGGTTGTGTTATCAACAATTGTGGATAATGTAAGTAAAGTATCTACAACAATTGTGTCCACAAAAGTGATTTGAACAGAAGTGGAGGATATAGATGTATGTACAATAGGAGATGTATAGGTATGTATAGATGTAGTATTTACAATGGGGGAAGTATAAATACCTAAAGCATTAGTATATACAGTTGTATTTATGTCCCCTATATGATCATTAGTGATTGAATCATTTTAAGAAAGAATCAATTATTTGTGAATCTTGATTATCAATCACTGTGTGATAAATTATTGGCTTCTCCAAGAAGTAAGAAATTGGAGAATCTGATGTCATAACACTTACAGATTGTTTCATGATGTCTGAAGAAATTTGAGGCAAAGAAAAAAAAAGATAGAGGTGTAGAAGGGAGTGTTGGTTGAATCACAGAGTAAAGAGGTGATTTATCAAGTGAAGTTGTGTGTGCACTCTCCGTGTAAGATATTTGCTAGTGGCTCTCAGAAACCCTGATGTTAGTTTCATCAGGGACTATAGTTAGTGTATGTACCTTACTCAACTGTGCCCCTGGTTAGGGACTTTGTTCAAAAACTGAATCCTTTTGGGAGGAGACAATTACGAATGTATTTAATTCTTTTTCAAGGTTAGTATCCTTTTGGGAGGATACTGCCTAGTTTGTTTTAGGGACAATACTCATGACTGTCTTGTTCTTCTTCATCTCTTCAAGCCAATCACTCTCTCACCATGCTCCCCCTCAATAGATGAGATTACTTCAAAGGGTTTTCTTCTAGTACCCTGAGTCTGTTGGGAGACTAAGGGTTGGGCTATTGAGAGTGGTTGTGTAGAAATTGG
This sequence comes from Centella asiatica, assembly GCA_014636745.2. Taxonomy (NCBI): domain Eukaryota; kingdom Viridiplantae; phylum Streptophyta; class Magnoliopsida; order Apiales; family Apiaceae; genus Centella; species Centella asiatica. Next base: position 28,293,243 of record CM025785.1, on the reverse strand, counting down.
TAATACTACTTGGGTAGGCAGAGAAGTGGTAGTTGTCTCTGCCATCGTAGTTGATATAGAAGAAACAAGAGATTGAAAAAAAGAAGGGTGTCTAAGGAATACCTGTTTCATATGGGATAGAAGCATAAATGGTTATGTTGTGTAATCTTGACCCTGATGTACAACCTGTAATACACACCCTGACCCAAATATATATATATATATTATTTTTTTTATTATAAACATATAACCATGTATCAGTAACATTATCAGGAAATTATGAGATGAGTTAGAAATACCAGTATTTAAGCACTTGATAGTTTGAACTCCCCAAAAAATTTTTTGGCATGACTTCATCAAGTTGATCAAGCTTTATCTTGCATAATTCATCATTCTCAGCTCTCCCACCAGATTGATAAAAGTGGATTCATCAAGAGCTTTGGTGAAGATGTTTTTCAGCTGCTTGTTTATTGGTACAAAGTGTAGTTCAATGGTTCCATTCATAACATGTTCCTGATAAAGTGATACCTGATCTCTATATGTTTAGTTCTGGAATGTTGCACAGGGTTTTCAGCAATTGCAATGACACTTATATTATCACATAAAATTGGAATTTTGTTGAAATTTAGGCCATAGTCCAATAACTGATTTTTCATCCATAAGATTTGTGCATAGCAACTTCCAGTTGCAATGTATTCAGCTTCAGCAGTAGATGTTGATATTGAGTGTTGCTTTTTGGCTGAACCAAGATACAAGTCTTCCTCCTATAAATTGGCAGCTTCTTATTGTACTTTTTTTTGTTAATTCTGCATCCTCCAAAGTCAGCATCAGAGTACCTAACTAATTCAAATCCAGACTCCTTTGGATACCAAAGTCCCAACTCTATAGTACCCTTGATGTACCTCAAGATTCTTTTCACTGCAATTAGATGAAACTCCCTTGGATCAGCTTGATATCTTGCACAAAGACATGTTGTAAAAATAATATCAGGCCTACTTGCTATCAGATACAACAGAGCCCCGATCATTCCCCTATAAGTCTTTAGATCAACTTTATTTTCATTCTTATCAGGGTCAATCTTGGTTGCTATGGCCATAAATGTCTTTGCTACCTTTGAGTCCTCCATGTCAAATTTCTTGAGAAGTTCTTTGGCATATTTTGTTTGATGTATGTAAATCCCATCAATGACTTGTTTGATCTGTAGCCCAAGAAATAAGGCAATTCACCCATCAAACTTGTTTCATATTTGTTTTGCATGAGCTTGGAGAACTTTTCACACAGTCTAGTGTTAGTGGATCCAAAAATGATATCATCAACATATATTTGAACCAGGATCAAATGACCTTGGTGTTGTCTGAAGAATAATGTCTTGTCAATGATACCTCTTGTGAACTTGTTATCCACCAGAAATTTTGACAGTGTGTCATACCAAGCTCTAGGAGCTTGCTTCAATCCATAAAGTACTTTCTCTAGTTTGTAAACATGATTTGGGAATCTTGAGCTTTCAAACCCTGGAGGTTGTTGTACATATACCTCTTGTTCCAGTTTCTCATTGAGAAAGACATTTTTCACATCCATTTGAAAAACTTTAAAGTTTGAATATACAGCATAGGCTAAGAAAATTCTTATAGCCTCAAAGTCAATCCCTTCCTCTTGAAGATGTCCCTTTGCCACCAGTCTTGCTTTGTTTCTTATAACAATGTCAGCTTCATCCATCTTGTTTCTGAAAACCCACTTGGTGCCTATTATAATTTTGTCTTTAGGTTTAGGCACCAACTTCCATACTTGATTTCTTTCAAATTGATTCAGTTCTTCCTACATAGCCATGATCCATTTTGCATCTTGCATGGCTTCTTTAAATTTCTTTGGCTCTAATTGTGAAAGAAAGCAAGCATATAGGCATTCATTAGATGTAACTTTTTTGGTTTGCACTTTTTGATTGGGATCACCAATGATTAATTCTTTTGTGTGATCCCTAGATCATTTATGCTTAAAGAAGTATCTTGATGAGCTTGTCTGATTATCATCTCCTCCCCCTAAGTCTGTGCTACCAGCTTCTGAGAAAACTCCTCCTGAATTTATGCTTAAATCAGGGTAAAAGTTATCCCCTAATGATGCATTTCCTGATGGATTATCCCCTGATGGAATACTCCATAATCTGTTGTCTAGGAGATTAACTCCATCAATTGAGGAGGCTTCATTGTTGGTAAGATTGACATCAGGAATGGTAAACTCTTTCATTTGTTTGCACTCATCAGCTTCATTCTCTTGATAATTAGAATCATCTTCATTTTCAAATTTGAGCTCTTTATGAAAATCAGGGTCTTCGAGTCCAGAAATATCTTGATCATCAAAAGCTACATTTATAGACTTTATCACCTCTTAGAGTCTCTTGTTGTAAACCCTGTAGGCCTTAGATGTCAGGAGTAACCTAGGAAAATAGCTTCATCAGCCTTTGAGTCAAAATCTCCTAAGTTCTCAACAAAATTCCTTAATACAAAGCATTTGCATCCAAAAACATATAGGAACTTGATGTTTGGTTTCCTTCCTGTCATTAGCTCATATGGTGTTTTATTGTGAGCCTTGCTGATCAAAGACCTATTTTGAGTGAAGCAAGCAATAGAAATTGCCTCAGCCCAAAAATAGGTAGGAATTTTTGCCTCTGCTAACATTGTCCTAGCAGCTTCTATCAGGGTTATATTCTTCTTTTCTACTACACCATTTTGATGAGGGGTTCTTGGAGCAGAAAATGTGTGATTGATGCCTTTCTCCATACAAAATCCTTCAACAACTGCATTCTTGAATTCAGTCCCATTATCTGTCCTCAAGATTCTAACCACTAACCCTGACTCAGTTTCTACTTTCTTTATGTGGTCAATGTTTTGTTGAGGTACTTCAGTTTTGGCATGTTGAAACTTTACCCAAGTATATCTGGTGTAGTCATCCACAATGACCAATGCAAATCTCTTTTTTGATACTGACATTATGTTGACAGGACCAAAGAGATCCAGATGAAGCAATTGAATTGGATCCTTGATCATTGTGGCTTCCTTGCTGACAAATGATGATTTCCTTTGCTTCCCTTGTTGGCATGCTGAACATAACCCTTCTTGAATGAATTCCACTTAAGATAGTCCAGTTACCAACTCTCTCTTCACCAAATCATTGATAGTTTTGTAGTTCAAGTGAGAGAGCTTCTTGTGCCACAGTCTGCTCTTATCAGGGTTTACCTTGATGTAGAAACATGACTCTCCATTTACTGACTTAAAATCAGCAATGTAAAGATCTCCTTTCCTAATCCTAATAAGACTAGTTTCCCATCACTTTCATTTGAGATTAAGCATTGATCCCTTTTGAAAGAAATGATGAATCCTTTATCATATAGTTGACTTATTCTTAATAGATTGTGTTTTAGCCCATCAACTAGTGCTACGTTTTCAAATTTGACATTCTCATTTGCTACTTTGCCATAACCAAGGGTCAATCCTTTACTGTTGTCACCAAAAGTAATTATTGGACCAACCTTCCCATTGAACTCTGTGAGCAGGACTTTGTTTTCTGTCATGTTTCTTGAGCAGCCACTGTTTAGAAACTAGATTTGTCTGCCTTTGACTTTTCCTTGCACATAAAAAATATTTAATTTGTTTTTGGTACCCAAGTAGATTTGGGTCCTCTAGGTTTAATCATAGTTAATGGTAACAACTTTTTCATTACTGACGACTTTAAGTTTAGGCAGAATACACACTTTCTCCTTTTTAGGAGCTTTATTATAAACTTTAGATTTACCAGCAAATTTCTTTTCTTTACCCTTAAGGTTACATGCTTGAGCAAAAGGTAAATCATCAGCATATAAAATTGTACCAGTTAAAATATATGATTTTTCCTTGCATTGAAAAGATACATAATTATTGTTACCACAGTTCAAACACATTTTCCTAGGGGCTTCCTAAATAGGGATGTAGTTACTACCTTTTTTTACACCTAATTTGTCATTCCTATTCTTTTTCTTATCCTTGATAGGCCTTTATCCCTTGAAGGGATTCGACGGCCTGATGCACTTATATCCCCTGATGACTGTGTGAGTTTGAGTGTTTTGGCAAGAACAGATTTCTTGCCACTCCCACCATTTGTGGAAGCTTCACTCATCGGGAAAACATTCCTTTTTTCTAGCTTTGTTACAGCCTTTATAAACTTGATAAGTTGTATAGGCCTTTTACCAAAGCTAGCTGCATTTTCAAACTCAATAGAAGGTTACTTCATTAGACTCTCCTCATAGCCTAAACCAGATTTATGATCATTTTTTTGACTTTTTAATTGATCATTTAGTTTCTTGCTCGACTCATTCCATCTCTTTATGACCTCCCTTTCTTCTCTCAAAAGCTTAGAGGTCTATTCTTCTCTCTTTATGGCACAGTTAAGAAGATTTCTAGTTTTAAAGAGATCTTTTTCAAGATTCTCAAGTCTAAACAGTTCTGATTCTAACAGAGTATTTCTAGTAGTCAAATGTTCATTAATTTTTTGTACTCTCTTAGTCTCAGCTACAACACTTCTTAGAGTGTCATAAAGGTCTCTTATCTCATAAGTCATTTCCTTAACAGTTTTGAAATAATCAGTTTTTGACATGTTAGAAGAAATTTTGAGACTTAGTTGTGAGCTGTTGCTATTAGTGGATGAGGCCATCAGGGCTAGGTTGACATATTCTTCATTGTCTTCTTCATCTGAGTCAGCCCAGTCATTTCCCTCTACAATATAAGTTTTTCCCTTCTTGTTGGCATTAAGAAGGTCAAAATATTTCTTCTTATAATCCACTTCAGCTTCCTTCCCTTTGCAATCACTTTCACTCTTGGTCTTTTGACACTCATTGGCAAAGTGACCCAACTCATTGCATTTGTAGCACTTTATTTTTGATTTATCAATAAAGTTACTTGTGCTACTGGGTTTCCTTGCTGAAAATCTGTTTATTCCAGTTGGCTTTTAGAATTTCATTTTGGAAAACCTTTTTGCAAGGAAGGCCTTCATCCATCTCTTCTAACTCTTTAGAAGTGTACTTAGTCCCCTTTGAGTCAGCTTCATAGTCCCCATCTTCTTCAGCATCTCCTGACTGCTACTTCATCAAAACACTTGGTCTTGCTTCATCTTTATTCTTCTTGGCAGCCATCTAAGCTATAGATTTAAGCTTTCTGGTATCCTCTAACATTTCAAATCTCTATTGAACCTCCAGTTCATATGTCTTTAGAGTACCATAGAACTTATCCAAGTCTAGGAGATTCATGTCCTTGGATTGTTTGATGGCTATTGTCTTTGGATCCCATGATATGGGAAATGCCCTCATGAACTTTTTGTTCACGTCTTTGTTGGCATATATCTTCCCATACATCCTCAGGTCATTTACCAACCTGTTGAATCTGTCAAACATTTCAGTGAGTGATTCACCATTTTTCATTGTGAACCACTCATATTGTTTGTGTTAACAGCTGCAGCTTGTTTTCCCTCACGTCTTCTGTACCATCACATAAGATCTAGATAGTATCCCATATAGAGTTAGATGTTGTAAGATTCATGATATTGTTTAACATACATTATCTAAGCCATTATAGAGAATACATGTGACCTTGAGATCTTTCTTCACCTTCTCTCTTTCCTCTGAAGTCATCTCATCAGTAGTCTTTGAGACTAATCTTTCAGGGACAGTGACTCCATTCACCACTTCTTAAGGAATGAGCTTCTTTGGCACATGATGGCCTTCTTCTAGAATTTGTAAATATTCATCATCGATTGCTCTTAGATGAACTATCATGCGTTGTCTCCAGAAGAAGTACTTTCCCCTTTCCAACATGGGGACCTTACTAGTTCTAGCTTTGTTGGCCATTGATAAGGATCTTCTAGCAAGTGTAGTCTACTAGTTGTCTCTGATACCAATTGTTAGAACTAAATAAGCTCAAGTGTTTGTAGAAGGGAGGGTTGATTACAAACATTACAAACTTTTCGTTCTTTTAAAACTTACATTGCACATAAGCTAGAATAGTTGCAGAATCAGAAAAACTTTACTGAAAATTAAGATGAACACACACGCATTCAAGTTAAAATAATTGTATTATAACTTGATATTTTTCTGGAAATCAGTTTAATAACAAAGTGATTAACAACTACAAATCTGTAATAAATTACAGCTTCTCTTTTTTCACTCACTAGCTACGTTTTTCTTTGAATAACTCTCTCAAGATTTATTACAAAGCATCCTTCTAGTGTTTGAGTGTTGTGGCTTGCTTGGTTTTTCGTGTAACAATTCTTTCTATATATATAACAGATAAGTTGGTGAACCCACGTGCTAAACCTGGTGCTTTTTCAACATAGCCGCAGTATGTCACATCAAGGTCCTTGATAGAGACTTGATTAGTGATTCATTATCCACCGATGTCCGACCACTGTCTGACTTCATCAAAATGACATACGTAGTTGATGCAGAAATCTTTTATCTGCGAGGGTTCGGTTACCGATGCCTCGGTTTTCATCCCCTATAGATCCTAGGCCCAGGATGCCAGACAGAAACATCTCACTAGCCTTTAATTACCCATACGGATATACTTTACAAGTATGGGGTGAAAATAAGTTTTCTACATCCGTATAGGATTTATGTTTTCCTAGTGAGATAGCCGAGAACTTGTAGAAGGGGGGTTGAATATAACTTCTTTGAATTCTTTTCGATTGCTTGTTCTTCAAGAAATCAATTATTACTTGCGAAAATAAAGAACAAGAACTCAAATCAATTTATAAACAATTGCTTTTTATTGCTTTAACAATTGATTACAAATTCTAACAATCATAACAATATGATCCTCAGCTTCTATTCTTTTCTGTATAGTAAAGATACAAACTATGAATTCTATACAGCTTCGAATTTTAATTCTATAACCCTAATTACAGCTTCTAAAACTAAATTACTCAGTTTCCTATTCTAAATCAATAATGATTCAACTTCCTTATTCGAATAAAACATAATCTTTCCTTTTTGATTAGGAATAGATTTCTGGCTTGTTTCCTTACCAGCTACGTCTTCAATATTATCTTGATCTACACAGAAGACATTCCTTATTCAATTTGAACTCTGTATCTCATCAGGAAATAAGTCACGACTAGTCCCTGACAGCTTCAGTCTTTAGTCCTTGATCGTTTAGTCTATGGTCTTTTAGTCTCTGATCAGGTTGTGTGGTCTCCGATGCTTTTAGGCTTAGTCTCTGATGACGTCAGCTTAGTCTCTGATGCTCTGGATTTAGTCTCCGATGACGTAAACATTAGTCTCTGAGGCTTTAGACTTAGTCTCTGATGACGTAAGCCTTAGTCTTTGATAGGCAAAATCCTTAGTCTCTAACAAGTGTTACCTTAGTCTCTGATAAGCCTTTTTGTAATCTTCGACGGATCAAATACACATTTTGACTTGTTGAAGCTTTGATACAACTTTCCAGCAGTTACTTACAATTAAAGAATGAATCTATCTCTTTACAAAGAATAAATGAATTACAACCAAACAGATAACTACTAGCTACAAAACTTCAGTGTTACTAATTAACACTTTCTATACATTTGTATATCTAAGTAATCTAAAGACAATCATAATCAAATGTTATAAAACCTAACAATCTCCCCCTAATTATGAATATCAGAATGGTAAGCATAATTTCAAGATTGATGATGATGTCAAAACTCAACATTACAAGTATTACTTAGAATAAAGAATAAAGAATTACTAACTACAAATGTATTTGAATTAAGATCTTTGATCTGTCATTCAGCTTCCACCAAGACTTAGGTTTAAATCCTTTAAGTCTGGCTTCAAAAAAAAAATTACAGCTTATTTAACAACCAACATACCTTCAACTTCAACAACTTCACCTTTTGTTTTTCTTCAGCATTTCCAGCCTTTCTATCTACAGCTTCCTGAGGATAACCTCTGTTTCTTCTTCTGAATCTTTAAGAAGACTGATAAATCCTTCAATATGTCTCTCATTTACACTATTAATGTCTCTGTTGTAGTTAAAGAATACCTTCTCTCCATGGAAAGTCTCATACCATAGTCCAAGAGGCTTTGGATCAACCTTTGGCACTGTGTCCAAATTATGTATCACCTTTATCACCTTCTGGATTTGGCTTCGAAATTCCTTGTTGAAATCAGAAGTGTCGGCACCACAATCAGCAACCACTCCAAATTTTCTTTTGTTTGCTCCTCCAATGCTGGCCTCTTGAATTTCAAAGATTCTCCATCTTTTAAAAAGAAATGGAGCAATTCTTTGTTGTCCTTGCCCTTGATCAAGTTGATATTCTTTGTACTCCTTTTCAGGGCTTTGATAATATCTTTTGTGCTAGCCATTTCAACCTTGTAAGATTTCCTTGATGGAACTGTTCGTGGCTTTGTTGGTCCACTCACAGCCACTAAGGTAGTCTCGGTTGACCTTAGAGGTTCTTGAGATATAGGCTTTTTGATAGATTCTTTAGTCACAGATTTCTTTGCAGCTATTTGGACTAAAGATCTTCTCCTTGATTTCTTCTCTACCTCTTCTATCTCCTTATTTTTCTTTTTTGTGATGGCTGCCTTCTGTGCACTTGACCTTCTTGCAGAGATTTTCCTTTTCTTTGCCTCCTCATCCTCCCTTGCCGCAACCATGTCCTCCTCCTCTTGTAGCTTTTGAGCAAACAATGCATCAGCTTCAATGAGTTTCTGCTATTGAGGATAAACTAGCTCTACTTTCTCATCCACTATCAATTCAACTGGAGTGGGAAAGTGAGCAGTCTTCATGGCATCCCCCATTAGCTTGGGTTGTCCTGGTTGAGTGGAGCCTTTTTTCTTTGATTCTTCAACCATGACCCCCTTGCCTTCGTCTTTGGATATGCCTGGGGCTTGTGCAGTTTGTTGAGTAAGAGGAGAAGCTTTCTTTATTGTTGTTGCTATTGTTGCTGCTGGTATTGTTGTTGTTGTTGTTGTTGTTGTTGATGATGATGATGATGATGATGGTTGTGTTGTTGTTGATTTTGTAGCTGCTTCAAGATCCGAATGTTTCTTCAAAATTCTGTCCATCATTGCCTGCAATTCAACATCAATGACTGGAACAGATTTTGATTGTTGTTTGGGTATAGGTTTGGAATGACCACTCTCCCCCTTTTTGACATCAGCATCTTTGGGTTGAGAGGGAGTGGCCAGATGTGGAATTGCCTGCAGCAATAATTGTTCCATTCGGTCTTGCTTCTTGAGGAGGAGTTGGACATTTGATTCAAGGGCTTGAAGTCGACTGTCAGTCTTAGACTTCTCTTTCATGATAGAATCAATTGAAGTGATAGTCCTCCTTGGTAAGTGTCCTTCATAGCACCTCCTTAGCTTTTCTGTCTCTAACTCCATCCTTTCCTCCATTTTCTTTATTGCAACATTTATACCAGTAACCAAGAAGTGGTGAAACTTTGTATGTTTCTTATCCACCTTGGTTACTTCTTCTAGAATGTCCTTGATTGATGGTGCAGCTGCATTTGACCCAATTTTGATCACATAATCCTACCTGAGTTGAGCAGCTGCATCTTCTAGAGAATTGGTGAAGTTTGCATCAAGCCAAACATCCACATTCTCTTCTTCTTGTTTGTCAGGGACAGGTTCATGTGCAAGCCCCGTCTTCAATGCAGAAATGTGACCTTGAGTTTGTTGTAATCCATAAAGAATCTCAAAATCTGCATTGGACATTTCAGAAAGGATGTTTAAGGCTGCATTCCCTCTCCTGGAGCTTCCCCCAATTTCCTCTGTTGATGTTCTAGCAGTTGATGGTGCAGAGGAAACTTGGGCTTCACTGGTGGTGATAGTTTCAACAAGTTTCAAAAATTCACCTGCTGAAAATTTCTTTATATTTTTTTGTTCAAGGATCTCATCCTTGCTCACACCCTCACCTCTTTCCTGGGGTTGGGCACCCAGCTTCTCTATCTCTTCTTTTTCCAAGCTGTCTAAAGCTTGACTCTTTTGAATTTGTTGCTCTCCTTTTTCCAGGTCAGGAGCCTGACTCTAACTAATTATTCTCTCAGACTCACTCGTTTGGATTGTATCACTCTGTCCTAAAGAAAGAAGGGTTTGAGAAGTACTGGAGGCACCAAGAGGAGGGGGTTCCCTTTGTATGTCTGTGGCTAGAGATCTCTCCAAGGGAAGGTTTTGAGAGCTTGTCTAGAGTATTGGCTCTTCTAGGAAAAGATCTAAAGGATTTTCATGTACAAAAGAATCAAGAAATTGAGAAGAATGAGAAGAATGTACAGTGTGGAGAATTGGTTGTTCCTCAGAAATAGAAAATTGAGGAACATCAATAGATGACTCTGTGTGTGCACTCCTAGTGTCACTCTTATCTTTTATTTGCTCTCTCTGTGGTGCCTCTTGTTGGTGAACAAGAGGTTGTGCAGACTCTGTACATGTTGTTCCTGGTTGGGAACTTTCTTCAATGTCAACATCCTTTTGAGAGGGTATTGACAGTTCACTGTTTTTCCTTATAACCTCCATTGCCTTTTGGGAAGTAATGGATTCCTTTTGGCTTAAGGTTCTGACTCTCTTCTTTCTCTAAGGTGCCACCTCAGCTTCTTTATCTCCCTCAGCCTCACTTACTCCCTCAATTATTTTTCATTTTACTAGGAGCTTTTTGGATGTCTTTGTTTTTACAACCACAGTCTTTTGGGAAACTGTGGAGAGGGCTAGAGATTGTTGTTGTGAAGTGATTGGAGGATTAATAGGGTTTTGGTCTGTATCCTCAAAAAATGTCAAAGAATAAAGGTTTGAAAGCTGTCAATGAGAGTAGATCGCATGACAGGAGAAAAAAATAAAGGAACCTTTACATTTATAGATTTGTGCTTCACATCAGTAAAAATTCTTTTACTCTACAAAATAGTTGGTACAACTTGCATTTCAGTAATATTAAGGTTAGGTATTAGATAATATGCAATCACCATAAAAAACCTAGCATAATAAATTTTATTTTTATTACCGAATTTAAGTTTTACCAAACGATTTTGCAGAATTAAAAGCTCAATGTTTAGATGTGTATCATACAACACACTGAAAGCAATTTGTTGTGTGAGTGTAGTGATAGCATCATAGCCACTACATTTTGTAAAAAAAGCTTTTGTTATTATATCAAAGAACAGTGACCACTCCTGCCTTAGATGGGGTCGAGTTATTGACCCAACAGAAACAATTTCTAAAGAATAATGTAAGTTTTTAAACATAGCAAAAATTTCTTCATCTGAGGCAGGAGAGTCAAAGTTTTCAAACACAGATAAACGTAAAGCATTATTAACCACAGTATGATCTATATTATAGTCAATGTTGTCATACCTAAAACTTACCATAGGAGAGTCGTCAGTCTCGTCCTTGATGGTAGCAGTGGACCACATAGCCGTGATAACTTCAGCGGCTTGTGTGGGAGCTTCGTAGATGGCATATGACAGTGGAGAGTTTTGTAGAAAATCCACAAAAGGGTGGTACTGTGCTTCAAATTCATGTTTATTGACCACCCCTGCATGGTTGGTCTTGATGAAATCAAAGTCTCCGAACTTGAAGCATACAGTTTTGGCCGCCATTGAAGAGATCTGTGAAAACTTTGAAGAATTTCTTTGCAAAAGGTTAAATCGCAGAGTGTTTGTAAAGAGAAAATAATTTCAAAGCTTGAGAGTTTGTGATTGCAAAGACGTTTGAAATTACTTTTATCAATTTGCTCGAAATGTTTGCAATTCTGAGTGGATTATGGGTAACTACCAGTTTACCCTCGATCGGAGATTGCCCTAATCTCTGACATGTCCACTCATAAGAGACTAGGCCCGATTACTCTCCGATAGTGTTATTTTGTTTAGTCGGGGACTAAACAAAAACACTGTCGGGGACTAAGATGGTCTCTGATAGTGCATTTTTGATTGAGTCGGGGACAAATCAAAAACACTGTCGGGAACTAAGATAGTCTCTTACTCCAAAGCTGTCAGGGACTAAGACAATATAATCCCTGCTACTATTTTTTTTTTCAAAACATTTCCAACAACCAAATTAATGATTATTAGCTTCAAAAATTTTGTTTTATTAAAACAGCTCCAAAAATTCTGTTATTTAATAACAGCTTCAATCTAGAAATTAAATTCTAACTACATTATTTATGTCCATCAAGAATAGCTTCATTTTCCAGAATTTAAATTCTAGCTTCTTAAATTTTGTCCATTAAGAACAACTACAATCTAGAAATTTAATCCTAGTTGCTTACAACTCAAACAACTTGCTTTCAAAATATGAAATTAATTTTTAGAGGCATAATTCAACATTCCTAATTCAGAAACTAATCTAGAAAATGTAGATTCATCTAATGGCTTTGTGAATATGTCTGCAAGTTGTTTATCAGTTGTAATCCAGAGCAATTCAATATTTCCTTTACTTACATGTTCTCTTATGAAGTGATATCTAATATCTATATGTTTTGTTCTTGAGTGCTGCAATGGATTTTCTGTTATAGCTATGGCACTTGTATTATCACAATAAATAGGAATTTTGGATTATAACATACCATAGTCTAGGAGTTGATTTTTGATCCATAAGATCTGAGCACAGCAACTCCCAGCTACAATATATTCAGCTTCTACTGTTGAAGTAGAAACTGAATTTTGTTTTTTGCTAAACCAAGAAACAAGTCTGCCTCCAAGAAGTTGGCAGCTTCCACATATGCTTTTTCTGTCAATCTTGCAACCTGCATAGTCAGCATCTGAATAACCAATTAGTTTGAAATCAGATTCTTTGGGATACCATAAAGCAAGGTTTGGGGTACCCTTTAGATATCTGAGTATTCTTTTTACAGCAATCAAATGTGACTCTCTAGGGTTAGCTTGAAATCTAGCACATAAACATGTAGCAAACATTATATCAGGTCTACTTGCAGTTAGATATAAAAGAGAGCCTATCATGCCTCTAAAATTAGTAATATCAACTTTCTTTCCTTTTAAATCCTTATCTAGCTTAGTGGCAGTAGGCATGAGTGTTTTTGTAGATGCACAATCAACCAAATCATATTTTCTCAATAAGTCTTTGATGTACTTAGACTGACTGATAAAAATTCCATCAGTTGATTGTTTTATTTGCAATCCTAAGAAAAATGTTAATTCTCCCATCATGCTCATTTCATATCTAGACTGCATTAGTTTTGAAAATATTTCACAGAGTCTTTCATTTGTAGAACCAAATATAATATCATTTACATATATTTGCACAAGTATAATGTCAGAGCCTTGAATTCTATAAAATAAAGTTATATCTATGATACATCTAACAAATTTATTTTCAAGTAAAAATTGAGATGGAGTATCATACCAGGCTCTTGGTGCTTGTTTTAAGCCATAAAGAGCTTTGTCTAACCTGTAGACATGATTTGGAAGTTTGGAGTCCACAAAATCTGGGGGTTGGCAAATATAGACTTCCTCTTCCTATTTTCCATTCAAGAAAACACTTTTGACATCCATCTGGTACACCTTGAAGTTATTGTAGGCTGCAAAAGCCAAGAAATTTTTTTGGTTGCTTCAAGTCTTGCTACTGGTGCAAAAGTTTCATCATAATTTATTCCTTCTTCTTGAGAATATCCTTTTGCAACCAATCTTGCTTTATTCCTTGTAATTGTTCCAGTTTCATTCAATTTATTTCTGAAGACCCACTTGGCACCAATTATTGATCTATTCCTTGGTTTGGGTACCAGTCTCCAAGCTTTGTTTCTTGTGAATTGGTTTAATTCCTCTTGCATGGCTATTATCCAGTCAGGATCTTGAAGTGCTTCCTCAATTTTTTTTGGCTCAATCTTTGAGAGAAAACTGAGATATAAACATTCATTTTGAGTTGCACTTCTAGTTTTGACTCCATCCTCTATACTTCCAATAATCAAATCTGGTGTGTGATCTCTCAACCATGGAATTGCACGTGCCAGATTTGACCTTGAAGTTGAGGCTTCATTTTCTAGATTGATGTTGTCCAATCTAGCTTCATGATCAGAGATTGCTCCCCCTAAACCATTGACTTCTTCATTATTAGCTCCCCCTGAGCTGTTTATCTCTATAGTCCCTGGTGTCAAGATAGTCTCTGATTGTGCATCAGTGACACTAGTCCCTGGTGAACCATTAGTCTGTGATGGTTCACTAATGTCACCAGTTTCTTGTGTTTCATTTAATACTCTAGTCTCTGATAAAGTATTAGTCCTTGGTACTTCAAGCACAACTGTTAACTCCCCCTCAATTATGTAGAGATCATTACTATCTTGGGGTTTTTCACTAGTCGCTGATGGATATTCCCATGCATCCAATTCATTCTCAAAACTGAGAGGTTCATGCAATCCTTGTCCAATCATTCCTGGAATCTTTCTGTCATTAAATACAACTTGAATTGATTCCACAGTGACGTTTGTTCTTAGATTATATACTCTATATGCCTTGCTTGACAGAGAATAATCTAAGAAGATTGCCTCATCAGACTTGTTGTCAAATTTTCCTCTTGTCTCTGATGAATCTCTCAATACAAAGCACTTACAACTAAATACATGTAAAAACTTGAGAGTTGGTTTCCTCCCAGTAATTAATTCATAAGGTGTTTTGTTTTCCCAATGAGATGCCGAGAACTTGTAGAAGGGGGGGTTGAATACAAGTTCTTTGAATACTTTTCGAATTTCTTGTTCTTTATGAAATTAAACTTTCTTGCGGAATATAAAGAACAAAAACTCAAATCAATTTATAAACAATTGTTGTATTGATTTCACAACTAATTACAAATTCTAACAATCATAATAAATATGATCATCAACTTCTTTTCTATTTTGTATAAGAAAAGATACAAAACTATGAAAAACCTATACAGCTTCTAATTGCAATTCTCTGTAAAACCTAATTACAGCTTTTCTAACAACTGAATTACTATTAACTCAGTTCGTATCCTGAATAAAATTCAGCTTCCTTATTCGAATCAAATACAATTTTTCCTTTTTGATTAGGAAGAGATTTCTGGTTAGTTTTCTTACCAGCTATGTCTTCAATAATATCTTGCTTTACGTGGAAGACATTCCTTTTTAATTCGAACTCAATATCTCTCAGGAAATAAGTCACGATTAGTCCCTGATACTTCATCTTTAGTCTCTGGTGACGTCATCAATTAATCTCTGGTGCTTTTAGTCCCTGATGACGTCAGATTGTATAATCTCCGATAGAGTTATTTAGTCTCCGATGCTTTAAGGCTTAGTCTCCGATGACGTCAGCTTAGTCTCTGATGCTCTTAACCTTAGTCTCCGATGACGTCAGCTTTAGTCTCCGACTTCTTTAGACTTAGTCTCTGATGACGTAAGCCTTAGTCTCCGACAGGCAAAACTAGTCTCTGATAGATAAAAAATCCTTAGTCTCTGACAAGTTTTCCTAGTCTCCGACAAGCCTTTTTGTAAACTCTAACGGACCAAATATCCATTTTGACTTACTGAAGCTTTGATACTCCATTCCAGCAGTTACTTACGAATAAGAAATAATTATATCTCTTTACAAAGAATGAATGAATTACAAACAAAGAGATAACTACTGGCTACAAAACTTCAGTGTTACTAATTAACACTTTCTATACATTTGTACTCTAAGTAATCTAAAGACAATCATCATCAAATGTTCTAAAACCTAACATGTTTTGTTGTATGCTTTGTTTATCAAGGATCTGTTCTGTGTAAAGCAAGTTGTGCTAATAGCTTCTTCCCAAAAATATGTAGGAAACTTTGCTTCATGTAACATAGTCCTTGCTGCTTCAATAAGGGTTCTGTTTTTCCTCTCAACAACTCCATTTTGTTGAGGGGTTCTTAGAGCTAAATATTGATGAGTTATTCCTTTTTTAGTGCAAAATTCAATAACTTGGGTATTCTTAATTTTGTTCCTTTATCACTCCTTTTACCCTTACTGTTTTCCCTGACTCAGTTTTTATCTTTTTGATATGATTAATTATTAATTAAGCAGCTTCATCTTTTGTATGGAGGTATTTTACCCAAGTATACCTCGTGTGATCATCCACAATAATCAAAGCATATCTATTTCTTAAAATAGACATCACATTCACTTGACCAAATAAATCCATGTGTAGCAACTGTAAAGGGTTAGTGATTGATGTTGCTGGTTTGCTTTTGAATGATATACTTCTTTGTTTCCCTTTCTGGCATGAATCACACAATCCATCTTGTGTAAACTCCAATTGTGGAATGCCAGCTACCAATCCTTTCCTCACTAGCTTGTTGATATTCTTGAAATTCAAGTGGGAAAGCTTCTTGTGCCAAAGCCATCAACTAGTGCTACTTCAGTGAAGATGACATCTCCATGTTCAACACTGCCATAACCTTTGGTATGGCCTTTGCTGTCATCTCCAAAAGTGACTTTTGGGCCACTTTTCTCTTCATACTGTTTTAGCAGGGACTTGTCTACGGTCATGTGCCTTGAACAACCACTGTCCAAGTACCATGTTTTCTTCTTTTTGCCCTGCACAGTAAAGAGTAACTAGTTAGAAATTTTTGGGACCTAGACTTTCTTGGGTCCTTTCTCACTAGTTGTAGACTCAAGACTTGACTCAGATAATTAGGGGGAGATTGTTAGGTTTTAGAACATTTGATGATGATTGTCTTTAGAATACTTAGAATACAAATGTATAGAAAGTGTTAATTAGTAACACTGAAAATTTTGTAGCCAATAGTTATCTCTTTGTTTGTAATTCATTTATTCTTTGTAAAAGAGATACGATTATTGTTATTTGTAATTAACTGCTGGAATGGAGTATTGAAGCTTCAAAGAAGTCAAGTTGTGTATTTGGTCTATTAAAGTTTGCAAAAAGGCTTATCGGAGACTAGAAGAACTGGTCAGAGACTAAAATGGTTTAACTGTCAGAGACTAGTTATTCTATCGGAGACTAAAAGCTTACGTCATCAGAGATTAAAGGAAAAGGAATCAGAGACTAAGCTGATGTCATCGGAGACTAAGCCTTAACGTATCAGAGACTAAATAACACTATCGGAGACTACACAAGCTGATGTCATCAGGGAAAAGTCATCAGGGACTAAACGTACCAGGGACTAAAAGAGTCATCAGGGACTAAATGTACCAGAGACTAAAAAGATACGTCAGGGACTAAAGCAGTCAGAGACTAAAAGAAGCATCAGAGACTAATTGTGAATTAATCTCTGAAAGATACAGAGTTCGAATTGAAAAAGGGATGTCTTCCACGTAAAGTTAAATGTTATTGAAGACGTAGCTGGTAAGGAAACTCATCAGATATCTTTACCTAATCAAAAAGGAAAGATTGTATTTGATTCGAATAAGGAAGCTGAATTTTATTCAGAATAGAAACTGAGTTAATAGTAATTCAGTATAAAAAGAAGCTGTAATTGTTTTTTTACAGAGAATTGTAATTCGAAGCTGTATAGGTTTTCAGTGTTTTGTATCTTTACTATACAGTTTAGAATTAGGAGAAGCTGACGATCAAATTGATTGTTAGAATTTGTAATCAATTGTAAATTAATAAAGCAATTGTTTATAAATAGATTTGTGTTCTTGTTCTTTTTATTCCGCAAGAAAAATTTAGTTTCTTTAAGAACAAGTAATCGAAGAATTTTCAAAGAACTTGTATTCAACCCCCGTTCTACAAGTTCTCGGCATCTCACTGGGAAAACACCAATTTATAAACAATTATTTTTTATTGCTTTAACAATTGATTACAAATTCTAACAATCATAACAATATGATCCTCAGCTTCTATTCTTTCCTGTATAGTAAAGATACAAACTATGAATTCTATACAGCTTCGAATTTCAATTCTATAACCCTAATTACAGCTTCTAAAACTAAATTACTCAGTTTCCTATTCTAAATCAATAATGATTCAGCTTCCTTATTCGAATCAAACATAATCTTTCCTTTTTGATTAGGAACAGATTTCTGGTTTGTTTCCTTACCAGCTACGTCTTCAATATTATCTTGATCTACGCGGAAGACATTCCTTATTCAATTTGAACTTTGTATCTCATCAGGAAATAAGTCACGACTAGTCCCTAACAGCTTCAGTCGTTAGTCCTTGATCTTTAGTCTCTGGTCTTTTAGTCTCTGATCAGGTTGTGTAGTCTCTGATGCTTTTAGGCTTAGTCTCTGATGACGTCAGCTTAGTCTCTGATGCTCTAGATTTAGTCTCCGATGACGTAAGCATTAGTCTTTGACGCTTTAGACTTAGTCTCCGATAGGCAAAATCCTTAGTCTCTGACAAGTGTTACCTTAGTCTCCGATAAGCCTTTTTGTAATCTCCGACGAATCAAATACACATTTTGACTTGTTGAAGCTTTGATACAACTTTCCAGTAGTTACTTACAATTAAAGAATGAATCTATCTCTTTACAAAGAATAAATGAATTATAACCAAAGAGATAACTACTAGCTACAAAACTTCAGTGTTACTAATTAACACTTTCTATACATTTGTATATCTAAGTAACCTAAAGACAATCATCATCAAATGTTATAAAACCTAACAATTTACTTTGGCGTATTAGCGAATTTGAATAGCTAACAGTCACCCAAGAATACTTGGTTCTAGTACAACATTTTTCATGTACATCGGATCAAGAAATCATATGTTACTTAACTTTGAAGAAATTGAATCATGAATATTGACATAATAACTTCTTGGATACATTACGTATATCGAAAGAATGATCATACTTATTAATTAAAAGAAAGTAGAGTGAGTATATACTTGTCTCGGGTCCTTAGTAAATCTTAGACTTAACAACTCGCATATGAAATAATTTTGTAAAACATGTACGTGCAATAACATGAGAAATCTCAGCTTAATTACACATGAGGATGCAAGTGTTTGTGGAATTCTCAAGTTTATGATCGAGTAATTGAGTCATCATTCGTTAAATTGAGATTCGGTTGGACCCGAATCGGAGTCCAAGAAATTTGTAGACTAATAATACATCGTTCGCAGGCTCTCGATAATTTAAATTTAATTGTTGGAGACCTTTGATTAATTAATGAATATTGATTAATCAATTTTAGCTTAAATGACTTTATTAATCATTTAACATTCATCAAAAATTATTCCCTAATTATTATTTAATTTTTTTAATTAAATAATAATTATTTATCAATTAAGTTATTTATTTCTTAATTATGTTTGAATTAAATGATTTATTGATCATTTAATAATTACTTAGAATTTATTCATTAATTATTTTAATTAAAAAATAATTGATCTTGATTTATAAATTTAATTAATCAAGAATACTCTTCAATTAATCTTAGCTTAAATTATTCATTTAGTCATTTAATATAATTTTAGAGTTTATTCCTAAATTATTATTTAATTTTTTTAATTAAATAATAATCATCCATGAATTAATAATTTGTTACTTTATTGCAGTAATTAAGAAAATCTATCATTATTAATTGATTATATTTTTAAATCATAAAAATTTTAATCATGTAAAAAGTTTATTTACATGTTAAAATAATTATTCAAAAGTCATTTATTTAATAATTTAAATTGTAAAGTTATTTTATTTTATTTTTAATTTTGGATTTGTGTCAAAAGTAAAATAAAGGGGATTTTCGGACCGGGACAGAACAAGGCCGGATCAAGTTCGGATTAGACGGGTCAGGTCTCGATCAAAACTAGGTTAGTTTGACCTGGCCCATTGTCTTCCTCAGCAGGTTAGGGTTTCGGCAAGGATAAGGCACCGCCAGCACTGCATTCGCTGGAGCCGCGACTGTCAACCCCAAAACCAGCACACACAGTGAGAAATCGACAAAGGGGACATCGCCATGGCCTTTGCCATAGGCGAATGTACCCCTATGCTTCATGTCGTGGCTTGAAAATGGCTGGAGGACCATTTCGTAGCTCACCGTCGGCGAGCTCGCCATGAACGGTGATGAAGCTAGCGGCCGAGCTACAAATCCTTATATCTTCTTTGTTTTTTACAAAACAAGTATGGATTCGAAAGATTAAACACCCAAAAACTCATTCATGCAATCTATTTCAAGTTTCAACAACAAAATCGCAAGGAAAATAAGGAAAATCCATTTGAGTATTTTAAAACTTCGGCCAAGCTTGAATTCACTCGAAACTTGACCATTTTTAAAAATTGATTGAGGGAAAATGAAGCCATGAACAGCAAGAACAACGTTCTAATATTTGATTTCATTTTAGATATGTTATCTCGGCCGAATTGAACAAAGAACAGTTAGAGTTTTTGGTGTTCTTCATTTTGTTCTTGAATTTTTATTTTTTTCTTGAATAAACTTTAAAAATCAATAACTCATAATTTACAAATGTTATGCACACATATTATACATGAAAATGGTACTGAAAAAAATATTTTACACAATGATAAAAACAGAAATGACAATAAATGTTAAAATAAGATAATAGTGGGTTACCTCTTTAAACTTTTAATGGATAAAATGTCAAATCTTCAATAATTATTTTTAAATGAAATTTCAGATTTTTGTCAAATATTTGCTGGAGAAAATGAACTGAAGTGGAGGTTAGGGTTTGATTATAATGGTATATTTATATAACTTTCAGTTCATTTTTGACCATTGGATTAGTTTTAAAAAAATTACTTAGATTGGTAAAAAAAAATTCCCTTGTTTTTGCCATTTAGAGATATGCTGAAAATTTGAATTTAATTAGTATTTAACTTGATTTGTTTAGCCACTAATTGAATTTTAATGGTTATGCATTGATTTAATGCATAAACTGAAAAGTTTACCTGCACTAGCGAGGCAAAAAAAATGCGATCATAAAATTATTATTACGATTAACGTCTCATAATTTTTATAATGTCACGTTTGTTACAATTTGTTGTTAGTGGACGTGCGCGAGTCGGTTTGCATAATATGCACGTATACTTATTCGTAAAATCTATTGATTGTTGAAACAAAATAAAAATTTCATAATAAAACAAATTTAATTGAAATATATTTTATTTGAATTTTCGGGTTCTCACAACACCAATCACCTTGCAATTAACTGCACTAAACTTCCTAAAAGAACAATTCCTATTGAAAACTTTTATCCACCACCTGTATGCATGATGCCATCTCAATTAATGTCTTATCCTTATGGTGGTTACATTATGCAACCCTCTCTCGCCTACAATGCATAAAATAATTGTTATCATGCTTATCCTGCTCATAATATGCATGCACATCCTAATTATAATCATTTTAACATGTATAAATATAATAATAGCAATTTTAAAGAAAGAAAAATTATCTCTTCAAAGATCAAGGGCTCAAGCTCGTCCTTCTAAGAAAAGAGTAGATACTTCTACATCAGTGAAAAAAGTGTGGAATCAAGTAAAGTAAAACTGAGCCTATGACTAAAACTAACCCAAGCCGGCATGAGTTCCTAAAAGATCTAACTAGTTTAAATGTGTGTGCAGTGCAATAAGAGGAAGTAGTTGTGGTACTTCAATAGTGGTTGCTCAAGACACATGATTGGAAATAAGTCCTTGCTCTTACAGTTTGAGGAGAAAGCTGGCCCTAAAGTGTCCTTTGGAGATAATAACACTGGATACACTATGGGATATGGAAAAGTAGTTCATAGTAATGTCATCATTGAAGATGTAGCTCTGGTTAATGGTCTAATGCACAATCTACTCAGTATTAGTCAGTTTTGTGATAAAAGCTATCAAGTTGTTTTTAAGGATGAACAATGCCTTATAAGCAACATAAAGATTGGAGATGTTACATTGTCTAGAGTTAGAAAAATAATGTATTCATACTTGACTTCTGCTCAACAAAAGAAGGACAATACACATGCTTTTACAGCAAAACATCAGCAGATGAAAGTTGGCTATGACACAAGAAGCTGTCTCATCTAAACTTCAAGACTATCAATAGTTTGGTGAGAAAAGGATTAGTGACATGAATACCACACAACTTGAATTTTCTCAAGATGGTCTTTGTGGATCTTGTCAGAAGGGAAAACAAAAGAAGATTTCCTTCAAAAGTAAAGAAGCATCATCAATAACAAGACTAATTCATCTAATACACATGCATTTATTTGATCCTGTTAATGTGATGTCTATATTTAAGAAAATGTATGTATTTGTAATGATTGATGACTACTCAAGATACTCATGGGTTAAGTATCTACATAACAAGGATGAAGCTCCCCAGTTGATAATAGATAGAAAACCTGTGACGACCCCATAATCCCATACCGGACTAGGGCATCATCATAAG
>CM025785.1:28239356-28259836 GCA_014636745.2 Centella asiatica | reverse complement strand
CCCCCCCCCCCCCCCCCCCCCCCCCCCCCCCCCCCCCCCCCCGGCCAAAAATAATGAAGTTCGTAGAAAAGGGTCAACTACTCATGTTGATCCGAGCTTGAGTGAAACATGTAAATATTTTGCACAAATGATTATGGGATTGCTTTCCTCGGACTTAATTTCAGTGCCATTGGATTATGACAACTGCATTGAGAAGGAAGATGAACAACTTATATACATTGCGTGCGAAGATATCATCCAATTCTGTAGAATGGAATGGTTGAATATAAGTGTCGTACAAATTTGGATGAGGTGAGACTATAATTTTCATACATTCTCATTTATCTTTTTTTTAGCTGATATACAGGTTTATTTTAGTGGTTAACTAATGAGTAATTTGTATATTATATTTAAGGTACTTGAACGAGATGACTAAGGGATCTAATGCATTTGGATTCCTGTGTCCTCAAGCACTGGCAAATACAAAAAATGATCCAGATGTGTCTGCTCGATACATTGCGTCAATTTTTCTAGGTTGCCGGGGAGCCAAATTCATCTTCGCGTCGTACTTCCATAGGTAAGAACATAAAAATGGTGGGATTAACTTATTGTAGCTAGCTTGTTCATTGATATAATTTAACATTGTTATTTAATTTGTAAAAATGTAGTGAGCATTGGCTGTTGTTTCTCATATCTTGTGAGCAAAGCACAGTATATGTGTACGACTCATTGAAAAAGGAAAGGAATATGCCGATAAAGAACGTAATGGCAGTGTAAGTAAATAATATTTTAGTTCCTAAGTTTTTAATATAAGTTCAACGTGTAAAACTCTTTTAACATATTTATTTACTCATATTATAATATATATAATTTTGTAGGGCATTTAAATCATATGTTGCTCAAGGTGGCAAGCACAAAAAGAACAAGTTGCAATGGTGTACGAAAGAGGTTAAGGTATAAAATACTTGCTAACTTATCCAAACAAAGTTGATTTTGTTGGTTCTTAATATAATTTCTTATTAAAATTTTAATCAACTTGACTATTTATATAGTGTCCTCAACAAAAAGGAAGTGTTGAATGCGGCTACTATGTCATGAGGTACATGTATGACATCGTCAAGTTGCATCAACGGGCTCCCTTTACAAAATGGACTGAGGTATATTGTTTTTAATTATATGTATGCAATTAACTATTTCAATCTATTAACAAATTAATTACCTTGTATATTGCTTTTAATTATATGCAAAATTATTTCTTTTTTATTCTTCAGGGTTTGAGTGCACAAGAGTAATATACTCAGTCTGATCTTGATGAAATTAGAGACCTCTGTGCAAATTTTTTTATGAGTTATTGTATGTGACCTAATATATTTGGACAGTTTGTACATTTGGACATGCAATTTGAACAATTTGTAAATATGCTTGTTTTGAACTGTTAGTAAATTTGGATTTGTATATATTCCTATTTTGCAAATATTAAAATGGTTGGATTTTCTACTATTTTGGCTTGTTGTGGCATATCGAGTATCCTTTTTTATGTACAGGTTGGATATTTTATTTTTTAAAAAGAAAATTTAAAAAAAACAATAATTTGCGTCGGTTATTCTAAAAGAACCAACGCAAATAGATTGAATTATTTAAAATATGAATTTTTATAAAACAATAATTTGCGTCGGTTATTTTAAAATAACCGACGCAAATATATTAAATTATTTTTAAAATGAATTTTTATTAAACAATCATTTGCGTCGGTTATTTTAAAACAACTGACGCAAATAGATGAAATTATTTTTAATTTTTTTTTATTAAACAATCATTTGCGTCGGTTATTTTAAAATACCCGACGCAAATAGATGAAATTATTTTTAAAAATAATTTTTATTAAACAATCATTTGCGTCAGTTATTTTATAATAACCGCGCAAATTACACTATTATTTGCGTCGGGTTTATAAAGGTCCGACGCATATTCTTCTTTTTTGCGTCGTGTCTTTAACCGACGCAAAATATGTAAGTTTTTGCGTCTCCTGCATATGCGTCTCCTCATAACCGACGCAAAATGTGTTAATTAACCGACGCATATGATCAATTTTGTACTAGTGGATCTCTTCCCACCCCACTTTTTAGTATATTCTATATTCTATTCAATATTTAAAAGTTAAAACACATTTTTTTTATGGAACGAATAAAATAAAATAAATTGAATATTTTTTCAATATAATTTAATCTTAATCACAATTAACTAATATTTATAAGTGATTTTGTTTGAAAAAATTTGATTTTTTAAAAATATTACATTAAAAACTAATGAATGTGTACAATATGATTTCATTTCAATCTTCTTTATAAAAATGACAAACAAAATTGTCATATATTCTCAATCAAGTTTTATTTAATGACGTATACATAATCTTTTTATTGACTTGTCTCGATATGCGTTCGGTTCACTAATGAAATTATGTGTCATTTATATGTTCATTGGTACTACTACTACCTTTATTAACTTCAACAAACTTAGATGGATAAACAAAATGTTCATACGTCACGTGTGAGAACCCGAAAATTCAAATAAAATGTACGAATATTGAATTCATTATTTATGAAATTTTTATTTATTTTCAATGTCCGATAAAATTTACGATTAAGTACACATACAAATTACGTAAATCGACGCGCGCACGTACAATATCAACAAATTGTAATGAACAAGACATTTTAAAATTTACGAGATACTAATCACGACAAGAATATCATAAACACATTTCTATCTCGCCGGTACAAATAAACTTTTCGGTTTATGCAAGAAATCAATGCATAACCATTAAAAATTGTAGTTAGTGAATAAAAAATTTAATTAAACACTAATTAATCCATATTTCAACATTTTCTCTAAATGGCAAAATAAGGAGGTAGTTTCCAATTCAAGTAAAATTTTCAAAAACTAATCCAATGGCCAAAAAAAATTTACAAGTTATATAAATATATCATTATAACTAAACTCTAGCCTGCAGTTCAATCAAATTCTCCAGCAAATCCACCAAACAAAAATTTAAATTCAGATTAAGAACATTTATTGAAGTTTTGGGCATTTAATTCATTAAAGATTTAAAGAGGTAAACACACTGCTCTTTTATTTTTGCATTTATTGTCATTTCTGTTTTTACCATTGTATAGATAATAATTTTCAGTACCATTTTCATATAACACATATCTATAGTATTTATGGTTTGTGAGTTATTGATTTTTAAAGTTTATTCAAAAACAAATAAAAATTCAAGAACAAATTAAAGAACATATGAACCTTAGCTTTTTTCAATCGATTTTCCGGCGTGATGCTTTCGTGGTTGTTCAAATAGATTAAACCAATACATTCATGTTGTTAAGAGCTTCATTTTGCCTCAAACAATTTGAGAAATAGTTAGACTAACACCGAGTTCTTGTTTGGCCGACGTTTCAAAATAACCGAATTGATATTTTTTAATTTTCTTGCTTTTGAGTTGTTAAAACTTGAAATAGATTGCATGAGGAGTTTCTGGGTGTTTTATCTTTTGAATCCATACTTGTTTAATAAAAAATAGAGAAGAAACAAGGATTTGTAGCTAGGCCACGAGCTTCGTTGCTGATCATGGCGAGCTCGCCGGTGGCGAGCTACGAAATGGCCATTCGCGCATTCTTCAGCGATGGCATACCGTTTAGGGGGTATTCCCTTATGGGAGTTGTCATGGCAACATCCTTACCTCCACTCTGTGTGTGTGTGTGTGTGTGTTTCAAGTGGAGCAGTGATCGCGACTTGTCGTCCAACTCAAATGGTGCCAGTGGCAACCGCTGCTGCTGAAACCTTAGCCAACCAGTGACAAGGACGACGGGTTGTACTCGACCCAGTCTATGACCCTGTTCTGACACGAATCCAACCTAGTCCCCTTCATTTTATTTTTTGGCCTAATCTAAATTTAAAAATAAAATAAAATAAAAATAAAATACCTATACAATTTAAATTATTAAATAAATGAATTTTGACATGTAAATAAACTTTTTACATGATTAAAATTTTTATACTTTAAAAATAAATTTAATTAATAATGATAGATTCTCTTAATTACCACAATTAAGTGATAAATCATTAAATCATAAATGATTATTATTTAATTAAAACAATTAAAAAATAATTAAGGAATAAACTCTAAAATTATATTAAATGATTAAATATATCATTTTAAGTTAAGATTAATTGAGGAATAAGTTAACATTTAAGTTAAGATTAAGAAATAAATTACTTAATTCTTAAATAATTATTATTTAATTAAAGAAATTAAATAATAATTTAAGATCAAATGTTTAATAAATGATAAAAGACCTATGAATCTTTTATGATTAAGATTTAATTAAGAAATGATTATTATTTAATTAAAACAATTAAATAATAATTAAGGAATAATTTTTGATAAATGTTAAGTAATTAATAAAGTCATTCAAGCTAAAAATTGATTAATTAATGTCAATTAATTAATCTAAGACCTCCAACAATTAAATTTAAATTATTGAGAGCCTACAAACGATATATTATCAGTCCAAAAATCTCTAAGACTCCGATTTGGTCCCAACCGAATCCCAACTCAACGACTGAGGACTCAATTAGTTAATCACATACTTGAGAATTTCACGAATACTTCACATGTGCATCATCATGTGTAATTAAGTGGAGATTTCTCATGTTATTGCATATACATGTCTCACAAAATTGTTGCCCTATGCAAGTTGTTAAAATCTCAGATTCACTAAGGACTCACGGCAAGTATATATACTCACTCTACTTTTTTTTAATTCATACGTATGATTATTTTTTCGATATACGTAATATGTCAATATTCATGCTTCATTTTATTCAAAGTTAAGTAAAGTACGATCCATTGATCCGATGTACGTGCCAAAAAAATGTTGTACTTAAATCATGTATTCTTTGGGCAGTTGTTAGCTATTCCAATTCTGCTAACACGCCAAAGAAAATCCTATACGGATATAAAAAACTTATTTTTCACACATACATGTAAAATATATCCGTGTGGGTAATTAAAGGCTAGTGGGATGCATCTGTCTGGCATCCCGAGCACTCGCAGATAAAATATTTTTACTATGGACTATGTATGTCATTATAATGAAGTCAGACGGTGGTTAGGCTAGCCAACTGATACACTATTTGATATGAAGTTTGTTGCGTATAAATGATGATGATGATGCTTAGAGTTTTGTTTGTGCATCTGTACATAGTCAGGGTATTCTATAAACCTAAGTATATGCACACATTTTGTATCCACTAATGATCAACTTAGTCATCAAGGGATGAAGTATTACACACTAGGCAAGTCATCAGTTGAAACTTCTAAATGACTTGATAGTGAAGAAGGATGTCTGTTGTTACTCAAAGACTTTTAAAGTATTCCGCACATCAGACATTCCAAACAAAATCAACAAAACTTCAATGATTAAAATAGTCAGGGGAACCCATTAGGGGATGACAAAGGCAGACCAACCCGTCAGGGGAACGCGTTAGGGTATAGCAGTGGCAAGCCAAACTCATCAGGGGGAACGAGTCAGGGCATGATAGTGACATGTCAACCCGTTAGGGGAACTCATCAGGGTATGACAGTGGCAAGCTAACCCGTCAGGGGAAATGCTCAGCTCTGCATCAGTGGATGCTTTCAGTCTTAACGTCAGGGGATTAAGAAGCACTTGGATAACTCAAATGAAGGTTGAAACACTGATCGAGTCTTAAACAGCACTTGTCATCAGGGGATCCGAAAGCACTGATCAAGTCCACATCAGGGCTTGCTATCAGTGGATAGTTATGACTTCATACACTCGTCATCAAGTCTTACACGCAAATCAATGAAGCTTGTTACAAAAGCGAGAGATATAAACTGGAAAGATATTTCTTGAAGTTTGGTGGTCCAATGACAATTCTCGATCATTAAATGCACGCAGAACAGGGGATGAAAAAGAAGCAACAAAAGTAACAGCAGTCTGACACATCATTCCTAAAGGACATCGATGTGACATATATGCGGCTAAGTTGAAAGAGCAGCACATCTAAGCACGTGGGTTCAACTACTGATCTTCTATATATGCAAAAGAGTTCTCATTACACAGTTGTGGAAGAACAACAACGAAAACAGAAAGAAAATCCAAAAGGACAACCAAACAAGAAGCCACACAACGAAAACTAGAAAGAAGCTTTGTAATATATCTGTATAAAGATAATCAAAGAAAAGTAGTAGCTAGTGAGTGTGGAAAAGGGAGCTGTAATTTTATTACAGAGAACCTGTAACTTGTTACATAATTTGTAGCTGTTTAATCACATTTGTGGTTAAACAGATTTTCAGAAAAACATCAAGTTTTAATACAACTATTTTAACTTGAATGCTTGTGTGTTCATTTTAAACTCATTATAGTTTTTCTGATATTGTAGCTATTTCCAACAATGCTTAACAAGTTTTTAAAGAGCGAAAAGTTTTGAGTGTTTGTATTCAACCCCCCTTCTACAAACACTTGAGCCTATTTTGTTCTAACAAAGTTCCTAAGGGCACGTGTGCCAAACAAACATGGTTACAAGGCGCATGTGAAATTATTCTATACTCTTTTAAGTAAAAGGTCAATCTCTCGCTATCACTCGGGGACCCTAGAAGCTATTTTTCTCTAAATTACTAAGAGGTGTTGACATTGTTTCTGTCAAACCTCATAAACACCTAAGCCCAATAATTTATTTATCTTTCAAGACTCACCAAATACTTGATTATATACTTGCGAGCGTAAATTGCTCACTTTGCTATCATGAAATGTTTTATAGGACATGGCGAGAAGGTCAAGCCGTTTGATAAAGACATGGCGAGAAGGTCGAGCCGTCTGATAAAAACAAGGCGAGAATGACATGACGAGCATTTCCTGATCGCCCTTCTATGGATGACATTCAGGGGAAGAGTGAAGCGTGAGACCATTATTGAAATGTTTAGATTTTAAGGCCTATATGGGTTCGTCACAGACTTTTGTTGTTAAACAATTATTTTTGGATAATGTAATAGAGATTATTATTATTTCTTTTATTACATGATATGCATGCTTCGATGATATTACCTTTTTGTTCTCAATTATTGACGGTGCTCCAAGTCCGGTATGGTAATTTTGGGGCCGTCACATCGCGTGTTCATCCTCTACAATCATATTATGCATTATTATGTAAGTTTTCATAATATTTGACAATGTTTAGATGGCCCATACATATACTTGTTCACGAATTATTGCATATCGCGATTAAAACACTTCAAATACACATTTGATGTCTTTACATTCCCCCTCTTGAAATATGACAAATAACTTATCTTTACGTCTTTACGTTTAGTTTGTTAACCTAGTATTTTTATTATAAAATCACATTTTTATAGCATCCTTATTATAAATCACAATTTTAATGTATTTTTTGGATAAATTATTGAAAACATTATCTTCTTAAAAATATATTATAATTTTTTCCTAAAATATATTTTCCATGAAATCACTCGTGGCTCATAAAATGGAGGACGTTCTTTGTGTATGAAAAGATAGTTTATTTCAAAGTTATTAAAATTTAAAAATTCGGTACAAGTTTTAATATTGTATTTCAAAAACCTATTGTGTGTTAAGGTTAATGTATTTCAAAATTTTGAATGAAGAGAATATATTATTTTTCTAGTTACCAAAATGAAAAAATAGAAATCAGTTATAAGTCATTTTTATAATATATATGCTTCTGTTTCAAAAATAAATAAAAATTTGTTTATTGTACAAGTTGAAAAACTGTGCAAATGTAATGTAATATACGAATTCTTTAATTTTTTTTTCAAATATATTCACATATAAAATTTTTAAATTTTTTAAAAATTTGTTGCGAGGACATAGAATTTTGAATATAAATAAAGTGTAAATAGGATTAATTTCCTACAATTTATGAATATTTAATGCATGAGTTTTAGATCAATGTGATGTCCAAAGTAATCTATTATTATAAGTTAGTAATATGAATATATCAATCCCAATTTTTAAATAATTATTTTAATCAAGTGTGAACAAGAAAGAGAAGAGAACTTGGGAAACACACTGCAGAAGAGAAAAACGACAGTGTAAATTCCTAACCAAGGACTATTGTGTGTTGATAATATAACCACAATACTTCAAGAAGTTGGCTGCATGTAATGTCTCCACTGATGAACGAACTTAATTGTACAGTCTAACCACGGTTACCAACCTGGTTGTACACAGACTTGTATTTTAAAAGGATACTTGTTGTGCAAGGATACCTACAAGAGAAGTTTTTCTGTTCAACTGAATATCAGTTATTTTAAGTGATTAGATAATATTTTGGTAGCTACTACACCGGTCAAGCTAGCCAATCACATCACCCCAAAGTCAAAATTCTAGCCAATGACTGAGAATTTTTCATCAAAATGATCCAATTGCTCTAATTGATTTACAAGCACTATAAATATATCTTCTGAGGTGTAATCCTAGCCTATCCAAAAATTCTCTCGATACGACACCCATATAAATTTTATCCTTCTTTTTCAAGAGTAGTTGTCATTTTCAAGAACAGAACAAGACTCCCAATTCCTTCTTTAAAGCTTAAAGAGGTAAGAGCTTTATATCAATCGTATGCTTTATTCCTTTTTGATTTCTGTCCTTATTCATTCATATCATATTGTAAAACACTTTGTTCAAAAAGTATATTTTAAAAACATATTATTAGTTTTGCATTCTAAAAGAAAAGAATAAAGAAAATATTGAATGTCATAAGTAAGATTATCTATTGATAACACCAATCATTAAAGAATGAAAAAGTCACCACTTTAACCGAGAAGAGTGCTAAACTTAGTCTCTTACAATTCAGAATTTGTCTCTAATACAGATAAAAATTAGTCTCTGACAGTATAAATTAGTCTCAGAGAGATTATAAGTTAATTTTTGATAGTATATCAATTAGTCTCTGATAGCATAAAATATTAGTCTCTGACAATATAAAATATTAGTCTCTGATGAACAAATTTTATTAGTCTCTGATAGGTAAAATTTCTTAGTCTCTGAGAGACAAAAATACTAGTCTCCGATGAGTTTGGCACTGACTTATTGAGTTTGGCACTAAACAAGTTATCCACCGATGAGTTTGGCGCTAACTTGTTGAGTTTGGCGATGAACAATTTATCCACCAGCGAGTTTGGCAATGGCTTATGAGTTTGGCAACAGCCAAGAGACTTTGGTGGTAGTCAAATAAATTACCAACAAGTTTGGCGATGAAAAAATTTATCCATTGATGGCCAGTTTATCCATTGATGAGAAATTTATCCCCTGACGTGTGAATTATCCCTAACGAGTGTGTTAGGAATTATAGTTGTTTGTCCCACAAGATGGTTTGTAGAAGGGGGGTTAAATACAAACCACAAAATTCTTTCAAACTTTGTGAGTTTAGTGAATATAATGTATTAAAAGTTGCAGAATTAAAAGAATACAATATATCACAAGTGCTTCTGAACTTTTATAAATCAATGAGAGATTACAAAAGCTCACTTCTTCTAACAACTCTGTTGAAAATAACAACTGCATCAAATAGTAGTTTTTCAACAGAGTCTCTGCTGTTTTTCAAGTGCTTCTGAACTTTTATAAATCAATGAGAGATACTCTGTTGTACATGTACCTACAGTCTCTGCTAGTAGTTTCTCATAGTGCACTACTGCAGATACATGTACAATTACAAAATCTAACAATTCTAAGTTTATACATCATCATCAAATGCTATAATTCCTAACAATAGCATTTGATGATGATGTACAAACTTAGAATTGTTAAATTTGTAATTGTACAAATACTGCAGTAGTGTTGTATCAAGGACTATCATCAAAAACTGCAGAAGAGTATCAGAGACTACAAAGAATACATTTGGAGAGTTCAACAAAAGTCAAAATTGGTCAAGCAAAATTAGCCTATCAAAGACTAAGTTTTTGTTCATCGGAGTCTAAGTTCTTGTTCATCTAAGACTAAGTCTTTTAGAGACTAAGTGTTTGTTCATCGGAGACTAATGTTGAAGCTACCAGAGACTAAGACAAAGACACTCCAATGCATTAAAGTAATCTTGAGAAAATTTGACCATCGCTAAAGTTATTTGGCTAACACCAAACTCTAAACATTACTTAACGCCAAAGTCATTTTAACTGTTGCCAAAGTCATTTACCTATCGCCAAAGTCGTCGGCAAATCTACAACAGCGCCAAACTTAAAAAGTTTATCGCCAAAGTCATCGGGAATTCTCCATCGTTGAAGTCAAGTGAGGCCCAAAATTACTCATCACCAAAGTCGTCGGGTAATTTACATTAGCGCCAAAGTGCTTGGGCATCAGTGGATAAATATCCACTGATGAACAAAATTGTCCAGCAAGGGATAAATATCCATTGATGAACAAAACAGGCCATTAGGGGATGGATGATCAAAAACTAGAGATGACATAAGGGATGACATATGGCTGATAAAATTAAGACGGTGAAAATAAGATAAGGATGGTTATCCAATAAGGAGAGATTGGCTACCAAAAAAGATTCAAGTAGATAAGTTATACACTGCAGGTGTGTAACATTAATAAAGTAAAATATGGAGATAAGTCATATTTATACACTAGCATGCGTATATAGATGCTGATGTGAAAACTGCAAAGATAACTTATAGAAACTTGAAGGAGGAAAACATGGAAGCTGATCCAATCAAAAACTAGGAAGCTCATAGAAATAAGTTATTTACTGTAGAGATAACTTATCATAGGAACTCTAAGAGGAAAATAAGGGAGATAGTGTATTGATACACCAGAGATGTTACATAACAGGTTGATGTGTGAGGAAGGTTGTACAAAAAGTAGAAGTTATATGACAGAACTGCAATTATCAAAAAATATTAGAGATATCTTTGGAGGCAAGTCACTAAAGAAGCTTGGAGAACAAAGGAGATATGTCTATAAATAGAGACATGAAGCAGCTGAGATAATACATATATGAGAGATACATCAAGATATCACTGAGATACACGAAAACACAAATATACATATTATCTCAAATTATATAGTAGCTATAATTATATTACAGAAAGTGTAGTAAGTTTTCATAAACTTAAGAGAAGATGGAAATCATTTTTCTAGAGTGCAGTTGTTATTTTAAACAGAGATTGTTTACAGCTGGTAATCATTACCAAAAAAAATTGTAAAGATTCAAATTGATTTACAATAAATATACATATTGTAGATTAATATTTATATCTTGCAATTTTATTTATTGTTTCACTTGTTATATCTTTTCAGTAAAGTTGTTTTAACTGTTATTATGTTTTAAATTGTACTAACAATTTAATTCAAAGAAAAGTTAGAAATTGTATTCACATCCCAACCCCTACCCTTTTCTACAATTACTCCATGGGACAAACAGAGTGGATTATCCCCTGACAGGTAAATTTATCCCTGATGGACCAAAATTTATCCCTAATCAATAATATGGATACTTAGCAGTCTAAAAAATCTTATTTAAATTAAAAGCCTCAATTTTCAACACATCAAATGATTAAATTAAAACATCAAACAGATAAGAAATGCACAGACATCACATATGTACATACTCACATTTATATTCAAAGCATAGATTCTCATGCTATGTCAACATACATATTTTACAGAGGTATTTCACCAAGTAACTGAATTAGATTAGCAATTAAAGACAAAGACAAGTATATTCTCACTCTTATGCTTATTTTAGTTAAGCGCATAATCAATTGATTCGATATGCGTACAAGGTTATGACTTTTATGTTTAGATTTTCTTGTAAATTAGAATGTTATGCTTTAATTTTCGCTAGCATGATATGAATGAAAGTGCATGAATATAACTGAGTTTTGATGTATCAGTTATTTTTCAATACTATATCTATGCAAATGAATGAAACTGTTATGTTTCAAGCGAGGAGACTGTTATGTTTCTTAAAATGTGGAACATGCCACGTAGTTGATAAGAGGAAAGGGAATGTGCTGATGTGTTCTGTCACCTGACCTAGATGTAACTAACTATAGGACCATGTTGTACAGTCTGACCTACTGATTACAGTATGGTTAGCAGATCCAACGGGTTTAGCCCCCGATGGATAAAAGGTCGTTTTATTCAAGAAGGATAATATGATTGTGTTATTATCTGACATCCTTAGAAGTTTTATGAAAATTCTGAGGTGGTGGTATTGCTTCACCCAAACCTCACAAACAAAATCATACTATTGATTAAGTTTTTTAGAGATTTTATTTTCTTTTCCTCTGTGTTTATATACTTGTTGAGCGTAAATCGCTCATTCTTGTTTAGTTCATGATTTTCAAGATCTAAGTTAGATGCTATACCATGACAGGAAAGAAAGGGAATGAATTGATTAGACTATAAATAGCACCCAAGAAGAATAGTTACAGATGTTGTAATAGATTAGTTTTTGCTGCAATATTTATACTCTAAATTTTGTAAGGATATACTATTAATACTTAGTATATTAATGTTGTATGGATGTATTGTTGACTGTTTTTGTTAGGAATTATAGCATTTGATGATGATGTATAAACTTAGAATTGTTAGATTTTGTAATTGTACAAGTACCTGCAATAGTGTTCTATCAAATACTACCATCAGAGACTGCAGGAGACCATAAGAGACTACAAGGAATGCATTTGGAGAGTTCAACAAAACTCAAAGTTGGTCAAGCAAAATTAGCCTATCGGAGACTAAAGTTTTCGTTCATCAGAGACTAAGTTTTCGTTCATCAGAGACTAAGTTTTTCGTCATCGGAGACTAAGTTTTTCGTTCATCAGAGACTAAGTTTTCGTTCATCGGAGACTAAATTTTCGTTCATCGGAGACTAAGTTATCGTTAATCAGAGACTAAGTTTTTCAGAGACTAAGTGTTTGTTCATCGGAGACTACTGTTGAAGCTACCAGAGACTAAGGCAAAGACACTCCAAAGTAGCCTTGAGAAGATTTGACCGTCGCCAAACTCAAAATAACTATCGCCAAAGTCTTCAGGTAAATCAACAACATCGCCAAACTCAAAATTACTCATCGCCAAAGTCGTCGGGTAATTTACACTAGCGCCAAGGTGCTCGGGCATCAATGGATAAAATGTGAAGCACCAAAGTGCTCGGGCGTCAGGGGATAAATCTCTCGGCATCAGGGGACGAGTTTTTCGACATTAGTGGATGAGTTTCTCGGCATCAGGGGACGAGTTTCTCGGCATTAGTGGATAAGTGTCTTAGCATCAGGGGATAGTTTTCTCTTTGTTGTCCCAGTGAGATAGCTGAGAACTTGTAGAAGAGGGGTTGAATACAAGTTCTTTGAATTCTTTTCGGTTACTTGTTCTTTAAGAAATTAACTTTTCTTGCGGAATATAAAGAACAAGAACTCAAATCAATTTGTAAACAATTGCTTTTATTGATTTTAACAATTGAATACAAATTCTAACAATCATAATAATATGATCTTCATTTTCTTTTCTTTTCTGTATAGTAAAGATACAAAACTATGAATTCTATACAGCTTCAAAAAATTACTTCTCTGTAAACCTAAGTACAGCTTCAAAAAATTACTTCTCTGTAAACCTAAGTACAGCTTCAAAAACTGAATTACTTAATTTCCTATTCTAAATCAATAATGATTCAACTTCCTTATTCGAGTCAAACACAATCTTTCCTTTTTGATTAGGAACAGATTTCTGGCTTGTTTCCTTACCAGCTACGTCTTCAATGATATCTTGATCTACGTGGAAGACATTCCTTATTCAATTTGAACTCTGTATCTCATCAGAAAATAATTCACGACTAGTCCCTAATGGCTTCAGTCTTTAGTCCGTGATCAAGTCAACGTTTAGTCTTTGATCTTTTAGTCTCTGATCAGGTTGTGTAGTCTCCGACAGAGTTATTAGTCTCCGATGCTTTTAGGCTTAGTCTCTGATGACGTCAACTTAGTCTCTGATGCTCTAGACTTAGTCTTTCGATGACGTTAGCTTAGTCTCTGATGCACTAAGCTTAGTCTCTGATGATGTAAGCATTAGTCTCTGATGCTTTATCTTTAATCCCCGATAACGTAAGTCGTAGTTTCCGACAGACAAAATCCTTAGTCTCTGATAAGTGTTGCCTTAGTCTCCAATAAGCCTTTTTGTAATCTCCGATGGATCAAATACACACTTTGACTTGTTGAAGCTTTGATACAACTTTTCAGCAGTTACTTACAATTAAAGAATAAATCTATCTCCTTACAAAGAATAAACAAATTACAACCAAAGAGATAACTATTGGCTACAAAACTTCAGTGTTACTAATTAACATTTTCTATACATTTGCACATCTAAGTAATCTAAAGACAATCATCATCAAATGTTATAAAACCTAACACTCTTTGTCAGGGGATAAGTATCCACTAATAAACAGACTGTCTATCAGAGGATAAAATAATCAAAGACTAAACATGACATATGAGATGACACATGACTGAGTTCACAAATTCACTAACTCAAGTTTAAAGGCACTGAAATTAAAATATAGATGGTGGTCCAATAAGGAGAGATTGGCTACCAAATAAGTTTCAAGGAAATAAGTTATACACTGCAGGTGTGAACACTAATATGGAGAAAAGTCATACTTATACACTAGCATGCGTATATATAGCTGCTAGAGTGAAAACTGTAGAGATAACTTATAGAAACGTGAAAGAGGAATATATGGAAGTTGGTCCAATCAAAAACCAAGAATCTCATAGAAATAAGTTATTCACTGCAGAGATAACTTATCATGGTAACTCCAAGAGGAAAATAAGGGAGCTGGTGTGCTGATACACCAGAGATGTTACAAAACAAGTTGGCGTGCAAGAAAGGTCATGCAAAAAGAAGAAGTTATGTGACAGAGTTGCAATTACCAAATAATATCAAAGGTATTTTTGGAGGCAACTCACTGAAGAAGCTTGGAGAACAAGGAAGCTATGTCTATAAATAGAGACATGGAGCAGTTGAGATAAACACATCGAGATAACAACAAAAATATATCTTATCTCAGATCATATTGCAGCTGTAATAAACTTACAAAGAAAGAGAATCAAGTTTTCATAACTTGAGAGAAGCTAGAATTCATATTCTAGAGTGCAGCTATTATTTTCAACAAAGTTGTTAGAAGCTGGTCATTCACACCAGTGATGTGAGAAACCAAAAATTCAATAATAATGTATTTCAATTAAATTTGTTTTATAATGAAATTTTTGTTTCATTTCAACGATCGATAGATTTTACAATTAAGTATACGTGCATTCCATGCAAATCGATGCGCGCACGTCCACTAACGACAAATTATAACGAACATGACATTATAAAAGTATGAGACGTTAATCGTAATAATAATCGTATGAGTGCATTATTTTTACCTCGTCGGGGCGGGAAAACTTTTCGGCTTATGCATTAAACTAATTCATAACCATTAAATTCAATTAGTGGCTAAATAAATCAAGTTAAACACTAATTAAATTTAAATTTTAAGCATATCCCTAAATGACAAAAACATGGAAATTTTTTTTACCAATCTAATTAATTGTTTTTAAAAACTGATCCAATGGTCAAAAATGAATTAAAAGTCATATAAATACATCATTATAACCAAACTCTAGCCTCCACTTCAGATCATTTTCTCTGACAAATATTTCACAAAAAATCTGAAATTTTTATTTAAGAAAAATCATTGAAGTTTTGGCATTTTGTCCATTAAAGCTTTTAAGAGGTAACCACACTGCTCTCTTATTTTTATATTTATTGTCATTTATGTTTTTACCATTGTGTAGAATATTTTTTTCATTATCATTTTCATGTATCACACGTTTGCATAGCATTTGTAAATTGTGAGTTATTGATTTTTAAAGTTTATTCAAAATAAAAAGAAATATTCAAGAAATAAATCAAAACCCACAATAACCCTATCTTCTTCAAGTCATTATTCTGGCGTGATGCATTCATGTTTGTCCAAATTGATTAAACCAATGCATTCCTGCTATTGATAGCTTCGTTTTCCCCCAAATAATTTCAAAAATGATTTTGTATTGCATGTTTTCAAGCTCGACCAAAGTTTCGGAAAATCCGAATGAGATTTCTTCATTTTCCTTGCAATTCTGTTGTTGAAACTTGAAATAGATTGCATGAACAAGTTTCTGGTTGTTTAACCTTTCAAATGCATGCTTGAATCTTCAAAATTGGTGAAAGAATGAAGTTTTAAAACTCGGCCGCGAGCTTCGCTACCAATAATGGCAAGCTCGCCGACGGCGAGCTTTAAACTCCTGCTCTGATGATTTTTCGACGACAACACGCGGTCTGGGGGGGTATTCTCCTATGGGAACATCATGGAGAAGCCATTACCTTCTCCTCGTGCGCGCGTGTGTGAATTACAGTGAGTAGTAACCGCGACTTACCGTTCGGTTGAAACGGCGCCGACGGCAATCGCTGTTGCTGAAACCCTAACTGCTGGTGAGGAAGATGACGGGTCGAGTCGAACTGACCCAGTTCTGACATGCCTTTCACCCAACCCTGTTGACCTGGTCCGAATCCAAATTTAAAAATAAAAAATAAAATACCTATATATTTTTTATTATTCAATAAATGACTTTGATTTGTTATTTTGATATGTAAATAAACCTTTACATGATTAAAATTTTTATGATTTAAAAATAAAATTAATTTATGATGTTAGAGTCTCTCTTAATTACAGCAATTAAGTGACGAGTCATTAATTCATAAATGAATATTATTTAATTAAAACAATTAAATAATAATTAAGAAATAAACTCTAAAATTTAATTAAATAATTAAATAAATCATTTAAGTTCAGATTAATTGAGAAATAATTCTTGATTAATTAAATTGAGGAATCAAGACCAACTATTATTTAATTAAAATAATTAATGAATAAATTCTACAAGATTATTAAATGATCAATAAATCATTTAATTCAAAAGTAATTAAGAAATAAATTACTTATTGATCAATAATTATTATTTAATTAAATAATAATCTAAGAACAAATGTTTAATAATTGATAAAAGATCTATAAATCTTTTATGATTAAGATTTAATTAAGAAATGATTATTGTTTAATTAAGAATAATTAAATAATGATTGAGGAATAATTTTTGATAAATGTTAAATAATTAATTAAGTCATTTAAGCTAAAAATTGATTTATTGATATTAATTAATTAATCTAAGTGTTAGGTTTTAGAACAATTGATGATGATTGTCTTTAGATTACTTAGAGTACAAATGTATAGAAAGTGTTAATTAGTAACACTGAAGTTTTGTAGCTAGCAGTTATCTTTTTGTTTGTAATTTATTCATTATTTGTAAAGAGATAAAATTATTTCATATTTGTAAGTAACTGCTGGAATGATGTATCGAAACTTCAGAAAGTCAAGATGTGTATTTGATCCGTTAGAATTTGCAAAAAGGCTTGTCGGAGACTAGGAGAATTTGTCAGGGACTAAAAAGATTTTATCTGTCGGAAACTAGTTTTGCCTATCAGAGACTAAGACTTAAGTCATCAGAGATTAAGTCTAAAGGAGTCAGAGACTAAAGCTTACGTCATCGGAAACTAAAGTTAAAAGCATTCGAGACTAAGCTGACGTCATCAGAGACTAAGCCTTAACGCGTCAGAGACTAATCAATTCTATCGGAGACTACACAAGCTGATGTCATCAGGGACTAAATGCACCAGAGACTAGTAATGACGTCACCAGAGACTAAAGATGAAGCAATAGAGACTAATCGTGATTTATTTCCTGTAAGATACAGAGTTCGAATTAAAAAGGAATGTCTTCCACGTAAAGTAAAATATTATTGAAGACGTAGCTGGTAAGGAAACTAACCAGAAATCTGTTCCTATCAAAAAGGAAAGATTGTATTTGATTCGAATAAGGAAGATGAATTTTATTTAGAATAGGAACTGAGTTAATGATAATTCAGTTGTCATGGAAGCTGTAATCAGTTTTTACAGAGAATTGTAACTTCAAAGCTGTATAGGTTTTTCATAATTTTGTCTCTTTTCCTATACAGAATAGAAAAGAAGCTGACGATTACATTATTGTAATTGTTAGGATTTGTATTCAATTGTAAATCAATAAAGCAATTGTTTGTAAATTGATTTATATTCTTGTTCTTTATATTCCGCAAGAAAAGTTAATTTCTTACAGAACAAGTAACTTAAAAAGATTTCAAAGAACTTGTATTCAACCCCCCTTCTACAAGTTCTCAGCATCTCTCTGGGAAAACAATTGGTATCAGAGCCTGTAATTGAATTTATTCAATTAATACGTTCCAAGAGATGGCCAATGATGAAGTAAGCAGCTTTAGCATAATGACGTATACGGGAAGTCGTGATGGTGGTACTAGAATTCCCATACTTAAAAGAGAAGAATATCCTATATGGAAGCAAAAGATGTATATGCACTTAAGAGCAACAGATCCAGATTACATTGATAGGATTGAAAAGGGTCCTTATCTACCTAGGAAATTTATTCCTGCTAAAACTGTCGAAGGATCTGT
Organism: Centella asiatica; assembly: GCA_014636745.2. Lineage (NCBI taxonomy): Eukaryota > Viridiplantae > Streptophyta > Magnoliopsida > Apiales > Apiaceae > Centella > Centella asiatica. The sequence goes on along the minus strand of CM025785.1, from coordinate 28,241,223 downwards.
TGTTGCAGAACACTTTGAACTTGCTCCAGAAAATGATTATACGAATGAAGACAAGTTGCAAGTGTTAAAGGATGCTAAGGTAATAAACATACTTTATAATGGAATTGATAAAAATATGTTCACAAGCATCATAAATTGCATTACGTCAAAGCAAATCTGGGACACCATCAAAGTCCTGTGTGAAGGGACTGACCAAGTCCGAAAGAACAAAAGATCATTGTTAACACAACAATATGAGTTCTTTCAAGCAAAGCTTGGTGAACTAATAACATCAATATATGATAGGTTCAACACTTTGCTCAACGACTTGAAAATACTTGGGAAGTCTTATGATAATGAGGATGTCAATACTAAGTTTATGAGATCTCTTCCACCAAGTTGGGATCCAAAGACAACGGCAATAAGAGAGGCTCGTGACTTGGATATCCTCACACTGGATAGGCTCTACGGAAATTTAAAGACCTATGAACTTGAAGTAGAGCAACGACAATGCATGCATGGCAAGGATAGAGGAGCTGCGTTGATGGTTGAGACAAACAAGTCTCAAGAGAAGCTTGATGTGGAATCTTCTGATGCTAGCTCGACTGATCAGGAAGATGAACTGGATTCTGATGATGACATGGAAGAATTCATGGCGTTTATGGTCAAACAGTTCAAGAAGTTTAGAGCAAGCAGGAAAGGAAGAAAATCGTCAAGAAAACCTAACCCTAAACGTGAAGGTCAAAAAGTCACCTTCGACTTAAAAAAGATAAGATGCTACAACTGTGATGGGTTAGGGCACTTTGCCAATGAGTGCAGGAAGCCTAGATCTAGTGATAGATCTAAGGATGAGAAATCAAGGAAAGACTTTGCTGACAAGAAAGCTAAATCCAAGAGCAAAGCCTTGATTACTGAGGGAAAAGATTGGATTGACAGCGACTCTGATGAAGAAGTTGTCAACTTTGCCCTAAAGGCACGTAGTGATGAGTCAAGTGATTCTACAAAGGTATGTGATGCAAATCAGAATTTTAATGTGCTTAATTTACTTGATACTTCTAGCATTGAAAGCGTACAAAAAGATATGTCTGATTTGCATGTCAGTTTTAGGTCTTTAACTATTGAACATACCAATGTAAAAGAATCACGTGACAATCTCTTCAAAAGAAACAAGTTTCTTGAAGAAAGATTGGCACAATTTGACACTATCAAGTCTGATTTAAACAAAGCTCATCACATGATTGATGCTTTGAGAAAGAGAGAATATTACTTAGTAGAGCAACTTGAAATTGCTCAAGCTAAGATTAAACAGTGGAACACTTCCTCTAAAAAGTTAACAGACTTGGTAGAGTGTCAAACAATAGGTCAAAAATCTGGACTAAGATATGATGAAAATCTAGACAAGAGTTCAGATTTAAATGATCTATTCGAAGCTGCAAACTCCTCAATTAGCAAGCCAAATTTTAAAAGAATTAATTTTGTCTCTCCTGTTTTTGAACCTAAATTTATTAACACTCAAGATCAACAATTAACTGCAAAAACAGAAAGTAATCAAAAGACAGTGAATGTTGTTGATAAGAGTGAAACAAAAAGATTAAGTATTGGGTTCATGACAAAGACACAACTAAATAAAAAACTGGAGAATCTTCCAGACAAAAAGGCTGAAAAATTGGTGGAGTTAAGCAGAAAGAAGAAAAATAGGAATGGAAAGATAGGCATTAATAAACATACAAACTATGCTAGAATGCCTGATGCTCCTAGAAAGACATGTCATGTATGTGGTAACCCCAACCACATAGCTATAAGCTGTAGGAGCAAAAATAAAATTCCTATAATTGAGACTGCACCTTCAAAGAGAATAAAAGATAAATCACCAGTAAAAAGGTTAGAA
>CM025785.1:28182765-28239256 GCA_014636745.2 Centella asiatica | reverse complement strand
GGAGATTGACTTTGGCTTGTCGAAGATTAAGGGAAAAGTCCATCAGAGATTAAAATTTTGTTCATCAGAGATTGGACTTTGCCCATCGGAGATTGAAGAATCCTTCATCGGAGATTAAAATGTTTTGTTCATCGGAGATTGAAGGATTGGTCATCGGAGATTAAAGCTTACGTCATCGGGGATTGTAACTAAAGAGTCAGAGATTAATGCTGACGTCATCAGAGATTAAAACAATACCTCGGAGATTAAAAGCTGACGTCACCAGAGACTAAAGCCAAAGCATCGGAGATTACTCGAGGTGATCAGAGATTAATTTATTAAAGCATCGGAGATTACTCGAAGTGATCAGGGGCTAATTAAAGAAGCTATAGGAGATTAGTCGAGGACTTAATCGCTGATGGAGTTAGAGTTCAAATCAAAGAAGGAAAGTCTTCCATGAACACGTAGACTTTATTGAAGACGTAGCTGACAAGGAAACTTGTTAGAAATCTTTCAATTGGAAAGATTGTATTTGATTTGAATTAGGAAGCTAGGTTTTTTGTAAACTTAGTTTTAGAAGCTGTAATTATAAATTACAGAATTGTAATTCGAAAAAAAAGAGTGTGTCTGTATGGCATAGAGAATTGAAAGGGTTGTATTATCTCTAAATATACAGAATAGAAGCTGACGATCAAAAGCTTGTTTTGATTGTTAGAAAACTTGTAATCAATTGTTAAATCAATAAAAGCAATTGTTTATAAAGTTTTGATCTTGTTCTTTATATTCCGCAGAGAGTCAATTTCTTAAAGAACAGGAATTCGAAAAAGTTGTAAGAACTTGTATTCAACCCCCCTTCTACAAGTTCTAGGCCATCTCACTGGGAAAACAAGTAGAGCCAAAGAAGTTTGAAGAAGCCATTCAAGATGCAGATTGGATAATTGCTATGCAAGAAGAGCTAAATTAGTTTGAAAGAAATCAAGTATGGAAGTTGGTACCTAAACCCAAAGATAGAATTGTAATAGGTACCAAATGGGTATTCAGAAACAAGATGGATGAAGCTGGCATTGTTATCAGAAACAAAGCAAGACTGGTTGCAAAGGGTTATCTTCAAGAGGAAGGGATTGACTTTGATGAAACTTTTGCACCAGTAGCCAGACTTGAGGCTATAAGAATTTTCTTAGCCTATACAACACATTCAAACTTCAAACTTTATCAAATGGATGTGAAAAGTGTTTTTCTCAATGGAAAATTGGAACAAGAGGTGTATGTCCAACAACCTCCAGGATTTGAAAGTTCAAAATTCCCAAATCATATATTCAAATTAGAAAAGGCACTTTATGGACTGAAACAAGCTCCTAGAGTTTGGTATAACACACTGTCTAAGTTTCTGGTGGAAAACAAGTTTTCAAGAGGTATCATTGACAAGACATTGTTCTTTAGACAACACCAAGGTCATCTGATCCTGATTCAAATATATGTTGATGATATTATCTTTGGATCCACTGATGATAGACTGTGTGAAAAGTTTTCCAAGCTCATGCAAAGCACGTATGAAATGAGTTTGATGGGTGAATTATCTTATTTCTTGGGACTGCAGATTAAACAAGTCACTGATGGGATTTACATCCATCAAACAAAGTATGCCAAAGAAATTCTTAAAAAATTTGACATGGAGGACTCGAAAGTAACAAAGACATCAATGGCCACAACAACCAAGATTGACCTTGATAATAATGGAAAAAAAGTTGATTTGAAGATTTATAGGGGAATGATTGGATCATTGTTGTATCTAACAGCAAGTAGGCCTGACATTATGTCTGCAACATGTCTTTGTGCAAGATATCAAGTTGATCCAAAGAAGTCTCATCTCATTGCAGTGAAAAGAATCTTGAGATATATCAAGGGCACTACAGAACTGGGACTTTGGTATCCGAAGGAGTCTAGATTTGAATTGTTGGGATATTCTGATGCTGACTTTGGAGGATGCAGAATTGACAGAAAAAGTACAACAGGAAGTTGTCAGTTTCTAGGAGAAAGGCTTGTATCTTGGTTTAGCAAAAAGCAGCACTCAATTTCAACATCAACTGTTGAAGCTGAATATTTTGCAACTGGAAGTTGTTGTGCACAAATTCCATGGATGAAAAATCAGTTAATGGACTATGGCCTGAATTTCAATAAAATTCCAATCAGGTGTGATAACACTAGTGCCATTGCCATTGCTGAAAATCCTGTGCAACATTCTAGAACCTGTTTTCCCAGTGAGATAGCCGAGAACTTGTAGAAGGGGGGTTGAATACAAGTTATTTGAATTCTTTTCGATTACTTGTTCTTCAAGAAATTAATAATTACTTGCAGAAATAAAGAACAAGAACACGAATCAATTTATAAAAAATTGTTTCTATTGATTTTAACAATTGAATACAAATTCTAACAATCACAATAATATGATCATCAGCTTCTTTTCTATTTTGTATAGTAAAGATACAAAAACCATTTGAATTACAATTTTTGTAAAACTAATTACAGCTTCTCTCAAAACTGAATTCTCAGTTTTCCTATTCTAAATCAATATTGATTCAGCTTCCTTATTCGAATAAAATACAATCTTTCCTTTTTGATAGGAACAGATTTCTGGCTTGTTTCCTTACCAGCTACGTCTTCAATAATATCTTGATTTACGTGGAAGATAATCCTTATTCAATTCGAACTCTGTATCTTATCAGGAAATAAATCACGATTAGTCCCTGACGCTTCATCTTTAGTCTCTGGTGACGTCATCAATTAGTCTCTGGTCTTTTAGTCCCTGATCACGTCAGATTGTGTAGTCTCCGATAGAGTTATTTAGTCTCCGATGCTTTAAGGTTCAGTCTCTGATGACGTCACCTTAGTCTTTGATGCTTCTAAACTTAGTCTCCGATGATGTAAGCTTTAGTCTCTGACTCTTTTAGACTTAGTCTCTGATGACGTAAGCTTTAGTCTCCGATAAGCAAAACTAGTCTCTGATAGATAAAATCCTTAGTCTCTGACAAGTTTTCCTAGTCTCCGACAAGCCTTTTTGTAAACTCCAACGAACCAAATACACACTTTGACTTGTTGAAGCTTTGATACTCCATTCCAGTATTTACTTACAAATAAAGAATAATTGTATCTCTTTACAAAGAATGAATGAATTACAAACAAAGAGATAACTACTGGCTACAAAACTTTAGTGTTACTAATTAACACTTTCTATACATTTGTACTCTAAGTAATCTAAAGACAATTATCATCAAATGTTCTAAAACCTAACAATCTCCCCCTAAATATGAATATCAGAATGATGAGCATAATTTCAAGGTTGATGATGATGTCAAAACTCAACATTACAATTACTTAGAAAAAGAATAAAGAATTGCTAACTACAAATGTATTCTGAACTAAGATCTTTGATCTGTTGTTCAGCTTCCACCAAGACTCAGGTTTAAATTCTATAAGTCTGGCTCCAAAAATAAAAATTACAGCTTATTTCAACAAACAACATACCTTCCAACACAACAGCTTTACCTCCTATTTTTTCTCAACAACTCCAGCCTGTCTTTCAACAACTTTTTCAGAACCAATTCAATTTCTTCTTCAGCATCCTTGAGTAGACTGATAAAACCTTCAATAGGTCTCTCATTGACACTGTTGATATCTCTATTGTAGTTGAAGAAGACCTTCTCTCCATGAAAATTCTCATACCATAATCCAAGAGGCTTAGGATTAGCTTCTGGCACTGTATCCACCTTATGCTTCACCTTCATCACCTTCTAAATATGGCTTCGAAAATCCATGTTGAGATCAGAAGTCTCAAGCACGACAGTCAACAACCATTCTAGATTTTCTTTGGCTTGTCCTTCCAAGGCTGGCTTCTCAAATTTCAAAGACTCTCCATCTTTCAAAAAGACATGGAGAAGTTCTTTGTTATTTTTACCCTTGATCAAATCAATCTTCTTTGTACTTTTCTTTAGGCCCTTGATAATCTCTTCAGTACTAGCCATTTCAACCTTATAAGACTTCCTTGATGGAACTGTTTGTGGCTTTGTTGGTCCACTCACAACCACTAAAGCAGTCTCGGTTGACCTTGGAGGATTTTGAGAGGTAGGCTTCTTGATAAGTGCTTTGATCACAAGTTTCTTTGTAGATTCCTGGACCAAAGGTTTTCTTCTCAGCCTCTTCCATCTCTTTATTTTTCTTCTTGGTTATGGCTACTTTCTGTGCACTTGATCTCCTTGTATAGATTTTCTTCTTCTTTGCTTCCTCCTCCTCTTTTTCTGCTGCCATGTCCTCCTCCTCTTGAAGTTTCTGAGCTAATAGTGCATCAGCTTCTATTAATTTCTTCTCTTGAGGATAGACCAACTCCACTTTCCCATCCACTATGAATTCAACTAGAGTGGGAAAGTGAGTTGTCTTCATGGCATCCCCCAATAGCTTGGGCTGTCCTGGTTGAGTTGAGATTTGCTTCTTTGGTTCCTCAACCATGACCCCATTGCCTTTGTCTTTTGATGTTGGGGCTTGTGCAGAGGAAGAAGGAGAAGCTGTTTTTGTTGATGTTGTTGTTGTTGGAAGTTGTGTTGTTGTTGTTGCTGCTGCAAGATCAGAATGTTTCTTTAAGATCCTGTCCATCATTGCTTATAATTCAACATCAAGGACAGGACCAGACTTTGATTTTTGTACAGGAACATATTGTTGGAATTGATCACTCTCCCCCTTTTTGACATCAACATCTTTAGGGTGAGAGGATGTGGCCAAATGTGGAATTGTTTGCATCAATAATTGCTCCATTTTGTCTTGTTTTTGGATCAGAAGTTGGATATTAGCTTCTAGGGCTTGAAATCGACTGTCAGTCTTGGACTTGTCTTTGATAAGAGTATCAATTGCAGAAATAATCCTCCTTGGCAAGTGTCCTTCATAGCACCTTCTGATTTTATATGTCTCCAACTCCATCCTTTCCTCTATTTTCTTCACTGCACCATTTATGCCAGTAACCAAGAAGTGATGAAACTTAGTATGTTTCTTATCCACCTTGGTTACTTCTTCAAGAATTTCTTTAATTGATGGTGCAGCTGTAGTTGACCCTACATTGGTCACATAATCCTGCCTTAAATGGGCGGCTGCTTCCTCAAGAGTGTTGGAATATGTGGCATCAAGCTATTCATCAACATTTTCCTCTGTAGGTGGTTCAGACACAGATTCATCTGCAAGCTTTGTCTTCAATGCAGAATGTGGTCTTGTCTTTGTTGTAGGCCATATAACATTTCAAAGTCTGCATTGGACATCTCAGATATAACATTTAATGTTGCATCCCTTGTGCTTGAACTGTTCCCAGTTTCTTCTATTTGGATATTTGTGGAGGGAGCAGAAGAACCTTGAGCTGCTTGTGAGCTAGTTTCAACAGGTTGTAAAAATGCACCTACTGAAAATTTCTCTCGTTTATTTTGTTCAAGGATCTCATCCTTGCTCACACCCTCTCCTTTTGCCTGGGGTTGGGCACCCAGCTTCTTTTGCTCTCCTTTTTCCACCTTTCTAAAGTTTGACTCTCTTGTTTGTGTATATCCTCTCCTTTTTTCAGGTCAGGAGCCTGACTCTCACTATTTATTCTCACATCCTCACTTATATGGATAGGTGCACTCTGTCCTACAAAAGTGGGGGTTAGAGAATTACTTGTGACTGCATGGATAGGGGGTTCCCTTTGTGTATCTGGGGCTAGGGATCTATCCATGGAATGTGTTTGAGAGCTTGTCTCAAATATTGGCTCCTCTTGGGAAAAATCAAGAGGATTTATATGTGTTATATCAAAAGAATCAAGTATGGGAGAAAAAGGAGAATAATGTACAGTGTGGAGTGTTGGTTGTTCCTCAGACATTGAAAATTGAGGAACATCAATTGATGACTCTGTGTGTGCACTCCTTGTGTCACTCTTTTCTTTTATTATCTCTCTTTGGGGTTCCTCTTGTTGGTGAACAAGAGGTTGTGCAGACTCTATACATGGTGTTCATGGTTAGGAACTTTCTTCAATGTCAACATCTTTTTGGGAGGATGGTGACAGTTCACTGTTTTTTCCTTATAACCTCCATTGCCTTTTGGGAAGCAATGGATTGCTTTTGGCTAAGGGTTATAACTCTCTTCTTTCTCTGAAGTGGTACTTCAACTTCATGTTCTCCCTCATCCTCACTTACTCCCTAAATTATTTTTCTCTTTATTGGGAGTTTTGTGATGGCTGTTTGAGTCTTTACAACCACAGTCTTTTGGGAAACTGTGGAGGGGACTATGAATTGTTGTTGTGAAGTGGTTGGAGGATTCGCAGGGTTTTGGCTTTCAATATCCTCAAAGAATTGCAAAGAATAAAGGTTTGGAAGCCTGTCAATGAGTATAGATCTCATGACAGGAGGGAAAAATAAGGGAACCTTTACCTTTGCAGATTTATGCTTCACATCAGTAAATATTCTTTTACTCTGCAAAACAGGTGGTACAACTTGCATGCCAGTAATATTAAGGTTAGGAATTAGATAATAAGCAATCATCATAAAAAACCTAGCATAATAAATTTTATTTTTATTACCGGATTTAAGTTTTACCAAAAGATTTTGCAGAATTAAAAACCCAATGTTTAGATGTCTATCATACAACACACTAAAAGCAATTTGTTGTGTGAGTGTAGTGATAGCATCATAGCCACTGCATTTTGAAGTAAATGCTTTAGTTATTATATCAAAGAACAGTGACCACTCTTGCCTGAGATGGGGTCGTGTAATAGACCCAACAGAACTAATTTCAGCAGAATAATGTAAGTTTTTAAACATAGAAAAAATTTCTTCATTAGAGGCAAGAGAGTCAAAGTTTTCATATATTGGCAAGTGTAAAGCATTATTAACTACGGTATGATCTATAGTATAAACAGAGTTAGCATACCTGATAGCACGAAAAACTTTATTGACAAATCAAGAATAAAGTGCTACAAATGCAATGAGCTAGGTCACTTTGCAAATGAGTGCCAAAAGGCCACAAAAGATGGTGAATCCAGAAACAAAGAAGCTATTGTGGACTACAAGAAGAAATACTTTGACCTTCTTAATGCAAACAAGAAGGGAAAAGCATATATTGCAGAGGGAAAGGACTGGGCTGATTCTGATGAAGAAGAAAATGAAGAATATGTCAACCTAGCCCTGATGGCCTCATCCACTAACAGTAGCAACTCACAGGTAAGCCTCGAAATTTCCTCTAACATGTCTAAAATTGATTGTGTTAAAACTGTTAAGGAAATGGCTTGTGAGATAAAGGATCTATATGACACCCTGAGGAGTGTTGTAGCTGAAACTGAGAGAGTACAGAAAATAATTGAACAGTTATCTGCTAGGAACACTCTTTTAGAATCAGAAAACTCCAGACTTGAGAGTCTTGAAAAAGAACTCTCAAGGACTAAAAATCTTCTTGACTGTGCTATCAAAAGAGAGGAATGGACCTCGAATCTTCTTAGTCAAGAAAGGGAAGTCATTAAGAGATGGAATGAGTCTAGCAGGAAACTGGAGGATCGTTTGAAAAGTCAGAAATATGATCCAAAATCTGGTTTGGGCTATGAAGAGACTCACTAGCAGCAACCTCCCATTGAGGTTGAGATGGCAGCTAGCTTTGGAAAAAGGCCAATACAACCTATCAAGTTTGTTAAGGCAGACACAAAGCTAGAATCAGGGAATGTTTTCCCAGTAAGTGGAGCTTCCACTAGTGGTGGGAGAGGCAAGAAACTTATTCTTGCCAAAGCACTTAACCCTCCAGTTATGATTGAACTAGACTGTGTATCAGTGGATACACGGTCGTCAAGGGGAAAAAGTGCATCAGGCCGTAGTAGCCCGTCAAGGGAAAAATGCCTGTTAGGGGAAAGCAAGAAGAATAGAAATGGTAAGCTAGGTGTTAATAAAACTAGCAATTATTCTTCCATTAATGAAACCCCTAGAAAAGTGTGCTAGAATTGTGGTAACTGTAATCATTTATCTTTTCAATGCAAAGAAAAACCACAAATTTTGACTGACACAATTTTGTATGCTGATGATTTACCAACTGTTACAGCCTGCTCCTCTAAGGACAAAGGCAAGATAATGTTGGGTTTCTTACCAGCAAACGCAGCGGAAAAATACGGTTTAAAATAAAACAAAACGAAACCCAAACCCGAGGATCTATGCGAAACAGTTTAATACAGATAGTTCAAGATTTTACCGATTAAAAGTGCGAATCTGAAACTTTGGTGAAGGTGTTGATCGTCTCCAAATCTTTAACGCAACCCAACTGGACAGCGTCTCTACGGTATCCACACGAACACCCGCGAACCGTCTTACGATTCGAGTAAAGAGGATAACAGTACTAGCTGTAAATAATCTGTATCTCTTTTATCTCTCTTAACCTTAGTCTCTCTCTTATGAGCGGCTACGTCAAAACGTTGGTTATTCCAGAGAAAAATTCTATATATCTTTATATGTCTCAGAGAATAGCTGATATATCATATATATATAGCCTTCTATAGAGTAGATTCCAAAACCTAATCTAATTAGGAGATTAGAATCCGAATCCTATATTCATTATATATTTAATCAAGTCTCACTTAATTAATATATGTACAAATAAATATATATTCGTATTTCCTTCCAAATGACTCTTCTTCATACAGATTACATATATATATATGTATATATATATATATATATAATTTAAAGTCATGATTTAATTAAATCAATCTTATTGATATATTAAAATCATTGACATTTAAATTATATCTCCTTGACGAATGTTCTATGTGTGTGACCCTGTAGGTTATTATTACGTTGGCAATAATTTTAAATCATATTATAAAATTATAAACAGTGAGCGGCATCTAGTAATACATCACTGTTACCCAAGTAATAATAAAGTCATAGATTCGACGTTACCTTTTGTGACCAATGTTTCAATGTAATTTAATCCTTTTAACCATGATATCTAAGATTAAATTCAAGGCATGGATGTGTCATCCTCTTTATAATTTAATCTCAGTTTTCTTGATCAATGAGTAAACTATATGAAACAAATCTCTATTTGAGCATGGCCATGCATTTCATAGTTTCACTCAATCAAGAGGCCTATAGATATCACCCCTAATTTATAGGAGGGTTAAATTCCATCTACATCATTCCCATTTCTCACATAACTCATTATGCATCCAACAATCACCTTTATCGTCCACCCGGTTAAAGGTGACTTTTGATAATGTCAAAACGCATAACTCCTTATGTAGAAATGTCATGACTTCAGGTCGAAGGACCATTACATCATTGTCACTATGAGAATTACTTATGACACATAGCATAACGCTCCATGTAGAATTCTCATGGTGGGTCTGTCCAGTACTATGTTCTCTAACATGTACCTATGAATCAACTTAATATATCTCGTATATATTTATGACCAATGAGATATAGCCATCAGTTAATCCACATACTAGTCTCAATGTATTATTGTTGTCCCACTGACAATGATACTCGACTAGGGACATTTAAGAATAATGATACTTTACATATTTATATGGTCTCATATTCAAGTCACATACTTGAATCCATATAATTAGTATCATTCTTCTAAGGACATTTATTATGTTAACATTTATATTACGCAGTAAATAAAACATAATAAAAGTAATTATCATTTAACCAAAAAACATAACATAAACATAGTGTCACAATCATTACATAATTGGCCACTAGGGCATACACTCTAACAGATAACTGTTGAGAAATCAAAAGCATATATTGAAGCTCCTAAAAAGGAGAAAGTTTTAAATTTGCCAAAACCAAAAGTCACCAATAAAGAAAAAGTTATATTACCTATTACTGTGACTAAACCCTAGAACTTCAAATCTTCAACAACATCAATGGCACCCAATAATGTTCAACAACTTCCGAGGAGTTTGGTGGTTCCACACACAAATTATGTGGGTTTCTCCAACATTGACAAGGTGAATGATTGCTTCAAGCCCATGATGAACTATCTACTCATCTCTGAGTATAGTCAAGCAATCTTCACCGATGAGGAAATGTCTAGGGAAGCACTGTCACAACTGTAGACAAGTGCAAAGTTCATGTACTCCACAACAAAGCCTGATGTGGTTAAGGGAATCTCATTCAAGATTTCTTCTGAAAAGGGTAAAATAACTCCTTTCAAAATTAATTCTGTTCTAGGACTACCTACACAAGACCTTGTGGAAGTACCATCTGATGTTGAGTTGCTTGATTTCCTAAGGGAACTGGACTACAACGCTGCTCCCAGTACAACGTTAAAGTTCAAGGACCTCAAGAGGGTCAACGTGAAACGAGAGATTTATTATCTCTTTGATACCATTACAAAGGTGTTCTCAGGTAAGTCTTCTAATTTTGAGGTAATAACCTCTTTAACTTTGAAAATAGCTTATGCAATAATTAGAAATGTAAATATAAACATAGGAAAATTAATTTTTGAGGATCTTGTAAATAAAATGGGTAGTTTTAATTCTAGGAAATTAGAAGTTTATTATGCTAGGTTTTTATATATGATTATTAAGGATCAAATTACTAACCTTTCTTTTGAGAATGATATTACTGTACAGACTTACAAGCAAAGTAGAAATAATGAAGAAGTTGTGTACTGCAGAACCATTTGCTCTTCCATTGCATATGGTATAGGTATTGCGTATTTCTCCCTCTACTTTCCAACCTGTAAATTCTTCTCCTACAACTACTATGGCAGATATCACAACCACTTCTCTGCCTTTCCAAGTAGTACAACCAATTTCCACACAACCACCCTAAATAGCTCAACCCTTAGTCTCCCAAAAGACTAAGGGTACTAAAAGAAAACTCACTAAATTTACCACAACAACTAAGGGGGAGAAAGAAGAGAGAGTGATTGGCTGCAGGAGATTGAAGAAGAAAAAGGGAGCCACGAGCGTTACCCAATAGCCAAGCCAGGCAGTATCCTTTCAAAAGGATATTGCTTTTGATAAGGAATTAAACATATTTCTAACTAGTTCCTCTTAAAAGGAATTAGTTATTGAAAATAGTCCCCAACCAGGGACACAGTTGAGTGAGACACATACACTGACCATAGCCCCTAATGAAACTAACATCAGGGTCTCTGAGAGCCACTTGAAGATATCTGACACAGTGAGTGCACACACAACTTCTCTTGATGGATCACCTCCTCATTTAGTGATCCAGCCAACACTCCCTTCTACACCACTTCCTTCTTTCTCTGTTCCTCAAATTTCTTCAGATATCATAACACAAACATTAAGTATCATAAGTTCAGATTCTCCAATTTTTCAATTCATGGAGGAGCCAACACTCCCTGACACAGTGATTGATAGTCAACACACTCAAATGGTTGACTCATTTTTACTTAATACAATCACTGTTGATCAGTCAGGTGACATAAATTCATCTGTATATACTACTACAATAAGTCTTTATGATCTCCCACCTGTATATACATCTTCTATAGAAACATACACTTCTCCAATTGTACATACACAAATTTATTCCATTCTTTCTCCTATCACTTTTGTGGAACCAGTAACTGTACATAATTTACTTGAACTGGCCACAGTAGTTGATCTCACAGCTCATAGGAGCCCATCTAGGACAATTTTAAGTGAGGATGTGAGAATACTTAGTGAAGAGAGGCAAAGTCAATCTCCTGAGAGGACTTTGACAAAAGGAGAGGATGAAAGTGTTAGGTTTTAGAACATTTGATGATGATTGTCTTTAGATTACTTAGAGTACAAATGTATAGAAAGTGTTAATTAGTAACACTGAAGTTTTGTAGCTAGCAGTTATCTCTTTGTTTGTAATTCATTCATTCTTTGTAAAGAGATATAAATATTTCTTATTTGTAAGTAACTACTGGAATGGTGTATCGAAGCTTCAGAAAGTCAAGATGTGTATTTGATCCGTTAGAGTTTGCAAAAAGGCTTATCGGAGACTAGGAGAATTGGTCAGGGACTAAAAAGATTTTATCTGTCGGAGACTAGTTCTGCCTATCGGAGACTAAGACTTAAGTCATCTGAGATTAAGTCTAAAGGAGTCGGACACTAAAGCTTACGTCATCAGAGACTAAAGTTAAAAGCATCAGAGACTAAGCTGACGTCATCAGAGACTAAGCCTTAACATGTCAGAGACTAAATAATTCTATTGGAGACTACACAAGCTGACGTCATCAGGGACTAAATGCACTGGAGACTAGTAATGACGTCACCAGAGACTAAAGATGAAGCATCAGGGACTAATCGAATTAAAAAGGAATGTCTTCCACGTAAAGCAAGATATTATTGAAGACGTAGCTGGTAAGGAAACTAACCAGAAATCTGTTCCTATCAAAAAGGAAAGATTGTATTTAATTCGAATAAGGAAGCTGAATTTTATTCAGAATAGGAACTGAGTTAATGATATTTCAGTAGTTAGAGAAGCTGTAATTAGGTTTATAGAGAATTATAATTTTGAAGTTGTATAGGTTTTTCATAGTTTGTATCTTTTCCTATACAGAATAAAAAAGAAGCTGATGATCATATTTATTATGATTGTTAGAATTTGTAATCAGTTGTGAAATCAATATAGCAATTGTTTATAAATTGATTTGAGTTTTTGTTCTTTATATTCCGCAAAAAAGTTTAATTTCTTAAAGAACAAGAAATTTGAAAAGTGTTCAAAGAACTTGTATTCAACCCCCCTTCTACAAGTTCTCGGCATCTCACTGGGAAAACAATTGGTATCAGAGCCTGTAATTGAATTTATTCAATGAATACGTTCCAAGAGATGGCCAATGATGAAGCAAGCAGCTCTAGCGTAATAGCGTATGCGGGAAGTCGTGATGGTGGTACTAGAATCCCTATTCTTAAACGAGAAGAATATCCAATGTGGAAGCAAAAAATGTACATGCACTTGAGAGCAACAGATCCAGATTATATTGATAGGATTGAAAAGGGTCCCTATCTACCCAGGAAATTTATTCCTACTAAAACTGTCGATGGATCTGTTGTTGCAGAAAACTTTGAACTTGCTCCATAATGTGATTATACAAATGAAGACAAGTTGCAAGTGTTAAAGGATGCTAAGGTGATGAACATACTTTATAATGGAATTGATAAAAATATGTTCACAGGTATCATAAATTGCACTACATCAAAGCAAATCTGGGACAGCATCAAAGTCCTGTGTGAAGGGACTGACCAAGTCCGAAAGAACAAAAGATCATTGTTGACACAACAATATGAGTTCTTTCAAGCAAAGCCTAGTGAACCAATAACGTCAGTATATGACAGGTTCAACACTTTGCTCAATGATTTGAAAATACTTGGAAAATCTTATGATAATGAGGATGTCAATACAAAGTTCATGAGATCTCTTCCTCCAAGTTGGGATCCAAAAACAACAGCCATAAGAGAGGCTCATGACTTGGACATACTCACACTGGACAGGCTCTACGGGAATTTAAAGACATGTGAACTTGAAGTAGAGCAACAACAACGCATGCATGGCAGAGATAAAGGAGTTGCGTTGATGGTTGAGACAAGCAAGTCTCAAGAGAAGCTTGATGAGGAATCTTCCAAATCTAGCTCGACTGATCAGGAAGATGAACTGGACTCTGATGATGACATGGAGGAATTTATGGCATTCATGGTCAAACAGTTCAAGAAATTTAGGGCCAACAGGAAAGGAAGAAAATCATCAAGAAAGCCTAACCCAAAACGTGAAGGTTAAAAAGTTAGCATCAACTTAAAAAAGATAAGATGCTACAACTGTGATGGGTTAGGGCACTTTGCCAATGAGTGCAGGAAGCCTAGATCTAGTGATATATCTAAGGATGAAAAATCAAGGAAAGACTTTGCTGACAAGAAAGCTAAATCCAAGAACAAAGCCTTGATAACTGAGGGAAAGGATTGGATTGACAGCGACTCTGATGAAGAAGTTGTCAACTTTTCCCTAATGGCTCGTAGTGACGAGTCAAGTGATTTTACAAAGGTATGTGATACAAATTAGAATTTTAACGTGCTTAATTTACTTGATACATCTAGCATTGAAAGCATGCAAAAAGATATGTCTGATTTGCATGTCAGTTTTAAATCATTAACTATTGAACATGCCAATGTAAAAGAATCACGTGACAATCTCTTGAAAAGAAACAAGTTTCTTGAAGAGAGATTGGCACAATTTGACACTATCAAGTTTGATTTAAACAAAGCTCATCACATGACTAATGCTTTGAAAAAAAGGGAATATTACTTAGTAGAGCAACATGAAATTTCTCAAGCTAAGATTAAACAATGGAACAGTTCCTCAAAAAAATTAACTGACTTGGTAGAGTGTCAAACAATAGGTCAAAAATCTCGACTAGGTTATGATGAAAATCTAGACAACAGTTCAGATTTAAATGATCTATTCGAAGCTGTGAACTCCTCAATTAGTAAGCCAAATTTTAAAAGAATTAATTTTGTCTCTCCTATTATTGAACCTAAATTCATTAACACTCAAGATCAACAATTCACTACAAAAATAGAAATTGATCAAAAGACAGGGAATGTTGTTGATAAGAGTGAAACGAAAAGAGTAAATATAAGGTTCATGACAAAGACACAATTAAATAAAAGACTGGAAACTCTTCCAGACAAAAAGGCTGAAAAATTGGTGGAGTTAAGCAGAAAGAAGAAAAATAGGAATAGAAAGATAGGCATTAATAAACATATAAACTATGCTAGAATGCCTGATGCTCCTAGAAAGACATGTCATGTATGTGGTAACCCCAACCACATAGTTGTAAACTGTAGGAGCAAAAATAAAATTCCTATAATTGAGACTGCACCTTTAAAGAGAATAAAAGATAAATCACCAGTAAAAAGGTTAGAACATCTTTGCATTAAAACTGAAAATTCTAAGCTTGGTAGTCTCTCACAAACAAGTAGCAAGACTAATGATTGTCCTATTAAAGTTAAAACTGTTAAAAGACAATCAGCTCAATCTGAGTCAAGTCTTGAGTCTACAACTAGTGAGAAAGGACCCAAGAAAGTCTGGGTTCCAAAAATCTCAAACTAGTTGCTCTCTACTGTGCAGGGAAAAAAGAAGAAATCATGGTACTTGGACAGTGGCTGTTCAAGGCACACGACCGGAGATAAGATCCTGCTAAGACAGTATGAAGAGAAAAGTGGCCCAAAAGTCACTTTTGGAGTTGACAGCAAAGGCCATACGAGGGGATATGGCAGTGTTGAAAATAGAGATGTCATCTTCACTAAAGTAGCACTAGTTGATGGCTTAAAGCACAATTTACTAAGTGTAAGTCAACTATGTGATAAGGGATTCAATGTCACATTCAAAGAAGATAAATGTTTGGTGTGTGTTAGTGCAATATAAGCACAAGTGTTTGTAGACGGGGGGGGGGGGGGGGGGGGGGGATGAATACAAACACCTGAAACTTTTCGCTCTTTTAAACTTAGAAGTGCTTACTGGAAAATAGTTGTAACAAACAGAAAAACTATAAGAAATGAACACACAGATTCAAGTTAAAATAGTTATATTAAAACTTAGGGTTTTTCTGGAAATCTGTATAATCACAAATGTGATTTACAGCTACAAATTCTGTGAATAAGGTTCACAGCTTCTCACACTCACTAGCTTGTAACTTTCTTTGAAATATCTCTCTTAAGATCTATTACAAAGCTTCTCTCTAGTGTTTGTGTGCTTCAGCGTTTGTTTGATATGTTGGATAGATTCAATCACCTTTTTTGTAATGAGAGCTCCGTTGCTTATATGATAAAAATCAGTGGGATGAAATCACGTGCTTGAGACGTGCTGCTCTTCTCAACTTAGCCGCAAGTATGTCACATCGAAACTTTATGTGTCAGACTGCTGCATGCTTTGTTGCTACTTTTCTTCCCCTGATCTGTGTGCATTTAATGCGTGAGAGTTCTCATTGGATCATAAACAAACTTCAAGAAATATCTTTCCAGATGATATTTCTTGCTTCTGTAACACGTTACGTTGATTTCCGTGTTAGAACTGATGACGGGTGCATGCTGTCACAACGATCCACTGACTGCCAGCCCTGACGGACTTTGATCAGTGCTTCTGGATCCCCTGATGCTTATTGACTGGATCAAGGCTTCAACCTTCATTTAAGTTTCACTCAGTGCTTCTTGATCCTGATGGTTATAACTGACGGCATACACTGATGGCTTCCACTGATGTCATGTTGGTCATTTCCCCTGACGGGTTACCCTGATTGGTTTGCCTGACAATGACATGTCCTGAAGTGTTTCCGTGACAGGTTGGTCTACCTTCGTCATACCCTGATGAGTTCCGCCTGATGGGTTCCCCCTGATGGAACTTAATCAACGTAACTTTGATTAGAATTTCTGATGTGCAAAATACTTTGACTGTTTACAAATAGCATCAGACATTCTTCTTCACTTTGTCAAGTCCTTTGAATGTTTCTGTTTTCTGACTTGCCTTGTGAAGTTATTAACCATCCACTGATGAATAAGTGTATCATCAGTGGGTGCAAAACTTGTGCTGATCTTAAGGTTTATAAAATACCTCAAGTATTTACAGTTGCACAATTTATTACATAACCATCATCATCATTTATCTCTAACAGTGTGTGACAAAGAATCTGAGAATGTGATTTTGACAGGAAAAAGAAAAGGAAATTTGTATGTTGCAAATCTTATTTCTTTTACTGATCAAATCACATGTCTGTATAGCAAAGCTTCAACTGGTGAAAGTTGGCTTTGGCACAAAAAGCTTTCTCACTTGAATTTTAAGAATATCAACAATCTTGTGAGGAAAGGATTGATAGCTGGCATTCCACAATTAGAATTTTCACAAGAAGGATTATGTGATGCATACCAGAAAGGGAAACAAAAGAGTGTATCATTCAAGAGTAAACCAGCAACATCAATCACTGACCCACTACAATTGTTACACATGGATTTGTTTGGTCAAGTGAAAGTGATGTCTATCTTAAGAAATAGATATGCACTGGTTATTGTGGATGATCACACGAGGTATACTTGGGTAAAATACCTCTTTACAAAAGATAAAGCTGCTCAGTTGATAATTGATCATATCAAGAAGATAGAAACTAAGTCAGGAAAAACAGTAAGGGTTATAAGGAGCGATAGAGGAACAGAATTCAAGAATTCCCAAGTACTTGAATTCTGCACTGAAAAAGGAATAACACATCAATTCTCAGCTCCAAGAACCCCTCAACAAAATGGAGTTGTTGAGAGGAAAAATAAAACCCTTATTGAAGCAGCAAAGACTATGTTACAAGAGGCTAAGCTTTCCACATATTTTTGGGAGGAAGCTATAAGCACTGCTTGCTTTACACAGAATAGATCCTTGATAAACAAAACATACAACAAAACACCTTACGAGTTAATGACTGGGAGAAAACCAACTCTCAAGTTCTTACATGTGTTTGGTTGTAAATGCTTTGTACTGAGAGATTCATCAGAGTCAAGAGGAAAGTTTGACAATAAATCTAATGAAGCAATCTTCTTAGGTTATTCTATGTCAAGTAAAGCATACAAAGTATATAATCTAAGAACAAAAGTCGTTGTGGAATCAATACAAGTCGTGTTTGATGATAAAAAGATTCCAGGAATGATTGGACAAGGATTGCATGAACCTCTCAGTTTTGAGAATGAATTGGATGCATGGGAATATCCATCAGAGACTACTGAACAACCCCAAGATAGTAATGATCCCTACTTAATTGAGGGGGAGCTAACGGTTGTGCATGAAGTGCCAAGATCTAATAATTTATCAGAGAATAGATTATTAGATGAAACTCAAGAGACTGGTGACATTAGTAATCTATCGGAGACTAATGTTTCACTAGAGACAAGAGTCATTGATGCACAATCTGAAACTACATTGACACCTGAGACAATAGAAATAAACAGCTCAGGGGGATGCAGGAGTCAATGGTTTAGGGGGAGCAGTCTCTGATCATGAAGCTAGAATGGATAACACCAATCTAGAAAATGAAGCCTCAACTTCAAGGTCAAATCTGCCACGTGCAATTCCATGGTTGAGAAACCACACGCCAGATTTGATAATTGGAAGTTTAGAGGATGGAGTCAAGACTAGAAGTGCAACTCAAAATGAATGTTTATATCTCAGTTTTATTTCAAAGATTGAGCCAAAGAAAATTGAGGAAGCACTTCAAGATCCTGACTGGATAATTGCCATACAAGAGGAGTTAAACCAATTCACTCAAAACAAAGTCTGGAGACTGGTACCCAAACCAAGGAATAGATCAATAATTGGTGCCAAGTGGGTCTTCAAAAATAAATTGGATGAAGCTGGTACAATTACAAGGAACAAAGCAAGACTGGTTGCAAAAGGATATTCTCAAGAAGAAGGAATAGACTATGATGAGACTTTTGTACCAGTAGCAAGACTTGAAGTGATAAGAATCTTCTTGGCATATGCAGCCTACAAGAACTTCAAGGTGTACCAGATGGATGTCAAAAGTGCTTTCTTGAATGGAAAATTGGAAGAGAAAGTCTATGTTTGCCAACCCCCCAGTTTTGTGGACTCCAAATTTCCAAATCATGTCTACAGGTTAGACAAAGCACTTTATGGCTTAAAACAAGCACCAAGAGCCTGGTATGATACTCTATCTCAATTTTTGCTTGAAAATAAATTTGTTAGAGGTATCATAGATAAAATCTTATTTTATAAAAATCAAGGCTCAGACATAATATTAGTGCAAATATATGTAGATGATATTATATTTGGATCTACAAATGAAAAACTTTGTGAAAAATTTTCAAAACTTATGCAGTCTAGATATGAAATGAGTATGATGGGAGAATTAACATTTTTCTAGGTTTGCAAATAAAACAATCAACTAATGGAATATTTATCAGTCAGTCCAAGTATATCAAAGACTTATTGAGAAAATATGATTTGGTTGATTGTGCATCTGCAAAAACACCCATGCCTACTGCCACTAAGCTAGATAAAGATTTAAAAGGAAAGAAAATTGATATTACTAGCTATAGAGGCATGCTAGGCTCTCTTTTATATCTAACTGCAAGTAGATCAGATATAATGTTTGCTACATGTTTATGTGCTAGATTTCAAGCTGACCCTAAAGAGTCACATTTGATTCCTGTAAAAAGAATACTCAGATATCTAAAGGGTACCCCAAACCTTGGTTTATGGTATCCCAAAGAATCTGATTTTAAACTAATCGGTTATTCAGATGCTGACTATGCATTTTGCAAGCTTGATAGGAAAAGCACAAGTGGAAGCTACCAACTTCTTGGAGGCAGACTTGTTTTTTGGTTCAGCAAGAAACAAAATTCAGTTTCTACTTCAACAGCAGAAGCTGAATACATCACAGCTGGGAGTTGCTGTGCTCAAATCCTATGGATCAAGAATCAACTCCTAGACTATGGTATGTCATTATCCAAAATTCCTATTTATTGTAATAATACTAGTGTCATAGTAATAACAGAAAATCCAGTGCAACATTCAAGAACAAAACACATAGATATTAGATATCACTTCATAAGAGAACATGTAAGTGAAGGTAATATCGAATTACACTAGGTAACAACTGATAAACAACTTGCAGACATATTCACAAAACCTTTAGATGAATCTACCTTTTCTAGATTAGTTTCTGAATTAGGAATGTTGAATTATGCCTCTAAAAATTGATTAATTTTTGAAAACAAGTTGTTTAGTCGTATGCAGCTAGAATTTATTTTCTGGATTGCAGTTGTTTTTAATTAAACAGAATTTGTGAAGCTAGAATTAATTTTCTGGATAGAAGCTGTCTTATTTTATTAAAGCAGAATTTTAGGAGCTAGAATTTTAATTCTGGAAAAATTTGATGAAATGAATAATCAAATGGTTGATTATTGAATAATATGAGCTAGAGTGAGTAAGAGACTATTTTAGTCCCTGATAGTTGTTTTTAATTAATCCCCGACTAAATTAAAAAATTGAACTATCAGGGACTAACTAGTCCCCGATAGTCAATACTATCAGAGACTACCTTAGTCTCCGATAGTTAACACTATCAGAGACTAACTAGTCCCCTATAGTTAATACTATCAAAGACTACCTTAGTCCTCGATAGTTAATACTATCAGAGACTAACTAGTCCCCAATAGTTAATACTATCAGAGACTACCTTATTCCCCGATAGTTAATACTATCAGAGACTACCTTAGTCCCCGATAGTTAATACTATCAGAGACTACCTTAGTCCCCGATAGTTAATACTATCCAAGACTACCTTAGTCCCCGATAGTCAACACTATCAGAGACTAATCTTCTTCTACTCTCTTACAAGCGACCTTACCAGAGATTATGGCAATCTCCGATCGAGGGTAATATGGTAGTTATCCCTCCCACGATCAAAAACGGTTCACTACCTTTAGAATTGCAAACGTTTCTCATACTTTGCTAAAAGTAAAATCAAACATTTTTGCAATCACAATCTCTCAAAGCTCTGAAATTATTTTCTCTCTGCAAATACTCTGCAATTTAACCCTTTTTCAAGTTTCCTTCAAAAGTTCACAGATCTCTGAAAATGGCTGCTAAAACTGTTATGTTCAAGTTTGGAGACTTTGATATCATCAAGACAAACCATGCAGGGGTGGCTGATAAGCATGTCTTTGAAGCCCAGTACCACCCCTTTGTGGATTTTCATCAACACTCCAATCTTTCGTATGCCATTTACGAAGCCCCGATCCAAGCCGCTGAGGTTATCACGGCTGTCTGGTCCACTGCTACCATCCAGAGTGAGAAAACTGACTCCCCTATGGTAAGTTTCAGGTATGCTAATAATGTCTATACCATAGATCATACTGTAGTAAATAATGCTTTACATTTACCTGTTCATGAAAACTATGACACTCTTGCTTCTAATGAAAAAATTGTTTCTATGTTTAAAAATTTACATTATTCTGCTGAAATTAGTTCTGTTGGGTCTATAACACGACCCCATCTTAGGCAAGAGTGGTCACTATTTTTTGACATAATAACAAAAGCATTTTCTACTAAGTGCAGTGGCTATGATGCTATCACTACACTCACACAACAAATCACTTTTAGTGTGTTGTATGATAGGCATATTAACATTGGGCTTTTAATTCTGCAAAATCTTTTGATAAAACTTAAAACCAGTAAAAATAAAATTTATTATTCTAGGGTTTTGATGATAATTGTTAAATATCTAATTTCTAACTTTGATATTACTAGAATGCAAGTTTTACCAACTGTTTTGTAGAGTAAAAGAATATTTACAGATGTGAAGCATAAATCTGCAAAGGTAATAGTTCCTTTATTTTTTCCTCCTGTAATGAGATCTATTCTCATTGACAGGCTTCCAAATCTTTATTCTTTGCAATTCTTTGAGGATATTGAAAGCCAAAACCCCATTAATCCTCCAACCACTTCACAACAACTCTCTATAGCCCCCTCTACAGTCTCCCAACAGATTGTGGTTGTAAAACCAAAGACAATCACAAAACTCCCGATTAAAAGAAAAATAATTGAGGGAGCAAGTGAGGATGAGGGAGAACAAGAAGCTGAAGTTCCACTTCAGAGAAAGAAGAGAGTTATAACCAAAAGCTCATAGCAATCAGTGCTTCTCAAAAAGCATTGGAGGATATAAGGAAAAACAGTGAACTGTCACCATCCTCCCAAAAGGATGTTGACATTGAAGAAAGTTCCCATCCAGGAACATACTATACAGAGTCTGCACAACCTCTTGTTCACCAACAAGAGGCAACCCAAAGAGAGAAAATAAAATAAAAGAGTGACACAAGGAGTGCACACACAGAGTCATCTTTTGATGTTCCTCAATTTTCAATGTCTGAGGAACAGCCAACGCTCCAAACTGTACATTCTTCTCCTTTTTCTCCCACTCTTGATTCTTTTGATATACATATGATTGATTCTCTTGATTTTTCCCAGGAGAAGCCACTAATCGAGACAAGCTCTCACACAGATTCCATGGATAGATCCCTAGCCCAAGATAAACAAAGGGAACCCCCTATCCATGTTGTCACAAACACTTCACAAACCCCCACTTCTGTAGGACAGAGTGACACCATCCATATGAGTGAGGTTGTGAGAATAATTAGTTAGAGTCAGGCTCCTGACCTGGAAAAAGGAGAGACCATACAAAAACAAGAGAGTCAAGCTTTAGATAGCTTGGAAAAAGGAGAGATGGAGAAGCTGGGTGCCCAACCCCAGGCAAAAAGAGAGGGTGTGAGCAAGGATGAGATCCTTGAACAAAAGAAAAGAGAAAAATTTTCAGCAGGTACATTTCTACAACCTGTTGAAACAAGCTCACAAGACACTCTGGTTTCTTCTGCTCCCTCCATCAATATCCAAACAGAAGAACCAAAGATTAGATCAAGCACAGGGGATGCAGCTTTACAAGTACTTTCAGAAATGTCCAATGCAGATTTTGAACAATTATATGCTCTACAAAAAAGACAAGATCATATCTCTGCCTTGAAGACACAACTTGCAAATGACCCTGTGCCTGAAGAAGCTCTAGAGCATAATGTTGATGAATGGCTTGATGCCTCTTATGCCAACACTCTGGAGGATGCAGCCGCCCAATTAAGGCAGGACTATGTGACCAATATAGGGTCAACTGCAACTGCACCATCCATTAAAGATTTACTTGAAGAAGTAACCAAGGTGGACAAGAAACATACAAAGTTTCACCACTTCTTGGTTACTGGCATAAATGGTGCAGTGCAACAAATAAAGGAAAGGATGGAATTGGAGACAGACAAAATCAGAAGGTGCTATGAAGGACACTTGCCAAGGAGGACAATTACTGCCATTGATACACTTATCAAAGACAAGTCCAAGACTGACAGTCAACTTCAAGCCCTAGAAGCTAATATCCAACTCCTGATCCAAAAGCAAGACAGAATGGAGCAGCTACTGATGCAGGCAATTCCAAATCTGGCCACCTCCTTTCAACCCAAAGATGCTGATGTCAAAAAGGGGGAGAGTGGTCCATCCAATGTTCCTGTACAAAAGCACAAGTCTGGTCCTGTCCTTGATACAGAATTGCAAGCAATGATGGACAGTATCTTAAAGAAACATGTTGATCTTGCAACAGCTACGACACAACTTCCAACAGCAACAACAACAACAACAGCAACAACAACAACAACAACAACAACAACAACATCAAAAGCAGCAACAAAAGCTTCTCCTTCTTCCACTGCACAAGCCCCAACAATAAAAGACAAAGGCAAAGGTGTCATGGTTGAAGATTCAAAGAAGAAAAGCACAGTTCAACCAGGACAACCCAAGCTACTAGGGGATGCTATGAAGACTGTTAACTTTACCACTCTAGTTGAACTGATAGTGGATGGGAAAGTAGAGTTGGTCTATCCTCAAGAACAGAAACTGATAGAATCTGATGCACTACTAGCTCAAAAACTTCAAGAGGAGGAGGATATGACAGCAGCTAGGGTGGAGGAGGAGGCAAAGAAGAAGAAAATCTTTACAAGGAGATCAAGTACACAGAAAGCAGCCATAACCAAAAAGAAAAATAAAGAGATGGAAGAGGCTGAAAAGAAATCAAGGAGGAAACCCTTGGTTTAGGAATCTGCAAAGAAACTTGTAACCAGGGCAACTATTAAAAAGCCTACTTCTCAAGAACCTCCAAGGTCAACTGAGACTGCTTTGGTGGCTGTGAGTGGACCAACAAAGCCACAAACAGTTTCATCAAAGAAGTCTTACCAGGTTGAAATGGCAAGTACAGAAGAAATCATCAAGGCCCTTAAGAAGACCACAGAGAAGACAAATCTGGTAAAGGGTACAAATAACAAAGAAATTCTCCATGTTTTCTTGAAAGATGGAGAATCTCTGAAGTTTGAAAAGCCAGCCTTGGAGGGACAAAAGAAAGAAGACCTGGAGTGGTTGCTGACTGTTGTGCTTGAGACTTCTGATCTCAACATGAAAATTCGAAGCTAGATTCAAAAGGTGATGAAGGTAAAGCATAAGGTGGATACTGTGCCGGAAGCTAATCCTAAATCTCTAGGATTATGGTATGAGACTTTTCATGGGAAGAAAGTCTTCTTTGATTACAACAGAGATATTAATAGTGTCAGTGAGCGACATATTGAAGGATTTATCAGTTTGCTCAAGGATGCTACAGAAGAAATTGAGTTGGTGCTGAAAAAGCTGTTGATAGACAGACTGAAGTTGTTAAAGAAAAACGGAAAAGAAAGGCTGGAGTTGTTAAAGAAAAAATGAGGTAAACTTGTTGTGTTGGAGTTGTTTGTTAAAAATAAGCTGTAATTTTTTTTAAACCAGACTTATAGGATTTAAACCTGAGTCTTGGTGGAAGCTGAACAACAAATCAAAGATCTTAGTTCAGAATACATTTGTAATTAGCAATTCTTTATTCTTTTTCTAAGTAATTGTAATGTTAAGTTTTGACATCATCATCAACCTTGAAATTATGCTTATCATTCTGATATTCATAATTAGGGAGAGATTGTTAGGTTTTAGAACATTTGATGATGATTGTCTTTAGATTACTTAAAGTACAAATGTATAGAAAGTGTTAATTAGTAACACTGAAGTTTTGTAGCTAGCAGTTATCTCTTTGTTTGTAATTCATTCATTCTTTGTAAAGAGATATAAATATTTCTTATTTGTAAGTAACTACTGGAATGGTGTATCGAAGCTTCAGAAAGTCAAGATGTGTATTTGATCCGTTAGAGTTTGCAAAAAGGCTTATCGGAGACTAGGAGAATTGGTCAGGGACTAAAAAGATTTTATCTGTCGGAGACTAGTTCTGCCTATCGGAGACTAAGACTTAAGTCATCAGAGATTAAGTCTAAAGGAGTCGGAGACTAAAGCTTACGTCATCGGAGACTAAAGTTAAAAGCATTAGAGACTAAGCTGACGTCATCAGAGACTAAGCATTAACACGTCAGAGACTAAATAATTCTATCGGAGACTACACAAGCTGACATCATCAGGGACTAAATGCACCGGAGACTAGTAATGACGTCACCAGAGACTAAAGATGAAGCATCAGGGACTAATCGTGATTTATTTCCTGAAAGATACAAAGTTCGAATTAAAAAGGAATGTCTTCCACATAAAGCAAGATATTATTGAAGACGTAGCTGGTAAGGAAACTAACCAGAAATCTGTTCCTATCAAAAAGGAAAGATTGTATTTGATTCAAATAAGGAAGCTGAATTTTATTCAGAATAGAAACTGAGTTAATAGTAATTCAGTTGAAAGAGAAGCTGTAATTAGGTTTACAGAGAATTGTATTTTGAAGCTGAATAGGTTTTTCATAGTTTGTATCTTTTCCTATACAGAATAGAAAAGAAGCTGATGATCATATTTATTATGATTGTTAGAATTTGTAATCAGTTGTGAAATTAATATAGCAATTGTTTATAAATTGATTTGAGTTTTTGTTCTATATATTCCGCAAGAAAGTTTAATTTCTTAAAGAACAAGAAATTCTAAAAGTGTTCAAAGAACTTGTATTCAACCCCCCCCCCCCCCCCCCCCCTCCGTCTACAAGTTCTCGGCATCTCACTGGGAAAACAGAAACTACTGCCTTAAAAGGCAAAGAAAAAGGAGAGTCTACGAGTGATGCCTTAGAAGGCACAAAAAAAGGAGAGAGTGAAGGAGATAAGGATGAAATCCTTATAAAGATATAGAGAAAATTTTGATACTATAAATATAGAAAATAATACCAGCTCTTCTGAAAGTGATGAAGATGATACTCCGGCAGATGATTTTTCCTAATTCATTGGAGTTGATTTATACTTTCAGCAAAATCAAATAGTTGATACTGTACAGTTACTCAAACAAGAGCTTTCAAGGACAACAAATCTGATTTTGACCAAGGTGCTCAAATCCCAAATCATGATTGGGCAATCTATAGATATTGAAAATAAAAAGCTCTATACACACTTCACAAACAAAATAAATAATGTACAACAAGTTGTCGACTCTCTTGTAACCAGCCAGACCCTGCTCCGAATGAAGAAACAAGTTGATAATGTTGACAAGAAGCTTGCTGATCTTACTACTCAAATGTCAAGCATGGAAACTCTGCAACTATCAATGGTTGACACTCTAAACAAAGTTTTTCAAATCACATCCCGACTCTTAACTTCCACTGATGATGCTGTCAAAAAGGGGGAGAAATCTTCAGGGCCATCATCAGGGGATGTTGCAGAGAAGCCATCAACTCAACCATCAGGGGATGTGACTGCTCCTACTCCTGCTTCAAAACCTAAGGACAAAGGCAAAGGCATCCTGATTGAGGAACCAAAGAAGAAATCTTACACTCAATCAAAGCCTAAGCTACTTGGAGATGCCATGAAGACAGCCCACTTTCCAACACCCGTTGAAGCTGTAATTGATGGGAAAGTGGAGCTGGTCTTTCCTCAAGACAAGAAACTCGTTGAAGCTGATGCACTTTATGCACAACAACTTCAAGATGAGGAGGAGAGGGAAATGGCAAAGGAAAAGGAGGAAGAACAGAAGAAGAAAAAGAGTGTCAATCCAAGATCCTCCAGGAAACCTCAGCCAAGAAAATCTCAAAATCCCAAGGGTGCATCAGGGGATAAGAACCAAGAAAAAACTGATGACCCTGATGCCACCAAACCCAAGTCTTCTAAAGCCAGGGATCAAGCACTTTCTCCTATAACCACAGCATATGGTCCACCCACTCTAGCTGAATCCCTAAGAGATGAAAGGCACAAAAATCTGACATTTATGTTCTCAATAAAAAGCATAAATGTCAGGTTCAACAACAAAAGGTATCAGCTAATCTCTGTTCAACTAAATAGTGGGTCCCAATTCACAGTAACTATGGACTGGTTTAGGAGAATGGATGCTGAACAATTGGGACTGATCCAAAACTTAATTTCCAAATCATCAGCGGCTAACAGAGACTTGAGAGGGATAATTAAGAAGCTGAGGAAAGCCATCAACGATGAAAAAAGCCTACCCACAGCCTTAGAGAGACCACTGAAGCTTTTCTACAGAGCAACTAATGGGCAGGAGAAAAGCATTAGAATCAGAAATGTTGATGGCCTTGAACTAGAGGAAGCGATACATGTTCTAAGCCAAATTGCTTATCACAAAAATAAACATGTCATCTAGATCAGAATCCTGCTGATAGAAAGAGTGATAAAGGAGATCGTAGAAACCAGAGCTGGTGATGGGAATACAGCAACAATAAGGGATGTGCCACCAGTAAAAGGATTCAAAGAATATCCTAAGATGATCACAAACCCCATGGGTGTAGAATTCAAAAACAAAAAGGGGGAGATCATCACCTTCTACTGGTCACAACTTGCTGCAGCCAACATACAAGAGATCAGATCAGTCCTTGAAGCTCTGGAGTCAAGCACAAATGTCAACATTGTCAACTTTAGAAGGCTTCTTCAGAAAGGAGTTGGAACAGCTGGAAGCAGGAGGACAATACAATAGACTCAGGATTCCCGACCAAAATCCAGATCAAAGGAGACAAGGTCTTGGAAGTGACACTCAACCTATTGAATCGAGTCATCCACTGCCCTTTGTCTCAGCCAAATGAAAAAGGGATCCTGATGTTTAATAATGTATATTTTTGTTGTAATAGATATAGGAAAAACTTGTACAGTGATTTTTTTTTGATTAATTCATACACAATTCTTTCTTGTATATAGTTTCGGTTTTGACATCATCATCAGTGCATCAAGAAAATTTATGTTTTTTTTTTTGTTAAAATTGGGAATAAAATAGAAAGAAAAGAAAGATACAGAAATAACGAGGGGCATACCCCCCGGCCTACTAACACAGGTCGCTAGCTAGGGAGACAAACCAACACAGAAAAACCAGCAAGCAAAACAAAGCAAATAGAAGGACATAAAGAAAAAAAACACCTAACAAGAATACAACACAATATCCAGAAGGACATCACTACTACAGTAAGGGAAAAAAATGAACACCAATGCCACAAGGAAGCATCAGCAGAACAAAAACTTCTTCACCGAAGAAACAGAAGCAGTCATGCAGCATTGTAGCAACAGAGAAGTCACTAAGATTAGCATAGAAGATACTATACTTGGAGGGCAGCATCAGCAGAAAAAATCTTCAGCAGCAGCTGCAGCTAACATCTACTGCAGCAAGAAAATTGCAGCAGAACTACGTAGTAATCTGCGGCAGAAACAACATTACAACACTGCAGCAGTAGTCCAGCAGAGGCAGCAATGACAGCAGCAAATCATGACATCATGACAGCAGCAGCAAATCGCAACAGATCACAGCAGCAATCGCCAATTCAAATACAAGCATCAGCAAATCGCAATTACCATGACAGCAATTACAATTTCAAAAACACTTCCATGAAAGCAACATTACAAGCATCAGCAAATTGCAGCAGAACACAGCAACAATCTGCAACAGAACACAGCAATCTGAAATCTGCAGCAGATTACCATGACACAGCAGATTTGTGGTTATCAAAATGATAATCATAAATAGGGGGAGATTGTTAAAGTTAAATAATGATGATGATGTTTAGAAAATAAATTGTGCATCTGTAAATACTTAAGGTATTTTATAAACCTTAATATATCTACACAAGTTTTGCATCCACTGATGATAAACGTATTCATCAGGGGATGATCAACACTTCTCAAGACAAGTCATAAAATGGAACTTCTAAAGGACTTGATAAGTGAAGAGGAATTTCTGTTGTTACTCAAAGACAGTTGACGTATTCAGCACATCAAACATTCAAACGAATTCAACAAAGCTTCAATGATTAAAAACCACTAGGGGAATCCGTCAGGGGAACCAATCAGGGGATGACAAAGGCAGATCAACCCGTCGGGAGAACGCGTCAGGGTATGACAGTAGCAAGCTAAACTCATCAGGGGGAACACGTCAGGGCATGAACAAGACATGTCAACCTGTCAGGGGAAGACATCAAGGGTATGACAGTATCAGGCTAACCCATCAGGGAAATCCATCATGGGGAATGCTCAACACTGCATCAGTGGAAGCCATTAGTATATGTTGTGATTCATAACATCAGGGATCTAGAAGCACTTAGTAAACTCAAGTGAAGTTTGAAGCACTGATCCAGTCTTTGACAAGACTTGTCATCAGGGGATCCAGAAATACTGATCAAGTTCACATGAGGGCATGTCATTAGTGGATATTAATGACTACATACACCTGTCATCAGGTCTTGCACGCAAATCAATGAAACTTGTTGTAGAAGCAAGAGATATTAACTGGAAAGATATCTCTTGAAGTTTGTTGGTCCAATGACAACTCTCGAACATTAAATGCACGCAGATCAGGGGATGAAACAAAAACAACAAAAGTAGTAACATTCTGACACATAGGACAACGATGTGCCACATATGCGGCAAAGTTGAAAAGAACAGCATGTCTAAACACGTGGTTTCAACTACTGATCTTCTATATATGCAAAAGAGTTCTCATTACACAAAATATCAATCCAACAGATCAATAAACATAGAAGCATACAAATCACTAGAGAGAAGTTTTGTAATATATCTTGAGAGAAATATTCAAAGAACATAGAAGCTAGTGTGGGTGAATTAGAAGCTATAGTTTTACAGAGAAGTTGTAACTTGTTACAGAAGTTGTAGCTGATTAATCATATTTTTGATTAAATCAGATTTTCAGAAAAACCTCAAGTTTCAATACAATTATTTTAACTTGAATGCTTGTCTGTTCATCTTATTACCTGTTATCGTTTTTCTGATATTGTAGCTATCTCCAGCAGTCTTTAATAAGTTTCAACAAGAGCAAAAAGTTCTGAGCGTTTGTATTCATCCCCCCCTCCCCCCCCCCTCCCAAACAAACACTTGAGCTTATTTAGTTCTAACATTATATATAATATGTTTCCTAAAAAAACAATAATCTGGTTGAACCTTGTTGAATCATGAACCAGTAGTTTTATCGATTCGATATTTGATCCTGTTATGATAACATTAGAATTACGTATTGTGTGCCACTCACCCTGCCCGTCGAAGCAAGCATTAACGTTGATGTGGCTTCACATCTTTCTCACGCCACTACATTGCAAATTGTCTAGGTAATTAGGGTTGAGTAAGAATTCGTAAATCCATTGTATATGCATCGCATCTGTGAAATTTGTACGCGGTTACGGGATGGTTAAATAGTGTAATTTTTATTTTTAGTATTCGCACCTTTGTAGATGTTGATACAGGTAACTTAGTAACCACACCACACTGCACCGCACCGAATATATATAAATTAATTTATTTTGTTATATTAATACTTATATATAAACCCTTAAAGAGCGATATTATCTTGAGTTTAATTAGTCGAGGTAGTATGATTCAATTAATTTAGTTACTATTTTCGTTCTATCTTTTATGGTATAAAAAAAATTTACTTATATTTTTTCAAATTGAGTTACGTGAGTAGTTTTAGTATACCGAATTTTGAGAACAAGTTCAAGGTAATTAAATAAAGAAGTTATCAGTTCAAACCCTTGGAAAAACATATAATAAAATCACCAAACAATTAACCAACTATTAAAAGAAAAAATAATTAACAAATAAAAACCAACACAACTATACAACTAATACATAATCAAAAAGAATTATGGATAAACATTAGTTACATGACAAAACAAAAAAAACGATCATATATACACAACTAAAATATGAACAAAAATATGATAGGATCAAAATTTAAAACCAAAAAGCAAAAACTCACTAACAAACACATGATCATCATAAATATAATAGTTATAAAATTTACTAACTAAAATTCACATGGATAGATCCCAAAACTTACATCAATATGAAGGAAAAAAAATTAGCAATCAATATAAATATTCATATAACCATTTATTAATCAAATATTTATGGTTAACATAAATTTTAAATTTGTTACTAAGTCTGAATTATTAAAAAATTTATAAATAAAATATATATTTTAAATAAATTATAATAAAATTATATCAAACAATACAAAAATCGAACCTGCATTTGCAAGGGCAACTAATCTACCATCATATATGCATACATAGACACATGTCTAGAATTTAATAATTACTACTGCAAAATTATATATGAACTTTAAAAAATAAACTTAATACATATATTGGCTTTTGAACCTTTATTTTTGGAGTTGATCATGTTAATTTTGCGCTTTTAATTTTGGAGCTAATCATGTATTCATTCATGTTGATCAATATTTTAGTGGCTTTTGAAGTTTGAACAAATAATTTGGGATATTTTCTTAAATGCATCGATGTTGTCATGAGCTACTACAGAGGTTGCATTTGATAAAATTTGATGATTAAATCTGAATGATTAAGATATCTGTATTATATAATATAGAATATTTGAATTTGAATTAAAAAATCTGTTTGATAATAAATTATTTTGATCATCTGAATACCATTAAAATTAAAATTAAGAGGGTTATTATCAAAGTAAATTTAATTTTCAAGTTAGTTTATGTAATAAAAGTTGAAAAATAATATTTCTATAAATTTAATGATAATATCTTTATTGAAATTCTTATTAAAAGGTACATTTTAATCAATTATCATCAATTTCTTGTCTTAACAATTAAGAGACATTTAGATGTTAGAAAATTTTTTATCAAACAACTTGCAACTCTTACTGATTAAGAGGTCAAGTTGTTACGAAGTATGAAAACCCAATTAAACATAACCAAAGTTTGTAACTATATGTTTTTCGTAAGGTTGGAAGTCCAGGAGAAAAGCAAAATTTATCTATTTGATTGATGACATTAAAAAAAAATTGTTGTTTTCTTTTTTGTAGTGCGGTTTTATAATCGCATATGGACCTTAACTCCATCGCATTCGCACAAAATCACATTTGCATAAAATTGTATCGTTATTAATTCTAAGTCTAACATCCGCATATTGTGATTGCGTATACCGTGAAAACTTGTATTCACATTGTGCTCTCCCTTATAAGTAACTCTTAGTAGGTTAAATTATTCTTTCACTATTTGATACATTAATTTATTTACTAAAATATCACTCGTCTCTATCCAAGATCCCAGCATTACAATTTTATTTTTGTCTAAATTACGAAATAAATGGACTTTTAAATGCATTATTTTCTTAGTGACCCTTTCGGAACCTTGACTTGTCACATGAGTCTTAATTTCATATTTTTTATGTGAAAAAAAGTATAAATATATTCATATACCAAGTGCTGGTTAATGAGTACTAAGGAACAGGTTAAATTAACAATACAATTTATGATCGTTTGTAAAATTTGTAGTATAATGTTTAATATTCATAAGAACACCAATAATTGAACAAAATCTTGTTAATCTGCCCAATAACCAGGACATGCAGTTCTCGACTATGAATAATCGAAAACACTGATATTTTAAGGTGAAGTTGTTATTGTAACCAAAAAAAAAGTTGTTTTTTGTTCGATAAATATTAAAGTTGCTCTGACATGAAACATTATCTCTTTTTAAAAAAAGTCATTATTTATATATGAGAGATCAGTCCAATTAATAATAAACATCAAACAAATTATTGTAAGTTATTATAACTTTTTTCTAAACTTACTTACCATAAGTATATTCTTAGTTAACTCCTTGTTTGTTTTCTTTTTAATTTTTATAAGTTGCTCTAAGTTTATGCAAGCTGTTGTAAGTTGGGTATTAGTTGTTTGATTTCTACTTCTATAAGTTTAATATTTTAAGAATTTTTATTTTTTTAAAATTAGAGTTATTGGTATGTTTCACTTTCGGAAATGAGTTTTGTCGGTGTTAAAACTCAAATCAATCACCCTACAATTATCCGTTTGTACATGAGTTTTAAAAATAATTTTAATTTTAATTTAATTATTGTTTGACAACATAATTTTGACTATAGTACCTCGCTTTATTTAAATTTAATTAATATCTTTAATCAACATAACTGCTAAAACAGTAACCTCTTCTTTCTATAATATAAAAAGTAAACTATAAATCTTATCCAAAATTTCTTAAATAGGTAAATAAATTAATTTCATAACCATTTCTAACATTCAATAAAATCGATCATGTACGAGTTACGTCAAATTTAAATTTTATACAAGTTATGTCAAATTTATTCTTATCTCTAAAAATTCTCCGATTGTATTTTAAGTTGATTCAACGTCATTTATTACTTTTTTAATTAAAATTTAAATTGTAATCAACTACAATTCTTATGTAATAAAACCATTTTATTATGAGTTTTTAAATTTTAAACTTTTTATTGCAATAAAATCTTATTAAAATGTGTACTAAAGAAAACTCATTAAACATACATATAAAAACTTACAAAAAATTGAAAAAAATAACTAAATCGAAAAATCCAACATTATTACTATTTACATTAATTAAAAAAAATAACTTTATTTTTATTATTGTAAAAGAAAATCATGGCGATATTAATCTTATATAACAATTTCTATTAATAATTTAAAATATAAATAAAATAATTATTGATCTATAAACGACAAAATTATTAGCAAATAATGATAACAAAATGCTTATACAAATTATAAATAATTATAAAAGTAATTTAAGTTTTAAAATTAGTTTAAATTGTTAGGGTTTTAGGCATATAAATGCAGCAAAAATAATAAATTAAAACCAATTGAAACCTTAAAAAGGATCCATGTGAAATAAGAAATACATATTTGTTAGAAGTATACCAGTTTAAGCTGCAGATTCTGATCTCTGGTGGAATGAACCACAAGCTCATTCCTACTGAACAAAGTCTCTGCAGGTATCCACATGAGCATATAACTCAAATAAGGAGATGAATGCCTTCCTTTATGTGATACTAGCCAAAAGAAAATTAAAGAACAATTTTTTGATCTCTCACTTTATCTGGTATGTTTCCTTTTTCTCTACTCTTTGTCATACAAAGAGTGAGAAACTAAAGGTTGTGTATATGAGTATCTCACACTATCTTTTTTTTTTTTTGGAGATAAGGAAGATGAGTATTTATAGGCAAATAACCGCATTTTCTACCACCTCTTTCAACCAATAAACCATCATATAATATATATATATATATATATATATATATATATATATATATATATATGTTAGAGTGTATGCCCTAGTGGCCAATTATGTAATGATTGTGACACTATATTTATGATATGTTTTTGGTTAATGATAATTTATTATGTTTTATTTACTGCGTTATATAAATTATTAACATAATAAATGTCCTTAGAAAAAAAAATGATACTAATTATATGGATTCAAGTATGTGACTTGAATATGAGATCATATAAGTATGTAATGTATCATTATTCTTAAATGTCCCTAGTCGAGTATCATTGTCATCGGGACAACAATAATACATTGAGACTAGTATGTGATTAACTGATGGCCATATCTCATTGGTCATTAATATATACGAGATATATTAAGTTGATACATAAGTACATGTTAGAGAACATTGTACTGGACAGACCCACCATGAGAATTCTACATGGAGCGTTATGCTATGTGTCATAAGTAATTCTCATATTGACAATGATGTAATGGTCCTTCGACCTGAAGTCATGACATTTCTACATAAGGAGTTATGCGTTTTGACGTTATCAAATGTCACCTTTAACCGGGTGGACGATAAAGGTGATTGTTGGATGCATAATGAGTTATGTGAGAAATGGGAATGATGTAGATGGAATTTAACCCTCCTATAAATTAGGGGTGATATCTATAGGCCTCTTGATTGAGTGAAACTATGAAATGCATGGCCATGCTCAAATAGAGATTTGTTTCATATAGTTTACTCATTGATCAAGAAAACTGAGATTAAATTATAAAGAGGATGACACATCCATGCCTTGAATTTAATCTTAGATATCATGGTTAAAAGGATTAAGTTACATTGAAACATTGGTCACGAAAGGTAACGTCCAATCTATGACTTTATTATTACTTGGGTAACAGTGATGTATTACTAGATGCCGCTCACTGTTTATAATTTTATAATATGATTTAAAATTATTGCCAACGTAATAATAACCTACAGGGTCACACACAAAGAACATTCGTCAAGGAGATATAATTTAAATGTCTATGATTTTAATATATCAATAAGATTGATTTAATTAAATCATGGCTTTAAATTATATACATATATATATTAATATATGTAATCTGTATAAAATAGAGTCCTTTGGAAGGAAATACGAATATATATATATATTTATTTGTACATATATATATATTAATTAAGTGAGACTTGATTAAATATATATATATATCTAATAAATATAAAAATTCGGATTTTAAGTCTCCTAATTAGATTAGGTTTTGGAATTACTCTATGAAAGGCTATATATATGATATATCAGCTATTCTCTAACTAACCAACGTTTTTACGTATTCTAAGAATCCTAGTTGCTCACAAGAGAAAGACTAGAGTTCAGAGATATAGAGAGAAAAGAGAGATACAGATCATACAGCTAGTACTGTAATTCTTCTTGTTCGGATCATAAGACGATTCACGGGTGTTCGTGTGGATACCGTAGAGACGCTGTTCAGTTGGATAGCGTTCAAGGTTTGGAGACGATCAACACCTTCACCAAAGCTTCAGATTCGCACAATTAATTGGTAAAATCTTAAACTATCTGTATTAAATTGTTTCGCATAGATCCTCGGGTTTGGGTTTCGTTTTGTTTTATTTTAAATTGTATTTTTTCGCTGCGTTTGCTGGTAAGAAACCCAACAATATATATATATATATATATATATATATATATATATATATATATATACAGGCTTGAGTTTGATGACTCCCTTCTAGGGATGGTTGAAACCAGTCTTTGCAGTGGATCAATCTACTTTGATTGTTTTCCCAAATTTCACTGTCTCCCTAAGAGATAGAAATATCTTTGACTCCTTAACATTTAATGTTAAGACCAATAACTTTAAGACTAAAGTTGGAACCCAACCAGTAGCTATTATTTACAGAATTCAATACAAAGCCATGAGTTCTGCCTTCAATACAGGAGCCATGAGAACCTTTCACAAAGGCGAAACTGTTCTCTTTCAAACTGAGGTAGTACATATATATGGAAGGATTAGAGGTAATATATATATATATATATATATATATATGGGGGCCGATCCATAGCTAACGTTAGCTCTGGAGTCTTTCGTAGCTAACACTTTTATAGCCGTCCAACGAATGATCCAACGCTTGAAATCAAACTTAAAAAAAAAAAATACCCCTTCCGCCAGTGTTAGTAGTGGAAGGTAATTTTTTTAAAAAAAAAAAATTTTCCCTTCCGCTAGTAACACTGGCGGAAGGGAAAAAAAATTTGAAAATTTTTTCCCTTCCGCCAGTGTTACTAGCGGAAGAGGAAAAAAATTAAAAAAAAATTTTTCGTTCCGCCAGTGTTAGTAGCGGAAGGGAATTTTAAAAATTCCCTTCCGCTACTAACACTAGCGGAAGGCCAAAAAAAAAAAGTAAAATTTTTTTTTCTTTCCGCCAGACTCACTGGTGGAAGGCAAAAAAAAAAAAAATTTCCCCTTTCCGCCACTATCACTGGCGGAAAGGTTAAAATTTATTTTTTTTTGTTTCCGCCAGTCTCACTGGCGGAAGGCAAAAAAAAAATAAAAAATTTCCTCTTTCCGCCAGTCTTAGTGGCGGAAAGGGGAAATTTTTTTTTTTCCTTCCGTTTTTCCCTTTCGCCTGCCT
The DNA here is from genome assembly GCA_014636745.2 of Centella asiatica. Taxonomy (NCBI): domain Eukaryota; kingdom Viridiplantae; phylum Streptophyta; class Magnoliopsida; order Apiales; family Apiaceae; genus Centella; species Centella asiatica. The sequence continues at coordinate 28,202,470 of CM025785.1, read as the reverse complement.
TCCGCCAGTCTTGTGCTTGATATATATTCTTCAAGAGCAGTATTTTTTGAAATCTTCCGCCAGTTTAAAAAAAAATTTCTTGATAAAGTATTATTTTTTTTAAAGGCTTCTAGCAGTGTTTGCCTTCCGTCAATGTTGTGGTTGATATTTTCATGTATTATTATTTTATTTTTTTACAATTGGAATATAATGACGATATGAATTGATGTAATTCTATTTAAATATTTATGTTTCTCAATTACCTAAAATAAATCTTTTATGTTCTTATCATTTTATTATTATCATTATTTCAAGTAACGTCAACAAATAATTAATAAATGATTATTAAAATAAAAATAATTTATTAAAAGATATATCTTACATATCGAGCTCATGTTTCACACATTTAGATTTTGTATTGTTCTATATGATAAATAAAACGAAATGTTATCAGTTGACTCGTGTTTAGTGCATAATTCAATTTGCTTAATCTGTACGGAACATTATATATAATAATATTATACGTGACTATCACACAATTATTGTCATTATATGATTTACTATATACTATATCTAATTTAAGATTTAGGCTCTAGGGTTTAGGATTATAATGTATTTAACTCATATTAGATTTGTAGTTATCATGATGATTGTATTATGATTATATTATAATTATGATTAACATTATATTTACCTCATCTTTTGTAGTCATTTTTTTTATAATCATAGTATTATAATCATTTCAAACATTATGATTATAATACTATTTTATTATAATCATAATATTGTACTTAATTATTTCAAACAATAACTAATAATCATAATAATTATAGTATTTTACTATACTCATACTATTAATCATAGTGTATAATCATAGTATTATAATTATATCCACCGATCAAATACATCAGAAAGTCATACAATTACAATTAATATAATTTAAAGGTCAAACTCGATCACACCTCTTCTTCATCATCGTCTAAATCTAATGTGCTATTGTTTTCCCAGTGAGATGACCTAGAACTTGTAGAAGGGGGGTTGAATACAAGTTCTCACAACTTTTTTGATTTCTTGTTCTTTAAGAAATTAAACTCTTCTGCGGAATATAAAGAACAAGATCAAAACTTTATAAACAATTGCTTTTATTGATTTAACAATTGATTACAAGTTTTCTAACAATCAAAACAAGCTTTGATCGTCAGCTTCTATTCTGTGTATATATAAAATACAACACTTTCAATTCTCTCTCTCTATACACATACATAGCTTCGTATTCCTTTTCTGTAATTTATAATTACAGCTTCTAAAACTAAGTTATCAAAAACCTAGCTTCCTAATTCAAATCAAATACAATCTTTCCAATTGAAAGATTTCTAACAAGTTTCCTTATCAGCTACGTCTTCAATAAAGTCTACGTGTGCATGGAAGACTTTCCTTCTTTGATTTGAACTCTAACTCCATCAGTGATTAAGTCTTCGACTAATCTCCGATAGCTTCTTTAATTAGTCCCTGATCACTTTGAGTAATCTCCGATGCTTTACAACGTGTAATCTCTGATGCTTTACTTCGTGTAATCTCCGATGCTTTGGCTTTAGTCTCTGGTGATGTCAGCTTTTAATCTCCGAGGTATTGTTTTAATCTCTGATGACGTCAGCATTAATCTCTGACTCTTTAGTTACAATCCCCGATGACGTAAGCTTTAATCTCCGATGACCAATCCTTCAATCTCCGATGAACAAAACATTTTAATCTCCGATGAAGGATTCTTCAATCTCCGATGGGCAAAGTCCAATCTCTGATGAACAAAACTTTATTCTCTGATAGACTTTTTCCTTAATCTCCGACAAGCCAAAATCAATCTCCGAAGGACTAATTAATTTAAACAACTTGTTGAACAAACTCAACAAGTATTCCAGCAGTACATACAAAAGAAATGAACCTATCTCTTTATTATAATGACTAATTTACAAACAAGAGATACTACTGCTAGCTACAAAACTAAAGTGTTACAAACCAACACTTTTCTGTACATTTGTATTCCTAAGTATTCTAAAGACAATCATCATCAAATGTTCATAAAACCTAACAGCTATGTTGAGACATTTGCGAGCGTATCTCCATTACTTTATCATGATTTCTCTTTTTATGATCAGTGTATTCTTGACATATAGCACATTTTCGCAGCCTTTTTGCAAATTGAATTTGTTCAATTCCACTCTTAAATCTTGTGACCTTCTTACGACCCTTAGTTTGTGACTGAAGAGGTGGAAAATACTCATCTTCTTCGTCAATACTACCACCTTCCATGTGCAGCTCCTTCGATCTGCTCCCACCTTCAACCGTGTCATTTTCTTCAATCAATCTTGACTTACTTATCCATGCTTTCTCCTTCATAGCAGTTTCAAGATCATGCACGTAAGATGATTGCGATGTCGAACCAATTGCTGCAATTTCTTGATAAACCCTATTCAAATGATTGTACCGTATTGTACTAATATCACCGACATCAGAGTTTGATTCAGCATTTACTTTATTTATGTTAACAGGATCACCATGAATTTTGTTTGCATTTCTCTTCCACCTATCACAAATCAAAGACATTGGAATCTCATTTATGCTCTTGAAGGTGATATACCTCAAAATATGTCTACAAATCATGTCGTTGTGCTCAAAGCGTTGGCATATGCATGTCACATTGTCGGAGTCCCCGTGTTTAACGACAACGTAATAATATCGTCGGTTTTGTGGTACCTCCTCATTGAAAACTATATATCCCTTTGTACCACCGACCCCAAAATTCTGAATCTTACGACACGTTAACTTTTGACCCTCATAGAACTCATTCGAAAAGTCTTTAAAAATATTCTTCGTATATACAACTGCCGCATGCTTCTCCAATAAAGTTCCGTTATGCAAATTTCTTGTCTTGTACTCTGTTTCAAGATCTTGCTTTCTCTCATTCAAGTATTGTTTCTCAATGGCTATTTGTGAGTTAATCACAAAATCTTTCAAACCGGTACAATTATTTACGTATTGATCAAAAAAACTGTTCATGGATTCACTTCTCCCGGTTGTAGTCATCCCTGCAGCAAAATATGACTTTGAGTATGCTCCGATCCACTTCTCCTTTACATTATACATAGATTGAAGCCACTCGTGATGTTGTAAATCATATTATTCCACCAATTTTGCCCACCTTTCCTCGAATTTGGCAGTTGTCACTCAATACAAACACCTACAATAACAACTTATTATAAATGACAACAAAAAAATATTGACAATTTAACTTCGACTATTTGTAAAAATAGATGCGTACCTGTCGAAGTCTTCCTTAAACGTTTCGTAACTATTATATAAATGATGAAGTTTCTCCGGGAATTTGTTACTGATATGTCAAGTACATATCAAATGATTGGTGGAAGGCAATACGATAGCAATGGCATTGTTCATGGCTCTATCCTGATCAGTTATGATCGTCAACGGAATTTTATTCTCAACCGCTTCTAGCCAATTTTCTAACACCCAAACAAATGTATCTTCTGTTTCATCCTTGATAAGGGCAAACCCAAACAAAATAGACTGATAATGATGATTAACTCCCGTAACTGGAACAAATGGCATCCCATATTTATTTGTTCTATAAGTGGTGTCAAAGGTCACTACGTCTCCAAAATTTCTATAACAAATAATTGATCGAGAATCCACCCACATGATACATACAATGCGATTCTCTTCGTCAACTTTTATATTATAAATGAAATTTTCAACACTTTCTGACTTGAGTCTCTTTAAAACTGTCAAAGCTTCTTGTGCATCATTTGTATCAAATGCGTCATGTCGCAAGTTGCGTATAACATTTCGAATATCTTCGACGGTGAATTTAACATTTGTCCTTCCACTGCTCATTGTACTCAACACATTCATGATCAAACTTGGTTTGATTTTTGATCGGTGGAGTAAATTGATTAACTCTCTATCAGCAACTGTTATATTTTTATGTGTTGCCATCAAATCTATTTTACTAGGCGTAACTATTGAATGATTGTGATTTAATTCCACTTTTGTTACACGCCAACTATTATTTTGCACATTATGAACAACAAACATTCTCGCTTTGTACATTGTGTGTTCAATAATATCTCTCTTCCTCCGGATTATGCTTTCATCATCATTTTCATTTTCAAACAAATTTTTTTTCTTAATAGGTCTACCTGCTTTTCTACATGCATATAGTCTATGAGCTAATTGATTTGACCCTGAATGTTTTCTGCTCGTTAAAATTTTTACTTCAAATCCACTATTATGAGCATATGCATTATAGTATTTTTCAACTTCAAATATACTTGTAAATATTTGACCCACATACGGAGGACAAACATCATCACTGTCTATATTTATTTTTTCTTTGTCATTCAAATTATTTTGTTCTTCCATATTATTTTCTTCCTCAATATCATGTTCTTCGTTCTCAACATTCATACTTATATCCGAATCTGAATCATCAAAAAATGTATCAACATCATATATTCTATCGTTATCACTCATTTTAAAATTAAGAAGGTGAAGAGCTAAAAACCTGATTTAAATGTCAACCTGAGATATGCTTATCTGATCTGTAATAAAGAAAAATTTTGTAATAAATGACTTAGATTCAAAAAAAAATTTCATAAAACTAGAGAACGAAGAAGAAAACTGAAACGATAGAACGAAGAAGGAAACTTACATGCGGCGGAATAAGATAGTTTTTTGACCTAGGTCTTTCTTATCATATATATATAGCATATCACGAAGGAAGGAAGAAAAAAAATATTGTACTTGTTACTATTAAGCACAAGACTGGCGGAAGGCAGGCGAAGAGAAAAACGGAAGGAAAAAAAATTACCTTCCGCTACTAACACTGGCGGAAGGGGTATTTTTTTTTTTTTTAAGTTTGATCTCAAGCGTAGGATCATTCCTTGGACGGCTGTAAAAGTGTTAGCTACGAAAGACTCCAGAGCTAACGTTAGCTATGGATCGGCCCCCTATATATATATATATATCCACTGCCTCTTACAAGGTGATATCAGCAGCAGCTATTAACATTTAATACTCTGCAACTGTTGTTATAATTGACTAAGTCAATTGCTTATATTAATTCTCAACTAAAATTTTAAATAAGTCAATCATATTCATTTATTTAAAATCTAATATCTGAATTAGTTCTCCTTTTAATTATGTTCTTAGTGTGTGATTCTATAGGTTATTATTACGTTGACACTAATTTATAATCATATTATAAAATTATAAACAGTGAGCGACATTTAGTAATACATCATTGTTTCCCAAGTAATAATAATGTTGGCGATTCAACATAACATTTTCTTTGTGATCAATGTTTCAATGTAATATAATTCCTTTTGTCTTTGATATACTAGATTAAACTCAAGGCATGAAGTGTGTCATCCTCTTTATAATTTAATCTTTGTTTTCTTGATCGATGAGTAAACTATAAGAGATAAATCACTATTTGAGCATGGTCATACATTTCATAAATCAAGATGCCCAAGGATATCACTACTAATATACATAGGAGAGGCAAATCTCATCTAGATCATTCGTGTAGAAATGTAGTGATTTTAGGTCAAATGATCATTACATCATTGTCACTATGAGAATATCTTATGACACTTCAGTTACATGTAGAATTCTCATGGTGGGTCAATCAAGCACACTGTTCTCTCACATGTACCTATATGTTGACTTGATATCTCACATATCTATAGCTAATGAGATTTGATCATCAGTCAACCCACATACTAGTCTCATTGTATCATTGTTTTTCCATTAACAATAATACTTGACTAAAGATGTTTAAGAATAATGATACATTTTGCGACTATATGATTTCATGTTTCAAGTCGCATACTTGCCAATATAGTTTGTATTCATTATTCTAGGGACGTTTATTATCTTAATAATAATACCACACAGTAAATTGAAGTACAATAAACTAAATAATATTTATCAAAACATAATTACATGTGCGTCATGACAATTATAAAATAATTGACTCTTAGGGCATACACTCCAACATAAATAAGTATATAACTATGAAAAATGGAACCAGTGTTTCACACGGATAACAAAGCTAGTCCCTCATTATTATCATTGTATCACGTTATTATTCTTTTTTTATTTGAGTTTAAAATATACTCCTTTTTCAAGGTTGTGCTATTTTAAAATTTTATAAGTTTTTATGATATAAATTTATAAAAATGAATTATAATTTTAAAATTTTATGATTACTCCAAATTCTTTGTGAATACTAATAACATTCAACTATTTGATCTTTAAATTTGTCAATTTCAAATGAGATGAGTGCTTGTTTTATTACATTCACATCACCTCCATCACTTAGCCAATGCAATTTATAGGGTCTAGTATGTGTTGTTGTAGGCCAATTGAGTTTGTCAATTAATGTTGTCGAAACTACATTGGTGCAGCTTCATGTATCTATAATCATGTTTCACAACTTGTCATTTACCAAAACCCTTGTCATGAAGATCTTGTTCCTTTGATCAACTTCTAAAGGAACTAGTTTTGTTTGCAAAATGTTATTCCTAGATGAGAATTGTAGAAAGCGGGTTGAATACAATACACTTAATTTTTCAAACTTTTTTTAAGTAATGAACCAAAGAAATGAACAAGTATTGTATTATGTTGTAGTTTCTGTGTGTCAAAGAGAAAGAATGTAGCAGTGAACTTAAAACAACACATAAATTTCAAGACTAATAAATTTTATTAATCTCAAGGTTTTGCTACAACCTAATTTTTCAATCAGCTTTTTTTTCTAAAACAAGAGTTTCAGTTTCATTTACAAAAGAGAAAGATCAAGCTATTTCTTGCTTGCTCTATTGTCTATTTTTCTCACTTTCTTTTTGATAGAGAGAGGCAATCTATCTATTTTTATATTTCTTGTTCAGCACTCTTTCTTTACATGAAAATGTGTAAAAGTATGCAAACAGAAGCTGATACAGTAAAGATACAAAAACAATTGATCTCTGTTCATTCCTACTTTTCTATATAACTTTTCCATCTCTCTCTCTTGTTTTTGATTGTTGTAGACTTGTCAGGATTAGAAAAGTAGTCGTAAAAGTTCAATCACTTTTATTTCCTGTTTCTGTAGCTCTGTCTTGTCAGCGTGGTCGTCTCTCTTAAAGTTGGTGCACGAGATTCGTGGACTTTGGCAATGGTCAAAAGCAGATTTTGGCACTGAATTCATTATTCCCTGATGGTATTCACTTTGGTGCTACGTCTTTTAACCATACTTTGGTGCTAGACTTTTTATCCACTAACGCTGAGTATTTTGGCTCTAGTCATTTTATCCCCTGATGTTGAGTACTTTGGCAACAGTCTGCTAGATATAAATGATGATGATGATGTTTTAAGGGAATAAATGTGCATCTGTAAATACTCAAGGTATTCTATAAACCTTAGTATGTTTGCACAAGTTTTGCATCCACTGATGGATGACTTATTCATCAGGGGATGGACTACAATACACTGGGTGAGTCATCAGTGTTAACTTGAACAGACTCGACGGTGTCAAGGAATGGCTGTTATTACTTAAAATAAGATGAGTATTCCACATGACAGACATTCTAGGCTAAGCTAATAGAGTATCAGTGATCAAGAGAATAAGTATTTTTTGAAGGGGATCAGTGAAAAGAACCCATTAGGGGAAGCCCAAAAATATTAGGTCAGGGGTGATTTCGTCAGGGGAGCCGTCAGGGGGAGCCATCAGGGGATGAACCTGTCAAGGGAACTCATCAGGGGATGTCTAAAAGTCACTTTGGCGATAACATATCTTCCGACGAGTTTAGCGATGACTAAAAGTCACTTTGACGATAGCATATCTGACGACGACTTTGGCAATAACTTTGATTACCCACTGATAAGTTTAGCGATGACTTGGATGGTCCGACAAGTTTGGTGAGGACAAAAGATCAACTCATCAGGGAAAACCCATCAGTGGATACAAGAAGGTCATAACATCAGTGGATAATGAAGCACTGATTAAGCCTCCATCAGAGGTTGACATCAGTGAATAATGAAGCACTGATCAAGTCTCCATCAGGGCTTGACAACGGTGGATAACGAAGCACTGATCAAGTTGTCATTAGTAACTTGCCATCAGGGAATCCAGAAGCACTGATCAAGTCAATATTAGGGCTTGGCATTAGTGGATCGTTATGATCTAATCCACACGTCATCAGGACTTACATACAAATCATTGATACTTGGCATGGAAGCAAGGGGTATAATGAGAAAGATATTCCTTGAAGTTTGGTTATCCAATAACAACTCTTGAGCATTAAATTCATGCAGATCAGGGGATGAAAAAGAAGCAACAAAAGCCAACAGTTGTCTGACACACCACTCTGAAAGGACCTTGATGTGATATAATGTGGCTATGTTGAAAAAGAAACAGGTCCAGCATATGAGTTCATCAACTAATCTACTATACATATAGAAAGAGTTGTTACACGAAAAACCAAGCAAGCAAACCACAACACTCAAACACTAGAAAGGAAGCTTTGTAAAAATCTTGAGAGATATATTCAAAGCAAAAACATAGCTAGTAAGTGAGAAAAGAGAAGCTGTAATTTATTACAGATTTGTAGTTGTTAATCACGATTGTGATTAAACAGATTTCCAGAAAAAAAAAAAACACCAAGTTATAATACAACTATTTTAACTTGAATGTCTGTGTGTTCATCTTAATTTTGTTAAAGTTTTTCTGGTTATGGTAGCTATTCCAGCCAGTGAAACGTAAGTTTTAAAAGAGCAAAAAGTTTGTAGTGTTTATATCCAACCCTCCCTTCTACAAACACTTGAGCTTATGTGGTTCTAACACGGTCTTTTTACCCCTGACGCTGAGTACTTTGGCAATGAGTAATTTTGGGCTTCACTTGATTTCATCGATAGAGGGACTTCCCAACGACTTTGGCAATAGTCATTTTGACTTTGGTGACAATCAAATGACTTTATGTTGAAATTTTTTGTACAGACTTTGGCGACAGTCAGATGACTTTGGTGAAAGTCAAATGACTTTGGCGACAGTCAAGTGACTTTGTCGTTGAAGTTCTTTGTACAGACTTTGGTGACAGTCAGATGACTTTGGCGATAGACAAATGAATTTGGCGATGGCTTCTTGAGTTAGGAGTTAAACAATCTTTGATTCCATTCTTCAATATAAGTTGCCTTGGAAATATTCTCACCATTTGTTTGCTGAGGCATGAACATCTTAATGAACTTCTCTCATCAAACTTTATTCCCATGATGGACTTGTATTTCCGTTGACTTTCCACTTTGGTGCTATTGTTGCAAGTTTGGTGTTGATAATGACTTTGGCGCAGTTCAACTCGAAACACCTTGAAAAAATTCTAACTCATTTCAGCCTGATCTTTAACATCAATGACAGAGAAAATTCACAGCAATTGCATAGTTGTGCTTCCAAATTTGACAATGCTAAGTATGTTAAGTTATCTATTCATAATTTACAAATAAGCAATCACATAAACCCAACAATCTCCCCCTATTTGTTTTTATGAATATAAATACAAATTCTATGAATGATAACTTAACTAATCTAATGAAGACAAAAGATTACAAAGTTTTGTACAAATTTTCATTACTGAATAAAAAATTACAATTTTTTCAGTATAGTTTGTTTTGACAACCACAAGTAACTGCTCCTTTAGACTGAGCTGATAAACAAGAATTTACTTGGATGTCTGACCTTGTTAGGTTGATTCTTTCCTAAAAAGTTTTTGTTGCAATACATCCAACATGTTCTTTTCATAGAAGTCTTGAGGATCTCGAAGGAAGTCAATCATGTTTCTAAATGTATTTGGTCCTACTCGGGTCATAGAAGTTCAGCCTGGTTGGATTGAATAGTATTCTTTTCATGTTCTTCTTCAGTATCTTCTTTATGTCATAAATACTCTAAAGAGTCTCCATTGCTTGTTGATTTTCTACATTTGGGCAATCGCTCAGTTGATCTATGGTATTCTAAATAAACCAGGAAGGCCTGTGTGTCATACTATTAACCTTGTACTCAGTCTGACTTCCATCACTTTCAGTGTAGATTACCTTGTATGGATTGTAAAATGTCCTCTCAGGCTGGTCTATGGACTTTATACCCCTCATAGCTTCTTCTTGTTCATCCTTCTCTCTTTGATCCTTTTCCTCAGTAGCCTTCTTTTGGTTCTCAGCAAACTCAACATTTTTCTTATTGATCTCAGGAAGCTCGTCAATGTTCCACTTTATTCTTTGAATGGTTATTGCACTTATCAGTTTGGAATGAGAATCTGAGCCTCTGACAAGAACAACTAGCCTTCTTAGAATAAGGACATTGGTACTATTTTTAGTTATGAACTCCTTCATTGATACTGTCTTTATTGTTCCATCATTGTAGATGAGTTGAGCTGCCTTAACCACCTTTGTCCCTTCCCACACAAACTTGATGTCCATGACCCTCTCAGCATCTTCTCTATTGAATGTTTCTTCATTAGGTCTCTCAGATGTGATTGGGTCGGTAAGAGTTGTAGGTTGGGCAAACTGTCTTTTGTTGTTGCATTAAGGTCTTTTCCTAGCAACTTACCTGAAGTTCCCCTTACTCACACCTGCCCTTTTCTTGATCCTCTTAGCATGTTTTGTGGGTAAGGGTCATTCATCTTTCTCTCCCTCCTTATCACTCATTGATGTCTCAGCCACAGATGTTGCCTCATTCATGGCACCATAGGAGGAAGGATCATCAGTGTACTTAGGACCCTCCCATGTGAAGGTGTCTCTTGAGGGCTGTCAACTCCTATGAACCAGAAGTCCTTGGCTCCCAATTTAGTATCTAGTGACTGAACTTCATCTTCTTCATCTTTCTACTCATTCTCCCCCTTAGTTGAGTTATCATTCACTGTAGGAAGGGACTACCTAAGGTTGGAAGGTCCAACACTAGTAGCAGTAGTAGCAACAGTAGTAGGGTTGCTCTTGGTTAGCAATGTCAGGATGGCTTGGATCCCTGCTTTGGTTTCTGTGACCTCTTCCTTGACACCCTACACCTCATGTCTCAGTGCCTTGAGGTCATTGATATCTTCAACGATTGATTGTATTTGACCTTCAAGGTGACTGGCATGGGTTTGGAACTGAAGTTTCAAGTCATCAACTTGAGATTTGACATCATTAATGGCTAATACACTTGAGACTTGAGCACCCAGTTGCCTACGAAGATCAACCTTCATGTTTTTTAGGTTGGCCTTCATGGCTTGTAGTTTGGATGCCAGATCATCTAAGGAAAAACTCTGGCTGCATTCTCTTTGTTTTGTTGACTGACCTCATCAGCCCTTCCCTCATTTTCTTGTAAAGGCCCTATTGGCACACTTTCTTTTATTTCAGGGAATGCTTAACCCTATCTCCTTTTTCCATGCTCAAGGCATGATTCTCAATATTTATCTCTATTTCTTCTCTCATTATTTTTCTCTCAGTCTCACTCATCCTAACCTGGTCTTCTTGAGCAATAGAAGAACTAGGTAACTCCCTAGAAGAAGGCTAATCATACACAATCTCTATAGCATCAAAAGATGTAGAATTTAAAGAAAGTGTAGTAGAGGTAAAGAGGACTAATGTTGAAGCATAAACTTCTGGTCTAGCATCAGCCTCATTGATGGGGAAGTGAAATAAAGTCTCAGCAACCTCTACTTCTACATCAGTGAGAGGGATCTGAGATGTGGTATCTGCTACACTAGGTGCAATAGGTTCATGTGGACCACTCAGTGTTGGCTCATCCAGGAAGTAATCTGACTGATCAGAACCAATTGAATCTTAAGATTGCTCCAATGGTGAGGAAGAAATATGTGGGGAGGAAGAAAAACAGAGGATAAAGGCTCCATAAAGGAGTTGAGTGTTGGTTGTTCCCTCTGAAGAAAAGAAGAAACATCAAACAAAGACTCAGAATGCTCTCCAGTTATGTGTATTGTTTGGTCTTAGGCATCAACATGTGTGGGCACATGTGATGGTGCAGACTCTGTATAGGTTCTCCTAGGAATAGGAATTTCTTCAGTAGAAGCATCTTGTTGAGAAGATACATCTAGGGATGTGTTTTGTCCCTTTTCAACCTCTGCACCCTGTTAGGAGGATGTAGTGTGGCTGGCAGTAGTTGCCTTCTTGCTCTTCTTCCTCCTTGGTACTACTGGAAGGCAACTATTGTGGGTTCCCTCTCATCACCTACCTCATGAACAACCTCACTAATTTCTACCCTATGGATTCGGGTTTTTCTCTTCTTTGAACCCTGAGTTTTTTTAGAACCAAAGGGCTTTAGGTTTTGAGCAGTTGGTTCAGATGGTTGAGGTGCAAGGGGTTGGTCAGCTTGGGTTAGAAAAGGGGGGTTGCATCCTCTTGGCCAACATTCTGAGAAGAAGAAGAAGGGGGTTGGACAAGTAGAGATAAAGAAATTATACTTGTTATGTGTGACGTCAGAACAAGTCTAATTTCTTCATTCTTCTTCTTGGTGAGAAGAAAAGCAATAATATTATCAAGCATTTAGGATGGCTCATCTTCTTCACTGGTGGCGAATGGTGTAAGGTATACCCCTAGATGTAAAAGTATAATCATGAGAAATCTAGGGTAGTAGCACTTAACTGTTGCCCCACTAGAAGGACTCCTAATGGCCAGGCTTCCCATTTTGTTGATCATCTTAACGAGCAACAGCTTGCCGAAGTTGATCTTCAAATTGGTGATCATAGCAAATCCTAGTGTTTGCACCAGACTTATAAGCTCATTCCACCCGCTAATTTTGCGCGCAAACACTTTGGAGATGGAATCGAAAAAGAAGTTTCACTCCATTCTGAGAAACTACTTCTCTATCTTGCTCAGATTTAAAGCACCTACATAATTTATGTGTTGGAAGAAGGTGATCAAATCTTGCACAATAGGATCATCAGCATGATTCTCCACTGGTTGGTGTAGAGCCTCGTTCACAGTACACTCAGTTATGATGTATTCCACATTTTTAAAGGTGACCCTGATGTAGAGATCATCATTGGTGAAAAATGTGTGAGTAATTGTCCATATATGTTGAAGTGCTCCCTTGTTGAGCTTTGGACTTGTGATCATGGCATAACCCACAAACAATCCATTGAGAAACTATACCAATCACCTAAAACGATCACGAACAGTCATCGCAGAGAGGATCTACAGTAATTTGTCTTTTGGATGATAAATTGAGAGGCCATTGTTAAATAATAGCTAGGGCTTTTGAAATTTTCGATGGTGTTTGAGGGTTTGAGCAAAATTGCGCCTTTGAATTTTTGATTTGTAGAGTTCAGTGATGAAGTATGAAATTAGGGCTCACAGTTTGACAATGGTTTTGGAATTGGAACCGTTTAAATTGAAAATACCTTCCGCCAAACTCTCCATCAAACTAGCTTAGCGCTAAACTCCTCGGTATACAAAAGTGTAGCACCAAACTTAGTTAAGTGCTTAAGTAACCAAGTCTTCCGACAAACTTGACGAAAAGGATTTTGTACATTGCCAAACATTTCTTTTATAGGTAAATAAAAGCATGAGCTGAACTTAATTGAACACCACCAAACTCACCATTAAACTAAACAACATGAAGCATTAACATCAACCACTGTAAGGAGCGCCAAACTCTAAAAGGAAAAGAGACTAGTGCTGAATTTAAATTGACTAATGTCAAACTCAGTTCACAAGCGCCAAACTTTGCCGAGAATAAAAAGACACCAAACCAAAATGACTTGAACCTAAACAATGGCAATCTAACACATACCAAACTAAATGGTTGAAAATCTCTCGCCAATCTTGGCACCAAACTAGAGTTTTGACTAGCACTGAACTTACAAAGACAAGCGTCATTGCTGCATAAAAATAGTTGGATTTACATACCTAATTGGTGGTCATTTGAAAATGAAGATCAATTAAATAAGCTCACAGCTATAATATCTTACAACATTTTCTAGGTCGTTAATTTTAACATACCCAGTTCACTAATCAGTCTTGAAAATGTCTATTCGTTAAGAGGTTTTATGAAGATGTCAGCAAGCTGCTTGTCAGTAGAGACAAAGTGTAACCCAGTGGTACAATTCGTAACATGTTCTCTAATAAAATGGTACCTAATGTCAATGTGTTTAGTTCTAGAGTGATGGACAGGATTGTTGGTAATGGCTACGACACTTGTACTATCACATAGAATCGAAATATGGTTCAAGGTCAAGCCATAATCCAAAAGTTGATTTCTCATCCATACAATTTGAGCACAACAACTTCTAGCTGCAATGTATTCAGCCTTAGTAGTGGAAGTTGAAACTAAATGTTGTTTCTTACTAAACCATGAAACTAGTCTTCCACCAAGAAATTGACAACTTTCAGTTGTGCCTTTCCTATCAATCCTACATCTATAATAATCAGCATCAAAATAGCCAACAAGATCAAAATATGAATCCTTAGGATACCAAAAGCCAAGATTTGGAGTTCCCTTGAGATATCTAAAAATTCTTTTCATGGCTAATAGATGAGATTCTCTAAGATCTGCTTGAAATCTAGCACAGAGACAAGTTGAGAACATAATATTTGGTCTACTTGCAATAAGGTACAACAGTGAACCTACCATACCCTTATAGGCAATGATGTCTACATTTTTGCCCTTAAGTTCTGCATCAAGCTTAGTGGCAGTTGGCATTGGAGTCTTTGCAGGTGCTACATCTTCAAGATTGAATTTCTTTAAGAGATCTTTCACATATTTTGACTGGCTTATAAATATGTCATCAGTCCTTTGGCTCACTTGAAGTCCCAAAAAGAAAAGCAACTCTCCCATCAAACTCATCTCATACCATGCTCTATATGTTTGTTTCAGTCCATAGAGTGTTTTATCTAATTTATAGACATAGTTGGGAAGTTTGAAATCTTCAAAGCCCAGAGGTTGTTGGACATACACCTCTTCTTCCAGCTTCCCATTTAGAAAAATACTATTCACATCCATCTGGTTTACTTTGAACTTGGAGTAGGCAGCAAAGGTCAAGAAAATTCGGATTGCTTCAACTTTTGCCATAGGTACATAGATTTTATCATAATCAATATCTTCTTCCTGTGAATACCCTTTAGCAACCAGTTTTGCCTTATTCATTATTACTATACCAGCTTCATCCATTTGTTTCTAAAAATCCATTCGATGCCAATGATGATTCTATTTTTAGGCTTGGGCACAGGTTTTCAGACTTTGTTTCTCTCAATTGATTGAGTTCTTCTTGCATGGCAATCACCCAATTACTATCCAACAAAGCATCTTCAATTTTCTTAGGTTTTGTCTAAGATAAGAAACTTGAAAATAGACATTCATTTTAAGTAGCTCTCGTTGTTCTTATACCACTCTCAAGATCTCGGTTCTGTATTTCTGAATTTTGTTCCATTGTCGCTTCTGAGAGTTCTCATTTCTTGGTTGGACTCTTTTTTAACTTTCTTAATGAAGTTCATGACTATTTGATAGTTCTCATATTTGCTATGTAAAAACCTTACCAAAGTATATCTTGAATACTCATCCAACATTACTAAAGCAAATCTTTTTTTTATGACTGTCATGGCGTTTGCAGGTCCAAACAGATCCATGTGGATAAGTTAAAGAGGATTTGTAATGGATGTAACATTCTTACTTTTGAATGAAGAATTCGTCATCTTTCCTTTTTGACATGCCTCACACAATCCTTGAGAGAATTCAAGTTGAGGCAATCTTGTCACTAACTTCTTCTTAACAAGATAATTGATTGTTTTGAAGTTGAGATGTGACAGCTTCTTATGTCATAGCCAACTCTCACTGCTTGAGGCCTTGTTGTAGAAGCATGACACTTTATCTTTGTCTGCAAAATTAAGATCAACTATGTAGAGGTTTCCTTTTCTTACTCCTGAAAAAAGCAAGTTCTCCAGACTTCTTGTGTGTGATGAAAACACTGCTCATCTTTGAAACAAACAAGGAAACATTTATCATAGAATTGACTAACACTCAACAAATTATGCTTGAGGCCATCAACCCATGCTATATTTTCAATGATGACATTCTCAACTTCTAAATAGCCATATCCCATTGTGAGTCCTTTATTGTCATCTCCAAAGGTCACTAATGGGCCAGCTTTTTCCTTAAGTGTGATAGCAGGGCTTTATCACCAGTCATGTGCCTAGAACAACCATTGTCCAAGGTCCACACAGGTTTGCTCATTTTATTGCCCTGCATTCATAAGACAATTAAGTTTTCTTTGGTACTCGAGCTTTCTTCGGTCCTTGAGCCTTAGTAAGTACAAAATCATTATCATCTTTGTCTGGACAGTCAGTGATATCAACAATTTTAATAACATTAAGCATATCCTCTTTCTTTTCAAGTTTTAAGCTAGCCTTGACTTCCTTCTTCATCTATTATTGAACAAGAACATATTTAATCTTAGCTTTTGGGGGTGAAGTGTCCTTTCTGACCTTAGGAGGACTAATAATGTCCTTCCTTGCCTTTGGAGGACCAAGAGTCTTGCTTTTAGCATTGTGCATTACTTGATATTTACAAGTTTCATGAAAGATATGCATCATATTAATGTAGCTAGATAAAAAATTTATAGCACATGACATGCATTCAAACTTGTTACAGAAAGGATAGGCTTTGTGTTTCAATAGAGTGTTATCAAATTGTTGTTTATGACAGAAATGGTTAGATGTTGTCCTACGTTTATTGGTGCACTTATGTATCAGGTGGTTGACAGAGTTACAATTTCTGCACTTTTTCCTAAAAGCATTGGGAATGGAAGCATAATTATTGTTTTTGTTTACTCCTACCTTCCCATTTTTGTTTGGTTTTTTCTTTTTATCATGTGAGCTATTAGGGGAGTTATTGTTTTCATTTACTATCTTCGCTTTGTCTCTTCTCACAGTAACTACCTTTTCACTCTTGTTCTTTTTCTTCTCCTGATTTGGCCTACTTGGGAAATTCCTATTTTGCTTTACATTTTTGGACTTGATTTCCCTAACAGAAATCTCCTTTTTGCTCACAAATTCTTCTCTTTTGTGAATTTGCTTCTTGTTTTTTTTTACTTCTCTTTCACTATCATCTTCAAGCATTAACTCACGCTTGATAAGGATATCTTCCTCCTAGACAGACTCAGATACAAAAGTCTTGCATAAGGGAGTCTCAACCTTTTTAAGGACAATAGGTGTAGATTCCTTCTAAGTTTGAATAGTTTCACCACTATTTCTTAACATAGGTTTCTTTCCTATTTTCTTTTCATCGCCATATCCTATTCTCATTTTTGATCCTAAGACAGAATGATCAAGTATTTCTTTAGAGATATCAACAATCTTCTTAAAAGCAGTAATCTTAAACTCATTTTGAGATATTTTTTTCCTTAGGGATTCCTCAATCTCTTTGGCACATTTAACTTTGTTCTTTAGATACTCATTCTCTTACTTTAGAGACTCTAGTATGACATATGCTAGTTCAAGTTCTTCATTTCTAGCAGTCAATTTTTCAATTTCAGTTATTAACCTAGCATTTTTTTCATTAGAAGCAACTAAGCTAGTATGAATCTAAAATAAGTCTACACTAAGTTCTTCAACAGTTCTTTTATATTCTAAGTTAAACATTTTAATACTAGAGAGATTTGGTACCTGAATGCTCTTCCTTGAACTATCATCTGATGAGTTGGCCATGAGTGTCATGTTGACATACTCCTTTGGTTCTTCTTCATCACAATGATCCCAACTTTTTCCTTCAGCAATATATGTTTTTCCTTGCTTCTTCAAAAGCATGTCATACTTCTTTTAAGCTCATCATAGTCCTTGGTAGATTTAGATTATTTCAGCTTTTTACACTCAGTAGCAAAATGTCCTAGCTCATTGCAGTTGTGGCATCTTATTTTTGCTTTGTCGATGCTCCCAATTTTATAACCTCCTTTGACACTAGTTCTAGAGGCACTACTTGAGTTGGATCCAGTTGCGACTACACTTGGTGAATCTTGAGTTTTTTTTGAATCTCAGATTCTTGAACTTTTTTGCCGTATAGGCCATAGTTTTGTTCTCAAGTTCTTCTAGAGTGTAGTTGTCATACTCTTCACAACCCTCAATCTCCTTAAGCTGATTCTTCTCTTGATATTCCTCAGGTTCCTTTTTCTTGTCTTTTACAACAAGAACTCTCTTTTCCATTCTGTTGTCTTCATTTGTCAGTAGTGTTGTACCTGAGCTGGAGCTTCTGTTTTTGTTATAGATGCTTCTTTTCTGAGCTTGCTCCAGCTCATAGATGTTCAAGATTCCATAGAGTTTATCTAAGGTGATTTGTGTTAAATTCCTTGATTCTCTGATTGTTGTTTTCTCTAGATGGTCTAGGAGGGTCAACATAAACTTTAGATTGACCTCATCATTATTATATCTCTTTCCATGTAACTAGAGGTCATTCATAAGTTTATTGAATCTTTCAAACACCTTAGTTATGCCTTCATTTGGTTTTACCATGCAGGTTTCATACTAAGTCACTGAATCTGCCTCTAGTTCTTTCTTACTTCTTTTGTGCCCTCACACAAAACCTCTAGAGTGTCTCAGATCTGTTGCTCATAACAATATGATACATCACCTCATCTAGAGTTTCACTTAGCATGAGTTGAAGGTGTGTGTCCATTGATGCCTTATCCCTCTTTGTTTCAGTATACTTAGAGGGATCATTAAGCTCATAGTGTTGCTCTATGACATGACCATCCTTTGTAGTTTTAGGAATATGTCTCATAGGGATGAAAGGCCTTTTTTCAAGAATCCCTAGATACATGGGATTTTGGGTGCTGATGAACATCATCATTTTTCTTTTCCACATATTGTAGTTGTTCTTTTCAACAGCAGGGATTTTGATGCTTGCAACCCTCTTAGTACTCATCTTGGATCTTTTGCAGTTAATGAAAAATGTCCCGCTCTTATATCAATTTTTATTCCTGGATGAGTATTGTAAAAGAGGGGTTGACTACAATACTCTTAACTTTTCAAACTTTTTGCAAGCAATGAACAAAAGGGATGAACAAGTATTGTATTCTATTGTAGCTTCTGTGTGTCAAAGAGAAAGAATGTAGCAGTGAACTTAAAACAACACAGAAATTTCAATACTAATAAAGTTTATTAATCTCAAGGTTTTGCTATAACTGATTTTTCAATCAGCTTCCTTTTCTAAAACAAAAGTTTCAGTTTCTATTTACAAGAGAGAAAGATCAAGCTATTTCTTGCTTGCTCTTTTGTCTATTTTTCTCACTTTCTTTTTGATAGAGAGAGGCTGTCTATATATTTTCATATTTCTTGTTTAGCACTCTTTCTTTACATGAAAATGTGTAAAATTATGCAAACAAGAGCTGAGACACTAAAGATATAGAAAAATTACTTTTTGTCCATTCCTACTTTTCTATAGAACTTTTCTATCTCTTTCTCTTGCTTTGATTGTTGTAGACTTGTCAGGATTAGAAAAGTAACCGTAAAATTCCAATCACTTTTCTTTCCTGTTTCTATAGCTCTGTCTTGACAGCGTGGTCGTCTCTCCTTAAAGTTGGTGCACGAGATTCATGGACCTTGGCGATGGTCAAAAGCAGACTTTGGCACTAAGTTCATTATTCCCTGTTAAAACAATAAAGCTCAAGTGTTTGTAGAAGGGAGGGGGGGGGGGGGGGGGGGGGGA
>CM025785.1:28153074-28182665 GCA_014636745.2 Centella asiatica | reverse complement strand
GGGGGGGGGGAATACAAACACTACAAACTTTTTGCTCTTTTTAAACTTTAGTCAGCACTAACTGGAAATAGCTACAATGTACAGAAAAACTATAAAATATGAACACACAGATTCAAGTTAAAATAGTTGTATTAAAATTTGATGTTTTTCTGGAAATCTAGATAATCACAAATGTGATTAAACAGCTACAAAATCTGTAATAAAATTACAGCTTCTATGTCACACACACTAGCTTCTCTTTTCTTTGAATATATCTCTCAAGATCTATTACAAAGCTTCTCTCTAGTGATTTGTATGTTGTAGTGTTTGTTTGATCTCATATACTCGATTGATCTCTCTCTTGTTGTACTTTATGTAATGAGAACTCCTTTGCATATATAGAAGATCAGTGGTTGAACCCACGTGCTGTAGACGAGTTACTTTTCTCAACTCAGCCGCATATATGTCACAACATTGTCCTTTGTGACAGATTGTTGCTGCTTTTAGTTGCTTCTTTTTCTTCCCCTGATCTGCGTGCATTTAATGTTCAAGAGTTCTCATTGGACCAAAACAAACTTCAAGAAATATCTTTCCAGTTAATATCTCTTGCTTCTATAACAAGCTTCGTTGATTTGAGTGCAAGTCCTGATGACGGGTGTATGCATTCATAACCATCCACTGACGACAAGCCCTGATGAACTTGATCAGTGCTTCTGGATCCCCTGATGACAAGTCTTGTTAAAGACTGGATCAGGGCTTCAACCTTTACTTGAGTTTCACTCAGTGCTTCTTGATCCACTGATGTTATAACTTACAACATACACTGATGGCTTCCACTGATGTAGTGTTGAGCATTCCCCCTGACAGGTTACCGTGATTGTTTAGCCTGACATTGTCATACCCTGATGTCTTACCCAGACAGGTGACATGGTTTGTTCATGCCCTGACGTGTTCCCCCTGATGAGTTTAGCCAGCCACTGCCATACCCTAATGGGTTGGTCTGCCTTTGTCATCCCCTGATAGGTTCCCCTAATGGTTTCTTAATCAACAAAACTTTGTTTGGAATATCTGATGTGCGGAATACTTAGACTATTTTCGAGTAACATCAGACATTCCTCTTCACTTTGTCAAGTCCTTTAGATGTTCCATTTTATGACTTGTCTTGTGAAGTGTTTGATCATCCCCTGATGAATAAGTTTATCATCAGTGGATGCAAAACTTGTGTTGATATTAAGGTTTACAAAGTACCTTAAGTATTTACAGATGCACACTTTATTCTCTAAACATCATCATCATCATTTAACTCTAACATTCCTTGATGGTATTCACCTTGGCGCTAAGTCTTTTAACCATACTTTGGCACTAGGCTTTTTATCCACTGATGTCGAGCACGTTGGCGCTAGTCATTTTATCACCTGATGTCAAGTACTTTGGCGATAATCATTTTATCCCCTGACACCGAGTACTTTGGTTATGAGTAATTTTGGGTTTCACTTGACTTCAACAATAGAGGGACTTCCCGACGACTTTGGCGATTTAGCGTTGGCTTCTTAAGCTAGGCGTTGTTGAACAATCTTTGATTCCATTCTTCTGTATATGTTGCCTTGAAAATATTATCACCATTTGTTTGATGAGGCATGAACATCTTATCAAACTTTATTCTCATGATGGACTTGTATTTCCGTTGACTTTCTACTTTGGTGTTGTTGTCGCAAGTTTGCTGCTAATAATCACTTTGGTGCAATTCAACTTGAAACAGCTGGAAAAATTCTAACTCATTTCAGTTTGGTCTTTAATATCAATGACAGAGAAAATTCACAACAATTGCATAGTTATGCTTCCAAATTTGACAAGGCTAAGTATGTTAAGTTATCTATTCCTAATTTACAAATAGGCAATCACCTAAACCCAACACAAAATTCTCGTAACAATTAGCTGTGAACCATGTGTTTTAGGTTCTTCCTCGAAGTCAATCTCATACTCGTCATCATCCTTTTTGGACAAACCTTGTTCCTCTTCTTCAGTTACTTCTAAATCCTTGGAAGCATAGGTTGTTTCAATCTCCTCAATGTCATGTAAGGTCATAACCCGAATGCTAAAACATTCACGCGGTATATGTCCATAACATTTGAACTTGAAACAAATCTTTTTATCCTTTAAAGTTAAAGGTGCATAGTCCTTTTCCTTATCCTCCTTGAATTTGTCGAAGCTTGGAGTAAATTTAGCAACAGATTGTGTCTCATTTCTATTATCAGGTCTACCACTTTCATAAGTCTCATTGTTGGGCTTTACATAGCTAATTCTCTTAGCTTTTACATGTTTCTCTACGCGCATGGCCACTTTACATACCTCCTCAAACAACTAGTAAGATTGTAGCTCAACCTTCTCTACAATGCTGGGATTAAGACTAGTTAAAAAGCGGGTAATTTTGTGCTCCACTCTTTCTTCCAAGTCACATAGCATGGTTAATCTCTCAAATTCAACATTGTACTCCTCAATTGAGAGTGCTCCTTTCTTGAAACTCTACAATATCAGAAATATATCTTACACAAAGTCAGTAGGAAGAAAACGTTTCTTTATTCTGGTCTTTAGTGCTTCCCAAGAATCAGTTCGTGTCTTGCCTTCTCTTCTTCTTTTTGTTTTTAGATTTTTATACCACAAGTTTGCATAACTTGTGAGTTTCAAAACAACCACTTTGAATCTCTTATGATCATCATAGTCCTTATAATCAAAGATTTGTTCTATACGCTGCAACCATTCAAGGAAATTCTCTGGCTTGATACTACCATCAAAGTCTAGAATATCCAAACGTAAGCCCTTGTCATCATCCTTGGATCCTATAACTCTATGGTTTACAGGCCTGACAATTTCCTCCTCCTCTGAATCTAATGTTCGAGTAGATCTGGCACTCCTATTTGGACTAGGAGAGGGAATTCTTCGATCTAGTCTTGTAAGAATCTCATTAAGTCGATCACTCATCTTATTGATTTGCCTATCACGTCGTAAATTTTGGGCTTGCTCCAAGGTCAACACTTGTGGAACACCCTGTTCTTCTTCACTAGCCATCTCTCTTGATCAATTCTATTCTGATGCAGCTTTGTGACAGGACTAAAATCTGGGAAAAATTTCAGTTTTTATAGAATTCTTAAAGGGCTTCAAGAAAAATAAATGTGGGAACAATCCTCAACCAAAGCTCTGATACCAAGATAATGTATTTGATCTAGGGAAGATCAAATAAGTTGTGGAAAATAACCTTAGCTTGATTCTATAGAGAATTTAATCACCAAGGATCGATTTGACTAGTTTGCTTAAAAAAGTTAATCACCCACAAGCTAAAACAAATCTGATTGTGAAAGTATAAAGGAATTAACCACCAACTTTCAAGATAGATGCAACTTGCAAAAACTCACGAAGTTTTGTATATCAAAATATATAATCTGTAATTTGTAATACAATGTATGCAGTTATTTATAAGCTGAAAACAAACTAACCTAATTCAATTATGAAAAGAAAACTAATCTAACTAGGGAAAATAAATCTACTTCAACTAGGAAACAAATAAATGAAAAAACTAAATTGTAGATTATCAGAGTATAATTATCCATTGATGGGTTAAATTATCCACTGATGGGTTAATTAGTCATCAGAGGATAATATATTTACAATTATATTATTTTACTTTTTAATGTCGATCTCGTCCGTATGATTCATGTTTTCAAAACATCGTAAAGGGTTAATAAAAGATATTACTTCTAAAATTTTAAAAACGAGTTGTTGTCAATATATCCCAATTTATAATTTTGTATCATATTGAAGTAATATTTATATCACAAATTACTAATCATAATAAAGTTTCAAAATATAAAATTACTGATAGGGGCAGATTTACGATTCAAGAGAAGGAGGACACAAAAAAATTGACAAAACAATAATCAATAAAAAAAATCTAGTTTTTTATTGACAATAATAAATTTCATTAGAAAGTTACTCTTCAACGCTTCATATCTTCATGTTTTCTAGTAAGTATCTCATTATCAATGGTATCAAATATATTACTTTTTATATAAATTTACATAATTGAAAAAGTATTCGTCACGATAAAAGAAAAATTCAAATTGGAATGGACAAAAATACAAAAATACAAAAATACTAAAATACTATTAATATAATTGTTGTAGGCTATAAGATCGGGGTGGGGAAAAGGAGGCATATGCCACCCTAGCCCGAAGTAGATCCGCCCATAATTAACAAATAGAAAAAAGGAAAGGTCAAAAGCGAGGAAAGACAAGACCGACTTTCATCTTGTGTCTAATTAATAGGAGAAAGAGATGACAATTTAAACTGTAATCGTATCAAATTAGGTCAAACTAGTTGGTTTTAAACCATATTAATGTTTACTTTAATGCAGTTTAAATTTAAATTTTATAAATTAAAACTGTTGTGCTATTTTGATTTTTTAAATTTGTATCAATGTTGCATAAACTGCATCGATATTTTATGTTTCTTACTGAAACATATATAATTATATTAATAAATATATTTAGAATTAGTTATAATTATATTAATTCCTTGTAATTTAAATTTAATACTTTAAACATCTTTTTCACTATATTAACTTTATATTAATAAAGTTATCTTATTAAGTATTTTATGTGTTTCATAAAAAATATATGTATATCGATATTCAAATCAAGAGTATGTTAGATTGGCGACTAATCCATTTGATTTTTGTTTAAAATTTTTTTGAGTGGTTACAAAGCAAAATATTTGATACCAAATTAATAATTAACAATATCTGATATCGAATTTATTTTCACTAATCTTTACGAGGCTTCCGTTTCTTTCTTTTCGTTCTTTAAAATCATGTGTATTATAAAGATAGAGCAAGACTTTGCGAATATTACCATCATGTAAATGGCCACAAACTTAAATATATAGATAAAATTTTATTTTAATTTTAAATCACAAAATTTGTCAAATATAAAAGTAAAAAAAGTAACAAGTGTTACAAATTTTATCATCATGTAAATTGCCACAAATTTAAATATATACATAAAAAAAATTAATTTTAAATCACAAAATTTGTCAAATATAAAAGTAAAAAAGTAACAAATAATACTCTCGCGAATATTACCATCATGTAAATGACCACAAATTTAAATATATAGATAAAATTTCATTTTAATTTTAAATCACAAAATTTGTCAAATATAAAAATAAAAAAGTAACAAGTGATACTATTTTTGTGTCACATTTTTTAGAGAGTAACATTTAAATTTTTAACATTTAAATTTTTAACAAGTTTTAATTTTACATATTTTCTAAGAATTACACGTAAAAATAATTTAAAAAATTATTAAATTTGTTATAAATGTTCAATTAAAAATCATGTAAAAATATTTTAATAATAAATTTTAAAAAATATAATATTATAATAAAAAATTATATAAATATTACTTTGAATTTTGCTTCTGTTTTTTTTTTGTTTGGGAACAGAAGAGTATGTAAAGTGAGATTTTATTTTATTTTTTGTGACAAATTGAAGAGGTGAACATATCGAAATTCTTCCTTATCCTTTCGCAGTATGCATAGGAATTATATAAATTCATAGGATTGATTAATTTTTATGAATGCAAAACACTAATCGATCGATTTATGTAGAAGAACGTATTCCATCATAAAACACGTATAAAGTTTCTATCTACCTAAAACTGCATAACATGTTGCTACAACTCCGTCGATATATCCGTAGGTACACCAAACACCTACATACATCTACTTAATTAATTATATACAGAGAAGATGGATATGATGAAGAAGATCGAACCATCACTCCATTCAATGACCCATCGACTTGATCATGTTCCCGCTAAGAGGAGAAGCACGATGCATCGGTCTCTGTGTAAAATCCACTCTGTGTTCTTCGTCATCGGAATCTGAGTCGACGACGATGGCGGCCTTATAATTATAATTATAATTATAATTATGATGATTATGATTATGATTATCCAGGGACGAATAATTAGCCGCCGTACTATGCGAGTCCTCCTCTCTTATCCTCAAGATCTGGTTATGCACATAAACACTGTTGTTATTGTAATTATTATAATTCCCATTCTTATTCGGCCATTTCCTCATCATCATCATCCTCGCCACCACAGATCTCGGCGACGACGACTCCATATCTTCAGACGAGCCTGTACTCTCCTGATCCGCTTCAATCTCGCAGCCGCACGCTTTCTGCTTCCCGTAAAAAGCTCGATCCGACGACGCCTTCTCGCCGGAGACAACATCCAATTCGTTGGTTTTAGCACAATTGGAGCCGGAATTGTTCCGAAGCGGCGACGATTGATTTACAGCATCAGCTCGCTTGACAGTCATGCTGAAATTGGGGGAGAAATTCAGTAAAATAGGAAGGATTGGTAAGAAAGAGGAATAAAATTGCTGAAAAGTGGAAGTGTGTGGAAGCGTGTATAAATAGAAAAGAGGTGGTGGGTTTTGATGGTGGAAGTGTACACCTGGAATTTGAATTTGAATGGGACAAGTAGGGAGTGAATGACGCGTGTCAGAGAGTGGAGCGTCACGTGGTAATGGAGGAGGAGACATGTATATATGTGGTTGTGATTTTATTTCGACTTGTGCTGGTGCCTGGAGGTGGAAGAATACTAAGAAGACACAAGTCAAAATCACGGAATTAATTTTAATAATTTTCGGATCTTGCTATTGTTTGCCACGTCAACCCGTGACAGATCCATATCCATGGCTCTCTCGGTTCCGTTCTTCACTCAAATATCTCTTTGGGATGATTAGGCTTTTTCTTTGTTTGATATTGTTATCGTATGAAGTATCTTTGTGTATGATAAATTTATTATTTTTAAAATTTAAATCGAAATAAATTGGCTAATATTCGTGATGAAGTTTATACGTAACATTATTAAATTTTAAAAGACAATTGCTTTTGTGCTTAAAGGAAATATAGAGATCAATGCTATATGGTCGATCCAACACGATGGTAAATCTATTACCACAAAAATGAAATCAGAAGAAACGACATACTTTCTCTATTTAAAATCATAGTCTCAGTCTTTCAACGTTCATATATAGTCCAGTAAACATGAGGAGTGAATATTTTTCTAAGGAACCATCGACCATAGGAATATGACGATTTTCCAGAAAATTCCCGACAAGAAATAGATCCCCTTTTTTCTTTTTCTATTTTTTTTTTTTTTTGTGTGTGTGTCTGTGGAGATGATTACGGTAACATACTAGCTGCAGAAATAGGAAAAGAGATTCGAGATTTCATAAGATGCACGGCCCCTTATGGAACATAAATATTCCCTCCATTCATATTTATATTTTCTTTTATATACTTCCTTTTAGAGAAGAAAATATATTCTTTTTTATATATTATCTTCAAATTTTAATAAAATATTAATTGTTTAATTTTTTATATTACCTTTACATTTAATATTAATTTATTTAACTTTTATTACTTTCAATAAACTATCAAAATAAACTATCAAAAGACAATATTAAACTTTTATATTTTTTTTAACCTGACATAAAATTAATTCTTAATAAGTTTGTTTTTTCTTTACACATGTAAAGGAGTACGTGTAAAGGAGTACGGAGGGAGTATTGTTTAAGACGCGATACTGTTATGAAGCTTATATCAAGATAACCAAATAACTTAAAACCAATGATTAAGATTAATCGATGAGGTGTGAATATTAACACGTGTGTTGCCAAGGTTGGGCTTCGTGTTGCATCAACTTAATAAGGCAGTGCCACGTACTCCACTTGGTCAAGACTGGACTTTAGGAAAAGTCGGGTATTAAGTTGTTTGGTTACGTCTTCTCCAAATAGAAGATCATGATTAGGGCAATATAAGAGCCATTGCTATCAGGTATACGTCACTCTTAGGTTTTGATTTGAAATTGATGCACTAATAAAGTGATAATGGCTCTCTTTTTGTTCTAGGTTACTCTACTCTAACAAACACGTAGTAATTATTAATTCAATAGAAAATTCATTTTAACATGTTAGAAGTTTGATCTAATAACCCACACAATGTCATGTGGATGTGGGAAACATGCGACCCAATCTAGAACGGGTTAAATTTATCATAATTTTGTAAAAGTGAAAACGTTTTCAACCATTATGAAGATGATCTTAGCTGCTAACGCGACACATAAAATCTACATTATTTACAGTAGTACTCCATTGGCTCAAGTAAATCTAAATACCAAAATCTTTATTAATATGATCTTTCTAGCCATACCATTCATTAATCAAACCTGTGTAATGTCATAAAATAAGTATATAAATTATGTATTGCAAGAACACATTTTAGGCAAAACGAAACTAAATGTATTCATAAAAAGCATCATAATAATGTTCCCATCATACTATCATAACAAAGTCGGTTTTTTGTAATCGCAAAACTTTTACGGGAGATAACTTTTGAAAGGAAAAGAAAAAAAGCAGAGATAAGAAAACTAGCAACTTGGAGGAGTGTCTAAACGGCCATTTCAAAATCCATTTTAAAAGACCTACTCACTCGTCTTCCTCCTCTTCTCCACCTCCCCCGGCAGATTTTTTTGCAGCTGCATTCATGTTCCTTCTCTTCACTCTTCCAGGACGCCCTCCTCCAAATGGGCTAGTAAGAGAGAAATCAATGTGCTTCTGCGAGTCCACCCTCACCATGAAAGATGGTACATTAACAACCTGCCTTCCAACCCTGATAATGCCAATGCAAATTAAAGTCAAGCATCGAGTTGACAATTCATGCACATTCAAAAGGATGTAGATATAATTATATGAAGTACCGAATTGCATCATTACTAAACACCTAACAAGAAAACTTATTGCCAGTGCACAAACATTGAATTAAGTATCGATCACATAAACAATTCGTAATAAAGCTTGGAAGACGGTCCGCATATAGACTATTCTCACTGAACAAGTTCAGTGTGCAGATACACTGGGTTTCATTTAAAACTGCCAGAAATATTTTGCCTTTCAAAATATAATACATATGTAACCCACATTCAGCTGAATGGACTTCTTGCTGAAACTCATTCATAGCAGCCCTAGAAAATATGCAAAAGGAAATAATAGAGTCAAAAGGAACTACAAAGAAACAAAATAATTTTTAAAAAAAATCCACTGCCCTGGGTCTCAATAGAAAATGCAATCTTCAATGGTCTGCAGCTATGTGGCTTCCTACTAAAAATTTATTGGTTCAAAATAGGGGTTCAATATCTACCAAGATGCTAGTAAATAAATGTATATTTAGTATGGTTTGATTTCAAGATACTGAAAAAGTGAAAATCAAGATCCCTAAAAGACGATCAGAATTGCAAAACCAAAATAAGATAAAAATTGAAGTATGAATTCATTGGAGAATTATCTTTTAAAAATGTCTCATCCTGTAATTTTTCTCTAAGGATAATCAAGGCTGTACAAAATCAGATAATTTGTGATATTGGATTGCAGCAGCTCATGTGGAGACTTAAGGACATCAAGTTCACAAAATTTGAAATAAAACTCAAAACAAATATTTATAAAATTACAAGAACTATGAAAAGAAAACCGACATAGTACACTACATAATACAGAGCCTAACATCCTCAATGGATACGCATAACTAAAAACCAAATAAATAACAAATAAATAATGTAACATGGTCTGCAGTCTGTATGCTCTTGGCCATTTCCCTAGCAAATCATAATAAAATCAGAAAATCTCAAAATGTCTAAATTAAACTTAAAATAAGAACTTTAAAGAAGCAGTGAAAAAGAGAAGGAATGCAGGTTCATTTGCTAGTACAATTGAATGCAGACATTATCAGATTGAGTTGCACTTTGTTTAC
Organism: Centella asiatica; assembly: GCA_014636745.2. NCBI lineage: Eukaryota > Viridiplantae > Streptophyta > Magnoliopsida > Apiales > Apiaceae > Centella > Centella asiatica. Next base: position 28,172,812 of record CM025785.1, on the reverse strand, counting down.
AACCTTTGTATATGATATCTAAAATCTAATAGGAGTACGCAGTAGACAATGGAATATAAAAGATATTATCCATGATCTATTTAAAGCTAAAGAATAGGCATTGGAACTTCTATCTGGCGCAGTTACTTCCACTAACGGTTCTTGCAAATGAACTCAAATTAATGCAGAAAATAGACTAATAATGATAAAACACATAATCAATTGAGTAAAGGAAGATCAACAGTTTATACCTGATATGCCTCTGCCTAATAAGAACACGAGCATGGTGAATAGACTTTGCCATGCCAGTCTTGAACACTTGTGTTTGAAGGCGGCGCTCAAGGAAGTTCTCCACCGTCAAAGCCAAGACATAATCAAGTTTGTTCTGGCTCTCATCTAACAATCCATACCTAAACATCCTGCGGAGGAGAGCTTCACCCTCAAAGATACGACGGGGATCTTTCTCATCCAGGGTGAGGAGATTTCTTGCAGCATTACGGATACGGCTCAGTGCATACTGAACCCTCCACAGCTCCCTCTTACACCTGAGTCCATATTCTCCAACAAGCTTAAGTTCAGCATCCAATCGCTCCTTCTCATATGGACGACGAGGCTTCTTGAATGTCTTACCGTCTGAAAACAATAAGCATATAAATTTGTAAGATTTATAGGCAATTGTATTGTTCAATTAAGAATAAGATGCTACATAACACCTATTCGAGCCAACGCGTAACATGCAATATGTCACACCACCAGTATCATGCACTGTGCTTGATGGGAAAAAAATAGAAAGCTTGAAATTGAAAGTCCCTTTAACTGAAAACAAAATGCATTTCATTTTACAACTGTTCTTTTAATGTAAAAGTATTCCATATGCCAAGTCAAGATACTCCGTTCATTCACAGGACCATTTTGACTTTTGAAAGTTGATGACTCGTTTAGATATTGCAAACTGTACTGAATCAACTCAGATTCTATGTTACTATATTATTCATTGTGTTACTTCAAATATAAGTTACAATATTGATAAATTGAACTAAAATGTAACAAAAATATCAAATCAAATTTAAAATCAGTGGAAATGACTTCCAAAGTCAATTCTGAAAATGTAAATTCGCAAGGAGAGGAATAATTTAGTATTTTATAAAAGCTGTGCATATATGGAACTCCTGTCAAAGTTTAAATATCAAATTTGATGCAAATTTATTTGATTTTGATCTATTGGTTAATATGTCAAACTACATGACTGTGTTCAAAACAATGTAAACACCTCATCTATTAAAACTTCAATAATCTCACTTTCAACATTTTAGACTGCTTTTTGTGTGAAATGGACGGACTATCACAAGATTTACCCTGAATCAGATTTTTTATCATCTAACAAATCCAAAAGACAAAACTCAATAAATTTACTGGGTTAATCTAGAGCATTTCCAGTAACAAGACAAATACTTAGAAACTCCAAATTGCATACGCAATTCTTTTGAGAAACACCAGAACCAATTATAAATCATCAGCTAAAAGTATCGATTCGGAAGCATCACTAGGTTATGATCAAATCGAACGAACATAGAGGTTTCACAGATCACAATCACATAAATAACTTCAAACAAGTTGAAGATCAGGTAGCTAGTTTTCAACAGCGGAAAAAAGGAAATGAAATGCATATAAATACACACGACAGATCAGGCATTATACAAAATTGAATGAATTCAATCGTAAAAAGTGCATACGTAGATGGAGATAGGGAAAGAGTTCTTACAGTTACGGTAGAAATTGACGTGAACCATGGCCGCTACCTTCGCTCTGCCGTCTGCAACTACGGAAGACGGAGTAGTAGCACAAGCAAAACAAATCAGAGAGGCGCTTCTTAATCCTTATATACAGAAGAAACCCTAGAGACTTGAACCCTATTTCAACTCTTGTATCGGCCCAGCCCATTTGACTTCTTTCCTAAGCGAAAAGGATAAAAATAAATAAGGAAATTCTCTCATTTAATTTCTGTCGACAAATCCAACTATAAATATTAGATTAAATAACCTTTAAAGTGCGTGGAATTTTTATTGAATACTTTAACTTTGTTCTTATGAGTAATTTTTGGATAATTATAATTATTTTATAATTGTTTCTTTGGAACAATTATCTTTTTCTTTTTAACAAATGCTCCATTCGGTCAAATTAGAGATACATTTTAATTTATACAAAATATATTTCAAAAATCTTATAATTTAAAATCATATTAATAAAAATTTTAAGAATGTTGATGTGAAATATTAAGTATATGAAAAACACAATTAAATATTTTTTATAAATTCATATCAAAAATATATTTATAAATAGTAACATAAAAAGATAAATATATTTGCCAATGTTATAGTCTAGTTACGTTTTGTTTATAACTTAAATTGTCACATAAAAAGATAAATATATTTTTAATTACTTACAATATTTTTTAGTTAGTTATATGACAAAATACTTTATTATCTATTTTTCTAATTTGAATTTCTGTCAAATTTTTAAATGTAATGATTGTATATATAAATTTTTAAATAATTATCTAGAGTAATGTGTAATTTTTATTTTATTTTGGTAGATTATTTTTTTTATTACCTACTAAAGTTATTACATTTTTTTTTAATATATGTGTCAAGCACATAATATTTTTTATTTCAGTTATGTATTATTAAGTGTTTTTATCTTGTCTTTGCTTTTTATTGGAAATTAAATGCATATGTTAAAATAAAATAGTCTCAAGTATTTGTAAAGGAGGGGGGGAATTCAAACACTCAAAACTTTTTCGTCTTATTCAACTTTTTGCACAACAGAAAATAGCTACTATACTTAGAAAAACAATACCAAATAATCACACGTATTTCAAGTTAAAATAGATCTATTAAAATTTGAGATTTTTCTAAAAATCTGGTTAATCACAACTATGATTAATTAGCTACAAATTTTGTAATGAATTACAGCTTCTAATTCACACTCACTAGCTTCTAACTTTCTTTGAAATATTTCTCTCAAGATATATTACAAAGTTGCTCTAGTGACTTGTGTGCTTCTCAGCTTGTTGATCTGATGGATTGCTTATCTTTTGTGTGTGATGAGAACTCTTGCATATACAGAAGATCAGTAATTGAAATCACGTGCTAAGACGTGCTGCTCTTTTCAACTTTGCCGCATATGTCACATCGTTATCCTTTAGGAACTATGTGTCAGACTGCTACTACTTTAGTTTTTTTTTTTCATCCCCTGATTTGCGTGCATTTAATGTTCAAGAGTTGTCATTGGACCAACAAACTTCAAGAGATATCTTTCCAGATTATATCTATTGCTTCTGTAACAAGTTCCATTGATTTACGTGTAAGACCTGATGATGGATGTATGCAGTCATAACTAATCCACTGATGAGAACTTGATCAGTGCTTCTGTATCCCCTGATGACAAGTTTTCTTAAAGACTGGATTAGTGATTCAAACTTCACTTAAGTCTACTAAGTGCTTCTAGATCCCCCGATGTTATGACTCATGGCATACACTGATGGATTCCATTAATGCAGTGCTAAGCATTCCCCCTGACGTGTTAGCTTGACACTGTCATACCCTGATGTCTTCCCCTGACAGTTTGACATGTCTTGATCATGCTTTGACGCGTTTTCCCTTATGAGTTTGGCTTGCCACTGTCATATCCTGATGCGTTCCCCTGACGGGTTGGTTTGTCTTTATCATCTCTTGATGGATTCCCCTGACGGATTAGCTCGATGATTTTAATCACTGAATCTTTGTTGAATTTGGAATGTCTGATGTGCGGAATACTTTAATTGACTTTAAGTAACAATAGATATTCCTCTTCACATATCAAGCCCTTTAGAAGTTCCATTTGATGACTTGTCTTGTGAAGTACAGTACATCCCTTGATGACTAATTTTATCATCAGTGGATGCAAAACTTGTGCAGATATATTAAGATTTATAAAATACCTTAAGTATTTACAGATGCACAATTTATTCTCTAAACATCATCATCATTATTTAACTCTAACATCATATTTTTTTTAATAACTAATTCAAACATAACCTTCATTTCTTTATTTTTTTTTCTTAATAATGGTGAAAATATGTTACGTTATGAACTAAAAATGTCATCGTGTTAATTTTTAAACCTAATCCTTGACATTATTTAAGTGGGAGTTAATCTAATATACCTTGGATATATTGGGATTAATTATTTTTAAGGATTCACATCTTTTTTTATTTATTAGAGTTTTACGTACGTACCATATGCATGTCATACATTTTGTTCCTTACTCTTGTAACATATAGGTATAGATTAGCAAATTAAATTTTTCAGACCCTTTTTTAGTATATGGATAATATATTTTATAATGAAAGATATTGTGTTACTTAAACATATGTTTATATATTTTTTAATTCATTAAAATTTGAAATTAAATCATTAAATTTGAATATAAATATCATAGTCGAATATAATTTAATTTTAAATATGTGTATCTTATTGCACCATATATAACTTATTTGGATAAATTAGTTGGTTAAAATTATTATTTAAAAAATATATATTATCCTCTCTATTACGAAATTAGAGTTCTCTTGGAACTCTCAATTATAAAATTATTTTAGGATTTGAGATTTTGGGATTTTTATTATTTATTTTTTAAGATTTTATTTACGTACCATACATTTTGTCCCTTACTCCTTTAATATATAGGTATAGATTATGTTCTTGTTATATTTGGCTCAATCCGTCTCATTTTACTATGTTGAAAAAATTTGGGGCATGCGAGATTTCATAACTTTTTATGATGTGCACCAATTCTTTTTATCATGTAAGTTGAATATGTTTGGAATTAAAGTTTTTTATATTTTTATGTTATTATAAAAATTACTCTACACATTATTAAAATTTTAAAAAACCTTCATCTTTTTTTTTTATGTACTGTCGATCAATAAGGTTTGATATTTTAGAAGCATTGCAAAAAAAAAAAAAAAAAATCTACCTCACTTTTACACAAAAAATGAAAAATAAAAATAGTCCATAGCCTCTTTTCCTTTTTCCTTAAAAACATTACATAATCTTTATATCTCTGCTAATCCCATGTCCATTATATTTATTTAATTCATTTTTTTTTGTTACATACCTATTTATTGCTTTTGATATATTTTTCTTGGTTACTTTTCTTTTGAATAATTCAAAAATGATATTGCATCTGAAATCAAATACATATAGATATATTATCATCATCATCAAATTAAAATTGAAAAAAGTTGTATGTATGTGTGTCACCTTGAAAATTAGTCTAATCGAATCGAGTAATTTATGATTGTATTCAATTTGTTAAGTGTTATTTTTGATTTATGGTTGAATTAAATCTTTATTGATAATAGAATCTCATAATTGAACTCGACTCTTTTATTATATAGTGGGAGCATGCAACAAGTAACTATTGGGTAGATCAAAAAAATTCAAATATTGTAGACTTTTGAATGTTAAAAAAAATTAACAAATAATTTTATCATTTTAACAATATTTGAGTCAACAGTCAAGTACGTAATAAGATTTAATAAAAGTATGTTCATAATTGTACTACAATTATAGACAAAAATATATTTTGCACCCTGAGCTTCTCCGAAGTCGTATTGCACACATCATAACAACATTTGGCACATGTCAAATTATATCTTTTTCATTTGAAAGTTCTATAACATTTTGTTCACATGGGACTCCCTACTTCTTTACTTTCTTTTCTTCTCATGTTGGAAGTAGGGGGCCAACACTATTTTGGTTTTTTGATTCTTTATACGGTTATTGAAATTGAACAGTTCGGTTAATCGAATAACCAAATTTTATTATTACATGTTTTTTTTTTGTTTACATACATATTTAATTTTATTATTACATGTCATTTTTTTTACATACATATTCTTCATTTCTTATTGTCTAAGTATAAATTTTAGAAAATTTAATGATATATGATTCTTCAAACTCCAAATTATTTCTTTGGAGTATATTATATTATATAAAACCTATTCCATTAAATTATAATAAATTTATAAATTTAATGGAAATATAAGGAATTATGAATAATGTTTCATTTTAGATTAATATATTATCCTTGTAACTATATAAGTATGGTATAATTTTTAATTTATTCCTTAGATTCTTTTAGTATTTCTAGTACTTTAAAACTATTAATATTTCAACTTTTAATTTCTATATAATATAAAAGTATATAAAAAACTAAACTTTTTTCAACAAATACTCCTTGAATCCCTTATAGGAAAAAATTAAAATAAAATGTACAAGTAAAAATGGTGTATTAGTTATATATATGTACTTAAGCTTAGAATTAAAAAAAATAAAAGTAAAAAATATTTGATGAAATTCATTTCTATAAAATATTTTTAATATCAGTTTTAACCGAAATAACCAAATTATATTTTCGTTATTTTAGTCTTCGATTTTTGGTTATTCAATTAATTCAATTTCTTATATGATTATTAGTATTATGGAAATATTTCGATTTTCGATTTAACCAAATTGTACATTTCGGTTAGGTTATGTTAGAGTTAAATGATGATGATGATGATTATGTAATAAATTGTGCAACTGTAAATACTTGAGGTATTTTATAAATCTTAAGATCAACACAAGTTTTGCATTCACTGATGATAAACTTATTCATCAATGGATAGTCAATAACCTCACAAGGCAAGTCAGAAAATGGAACATCCAAAGGACTTGACAGAGTGAAGAAAAATGTCTGATGTTACTTGTTAACAGTCAAAGTATTCCGCACATCAGATATTCTAAAAAAAGTTACGTTGATTAAGTACCGTCAGGGGAACCGATCAAGGGGAACTCATCAGGGGGAACTTATCAGGGGAACCAATCAAGGGAAACCTGTCAGGGGATGACGAAGGAAATGTTAGAGTGTATGCCCTAGTGGCCAATCATGTAATGATTGTGACACTATATTTTTGTTATGTTTTGGTTAAATGATAATTTATTATGTTTTATTTACTGCGTTATATAAATGTTAACATAATAAATGTCCTTAGAAGAATGATACTATTTATATGGATTCAAGTATGTGACTTGAATATGAGATCATTTAAGTATGTAATGTATCATTATTCTTAAATGTCCCTAGTCGAGTATCATTATCAGTGGGACAACAATAATACATTAAGACTAGTATGTGGATTAACTGATGACCATATCTCATTGGTCATAAATATATACGAGATATATTAAGTTGATACATAGGTACATGTTAGAGAACATAGTACTGGACAAACCCACCATGAGAATTCTACATGGAGCATTATGTTATGTGTCATAAGTAATTCTCATAGTAACAATGATGTAATGGTCCTTCGACCTGAAGTCATGACATTTCTACATAAGGAGTTATGCGTTTTGACATTATCAAAAGTCACCTTTAACCGGGTGGACGATAAAGGTGATTGTTGGATGCATAATGAGTTATGTGAGAAATGAGAATGATGTAGATGGAATTTAACCCTCCTATAAATTAGGGGTGATATCTATAGGCCTCTTGATTGAGTGAGACTATGAAATGCATGACCATGCTCAAATAGAGATTTGTTTCATATAGTCTACTCATTGATCAAGAAAACTGAGATTAAATTATGAAGATGATGACACATCCATGCCTTGAATTTAATCTTAGATATCATGGTTAAAAGGATTAAATTACATTGAAACATTGGTCACGAAAGATAATGTCGAATCTACGACTTTATTATTACTTGGGTAACAATGATGTATTACTAGATGCCACTCACTGTTTATAATTTTATAATATGATTTAAAATTATTGTCAACGTAATAATAACCTACAGGGTCACACACAAAGAACATTCATTAAGGAGGTATAATTTAAATGTCAATAATTTTAATATATCAATAAGATTGATTTAATTAAATCATGACTTTAAATTATATATTAGTAATCTGTATGAAATAGAGTCCTTTGGAAGGAAATACGAATATATATTTATTTGTACATATATATTAATTAAGTGAGACTTGATTAAATATATATATATATATATATATATATATATATATATATATATATCTAATAAATATAAAATTCACATTATAATTCTCCTAATTAGATTAGGTTTTGGAATTACTCTATAAAAGGCTATATATATGATATATCAGCTATTCTCTCAAACCAACGTTTCACGTATTCTAATAACCCTAGTTGCTCACAACGTAGAGACTAGAGTTCAGAGATATAGAGAGAAAAGAGAGATACAGATCGTACAACTAGTACTGTAACTTTTCTTGTTCGAATCGTGAGACGGTTCGTGGGTGTTCGTGTGGATACCGTAGAGACGTAGTTCTGTTGGATTGCGTTAAAGATTTGGAGACGATCAACACCTTCGCCAAATCTTCAGATTCGCACAATTAATCAATAAAATCTTAAACCATCTGTATTAAATTGTTTCGCATAGATCCTCGGGTTTGGGTTTCGTCTTGTGGTATTTTATATTGTATTTTTCCACTGCGTTTAGACCCAACGAAACCCAACAGGCAAACCAACCTGTTAGGGAAACACTTCAGGACATGTCAGTGTCAGTTCAACCCATCAGGGGGAATGACCAACATGGTATCAGTGGAAGCCATCAGTGTATGCAGTCAGTCATAACCATCAGGATCAAAAAGCACTGAGTGAAACTCAAGTGAAGGTTGAAACCCTGATCCAGTCAATAAGCATCAGGGGATCTAGAAGCACTGATCAAAGTCCATCAGGGTTGGTAGTCAGTGGATCGTTATAACAGCATGCACCCGTCATCAATACTTACACGGAAATTAACGTAACGTGTTACAGAAGCAAGAGATATCAACTGGAAAGATATTTCTTGAAGTAGCAATAAAGCATGTAGTAGTCTGACACATAGGGCAACGATGTGACATACTTGCGGCTAAGTTGAGAAAAGCAGCACGTCTCAAGCACGTGATTTCAACCACTGTTCGACATATAAGCTAAGAAGTTCTCATTACAACAAAATACATAGATTGAATCTATCCAACAGGTCAAATAAACATAGAAGCACACAAAACTAGGAAGCTCTGTAATATATTTCTTGAGAGATTTATTTTTTCAGAGAAAAGTTTTCGTAGCTAGTGAGTGTGAGAAGCTGTGTATTTATTCACAGAATTTGTAGCTGTAAATCACAGTTGTGATTCTACAGATTTCCAGAAAAACATCAAGTTATAATACAACTATTTTAACTTGAATCTGTATGTTCATTTCTTATAGTTTTTCTGTTCATTGCAGCTGTTTCCAGTAAGCACTTTTAGATTTAAAAGAGCGAAAAATTTTAGGTGTTTGTATTCATCCTCCTTCTACAAACATTTGAGTTTATATTGCACTAACAGGTTATAATCGAATAATCACCTTTAAATGGAAGTATGTTTGGCTCACTTTACTTTAAGATAAATTAGAACTGTTGTTTGTGTTATAGCACATACATTTGTTTTTTATGAAATTTTTATTAACTTTTTTGATATATTTTAGGCTACATATTTATTTGTATTTTAATTAAAAATATTTGTATGCTTTACTTTATACGAATTTTCTAGCTTTATTTTGAAATTTGAAAATATTCTAAATTAAATTTTAGAAATTAAAAAATTTCAATTACAGACCATTAGTCTTTGAGTTTCAAATAAAAATAAAAATAAAGTATACGAAACTCAACTACACGTATAACTAATTAACGATTAGCTTATAATATAATATAAGCTTAGCTAAATGTGCATATAATATAGGTTCGAACATACGATTAATTCATTTCTTACTTATATATATAAATAGATACATTTGAAAATAGTTGTTTGTTTATTGTAATAAATTATGGTATTTATCTGACATTATTTATTTTAAATTAACTTATTTAAAGATACACTTAAAAGTTTGATGAATAAATATACGTTATGCTCTTAAATTTTTGAAACAACTTAGAAAATTATAATTCAGTTCATTCAAAGAAAAATATTTGTGCATTAAAATGTCATACGCAATCTTAAATTTATTTGAAATTTATTTTAGTAGGGTATCAGAAGAATAATAATGAACAAAACGTGCCAAACAGGCTTAGGGATTGATTATTAAGTTAAAAAGAACTATTCAAGTATGTGTGTACTATTTGTTTATGTACTTAGAAGTTAAAAATAAAAAATAAGTTGAAGTTACTTCTACAAAAATTACTTTTAAGCCATAATTTGAAATTAATTTTGACTTAGAAACTAAAAAGTTATGAATGACTTGGACGCTATAATAAAAAAGTTGTTCCCGAGGAGGGCCTCAAGCTCCCAAGCAGTGGGAGGAGCCTGGGGGCAGTCTCTACCTATCACCTCTTTTTCTGAAGCTGATTGTTTGATCGTCCATTTCTAAAACCTAACGGTCAAATTTCGGCATCTCTCTGCGGGTTGTGATGAATTTGGAGTCTGCTGACAAGATTTGTAAGACTTTGGAGAATGCCATTCATCAGATTTACAATCACCAGACCGATGCCCTTAATTTTGCCGAGCTTTACAGGTCTATATATATGCACTTAACTTCTTTAGTTTGTTTCATGATCGTTATTAATGTAGTATTTCTCTTTAATTTGAAAGCTATAATTTAATCCAAAAGATCGTTTGGTGTAAACTAAGGAAAAGTTAAGTACACATGAAAGAGCATGAAGCACAGCGACGTATTCGTTTTTTACTTATTTTCTATCAAAAATTGCTTTTCAAATTAAAATCTTGATCGAGTTTTCTTTTTCTACTTATTTATTAATTTAATTTTTAACTTTAATTTAAAATTTAAGAAGTAAATTTTTGTTATTTTTTAGATTATGACTATTTTTTTTATTAGAATTTAGACCTTAAGAGATTATTTCATCCAAAAATACTTTTTAACTTATGAACACATTAATTATATATTTAAAAATACAAATATATTTTTTTTATCTCATGATTCTGCACTTTGTCTTTCCAATATTATCCTATTTAAATACCTTTTATTCCATTTTTATCATTTCCTAATTCACTTATACTTTCGTCAAATACTTTTAATTCACTTATACTTTTTCTCAATTCCTATATCTATTTGGAATAACAAAATCCATACTTAGACAACTTTAAAATAAAATATATAAATATAAGATAATAAATAACTTTATATGAATGACTAATGGAATTATAGACAAAAAATTAAATGCGATATTTGATAGTTTAATTAATATAACTATCATACCTATTTAAAATTAATTTCATGAAATAAGTACAACAATTCTTAAGTGTATATTAAGTAACTTTGAATTATATATATTATCATAATTAATTATTTTGAAGTATAAATTATACAAATAACATCAATGTTTCAATTAAAATTATATCATTTGACTCAAAGTATTATTTATTTTATTAGTTGAGTTATTTTGTGCGGTTATTATATTTTTTGAGTTACTAAAATTTATCATCATTATTTTGTTATAATTATTTTAATTAACACCGTCAATTATAATAGATTAAATTGTGATTTGCTTGATTATGTTTATTCATTTAATAATTGTCTAGTGAATTATGTTATATGTATTTATTATATTTTCTTTTAGTTTATAATTTTAAGATTTACCATATATTTCAATTTTAATTTTTAAGTAGTTTTTAATATGATTTAAAAATGTATTCTCTAATCATGTAAATGTTTCAAATATTTTTTATATTTTATTTTATATGATTTCTCTAATTTTGTATTTGAATGTCTGTAATACGTTTTTAAATTCATAATTAATATAATATCTATTCATATACATGTAAGATAATATATTTTGATTAGAGCTTGAAGTATAAATTTTGTTGACTTCACTTCAATTTAATTAAAAAATTTAACACAACTTAAAGAAATATTAATAAATAATCTAAAATATAATGTTAGACATCATGTTCATTGCAATTCTTAAGTATTATATTTTATTATCTTTTGTTTTCTTTTAAATTCTATTATCAAAATTATAAGTTCTTCTTTTATTCATATTATAAGTTTTATGTGATAAAATTATTGATGAATATGTTAGCATTATATTGATAATAAAGTATATAAAGATATATTAAATATGAATAAAAATATATTAGATCAAATTTGAATTTTACAAAATCAGTTTGACCTGGTGAAATCATGAAATTAGTACTACTTGATATATATGCTAATATATTTTTGTATTGTACGATCAAAATTAAATTAATCCATATAAATTTGATATTAAACAATAATTAAATATACTTTATATTAATTTAAAATATAACAAATATTAAATTACAATTATTAATAAAATATTTAAATTAAACAATAAAATAAAAGTAACTCGTGCATTGCCCAAATTGGGAGTTAGTTTTAATTCAAAATAAGTTAGATTTTAACTTTAATACATAAGCAAAAAAAGTAGAATATGAAGTAGGAAGTAGAACCGACTTCCCCCAAGTGTGCGAGCAGTCAAAAGTTAATGTTCATTAAAAGTAAAAGCTTATCCACAATCTTGGGATAAATTGAACCATAATCATTTTGAAGTTTTGAACTACACAACCGAATTATAAGTCGTACCTCAAGAGGAGTTTATAGAAGTTGCAGTTAATTTCAAGGAATTCTCTGTTGTTAGGAAACCAACGGACAGAAGGCTGAAAGTCTACTAGGCATAATAAAGTGACAAGTTGCTGGATAGATAAAACATTCCACATAGTTACCATAAGTCAGGGAAATCAGGGAAGAAAACAAAAGAAAATTTCTTGGTGGCTTGAACCAAATATTTAAAGTTCAGATCAACTTAAATTTGTTATTATAATTAATTAATACATCTCAGTTCCAAAATATAAGATTAATTTTGAGGTTCAAAATCAAATTGACTCATATTTAAATGTAAATTTTGCATAAATTAACTTAAGTTTAATAATATATTGTTTGGTCGGATGAAATAGAATGACATAAGAATGAAATAAATGAATAAGAAGAAAAATGAAGGTAAGGATGACAAAATTACGAGGGAAATATACAAATAAAGAAATAGTTGATTGTGTATAAAATTTTGATTTTGATGGAATGAACAATCTCTATCTAGGAGAGTACGTAGGAGGGTATGCTTAACAATACACAATTTTGTGAGAAGGAATAAATGGATGGATCTTGCACAAATAAATGATCTAACAAATAATGTATAACATTTCATTTTAATGTTATTCTATCAAACCAAATACATAAGTAGTGTAAGTTTTATAATTTTGAAAATATTCCATTAAATTTGTGGTTTAATATCAAAAATAAATTTATATTTGGAGTCGAGATGGAATATGGTGTGATAGAAGAGTATAAGGTTGCGTTTAGTTGAAAGGAATAAAATAACACGTTAATTGAATGAATGAATAAGAAAAAAAATAAAAATAAAAAGAGTATTATATAAATGTTGGTCAGGTAGCCGTTAAGTGGGACGGAAGGTAAAATGCATAAATTTTTGTTGGACGTTCAATTATGCGGCGGGTTGAGCGGTTGTTAGGCGGGCTAGGTGGATCAACATGAATAAAATATTTTTAATTATAAAATTTTCAAAATATAATTTTAACATGAGTCATATTAATATAAATCATACATTTTTTTTGTTTATTATTTGTTGTAATCTTATAATTAACAATAGAAAGTGAAAAAGAATACTAATAAATATTCAATAATTATTTTTAAAATGCATCTAGAGTATATATTTGTATATGCATATTATCTACTTTTATGACATTCATTTATTAGATTTGGCCTCGTTCTTTTCTTAGTATAACACAAAATTACTTTATTAAATATATCTTTCATACTAGCGATTGGTATGGGGAAAAACGTGTGACTAAACATATTAGTGTTTTGTAACATATGAAATAATAATAATCATAAATTATTATTACTTCATACTTTTGATCTTCAACTCTTTTAAGTGTCTGATTTTAATTCAGGCATGCCTACAGTATGGTTCTATACAAATATGGGGAGAAACTTTATGGAGTAGCAGCATCGACTATATCATCACATCTGACTGAGGTAGCAAAATCAATTGAGGATGCTCAGGGAACTTTGTTTCTTGAAGAACTCAACAAGAGATGGACAGACCACAATAAATAAAGCCTTGGGGATGATTGGAAACATATTAATGTACACGGACAGGACTTTGTCCCTACCACCCACAAGACCCCAGTTCATGAGCTTGGGTTGAATTTGTGGGAGGGCATTATTATCCACTCTAGCCAAATCCAGATGAGGCTTCTGTCTGCCCTCCTTGAACCTGTAATAGACCGTCTTTTAATGAGGAATGTCACGAAAATGCTAATGAATTTGGGGTTATTCAGTTTAGCAAGAAGACTTTGAGAAGCCTTTTGTTGAAGTCTCGATCAGCTAAATTTTATGTTAAAGAGTCTCAACAGTTGATTGAGTATTGCGATCTTGTGGATTATCTAGAACAATCCGAGAAACGTCTGAATGAGGAGATAGAGAGAGTGTCCAACTACTTGGATGCCAAAAGTGAAGCAAAGATTACAAATGTGGTGGAGAAGGAGATGATTGAAAGTCAGATGCAGAGACTAGACAAATGTGGCTTTCGTTTGTTAGAGATGTCATGAATAGTCACATTCGGAAGGTAGGGAAGCAGCTACTAACTGATCCCGAAAGGTTAAACCATCCTGTTGGGTTTGTGCAGCGGATTTTGGAGCATCACAAAATCATCAGTCTGGCATTTAACAATGACAGAACATTTCAAACAGCTCTGAATTCTTCCTTTGAATATTTCATTAATTTGAATTCTCATTCACAGGAATTTCTTTCTTTGTTTGTGGATGACAAGCTCCAAAATGGACCGAAAAGGGGGGGGGGGGGGGGGGGGATGCTGTTTTTTTCACAATTTATGTTATGCAAACCAATAATCAAGTTGCAAGTCACATGTCACAAGTATAATAGAAATCAGAAAGTAATTCAATTTCAGATCATTGCAGCAATGATTATTAGAATCTTAACCTCACATGATAGATCTTTTCCTTATAAATTATTTAAATTGTTTTTTGGGATTATACTATTATAAGTGACAAACATAATAAACATAAGTTCAGAGGTATATTATCATAACACACACACAGAATTAAAACTGGAGCAGTTTCTCAGTATTATTAAGAAATTTTATCTAATATAATGGAAAAGAAAATTTTGAACCTTATTATAGATACATAAAACTAAAATTGGAATAGTTTTTCTGTATTATTAAGAGATTTATCTTATACAATGGATTTTTTTTTAAATTCTTATTAAGAAGAGAGAAGTATGAATAGAACCAAATTAACTATTGTTCAAGTTTAAATCGGGATATTTCAAATACTATTTTACAAGCAGTATCAAATTTCACTTCTAAACAGTTCAGTTTTTGAGCATTACGAACTTGCCATCAAACTTTCTTCACACTGATGTTTTTAGATATTTATTTAAAATCTGAGTAAAAGTAAATATAGTTATTATCTTCATTTGCTAAATTAATTAAAAAAAATTAAAAATTATTATACCGTAATGTTTCATACGTATTACCAATATACTCAGTATAATGTAGTTTATTTTCTTATCTCTTTTCTTACAAAATAAAAATGTATGTTTGAGTATTGTTTTTAAAATGTTAAGGTGAACTTAGATGCTAAGATAACGCATTGAGTTTAGACATGGTTGAATGGACTTGAGCAAGACTAATTACAGTTAGACCAAGTAAGAAATTAGACGACGGACTAAAACTCTAAACAATAGATAATAGAGAATCGTATAATATATAAATAAGAAAATTAATTTAGGTGATGATTTTTACAACAATGTTTTGAGATATTTTAACGGTTTTTCACTCGTGTTAAAAAAAATAAAATAAAGATAGAATAAACTAATTTATACAACTCATTATAAAGAAGATGCATAATTACAAACCTAACAAACTATATTAAAAATGTTATAAAGAAGATGTAGAATTTCAAATCTAATAAACATATGAAAATAACATAATAGTAAGATAGTAATAATATATTTGTAATTTTTGGAAAAAGCCTTGTATGTAATAGAAAAGAAAAAAATAAAAAGAAGACCTCAAACAAAAGTTAAAAGAAAATGAAAAATCCTTAGCTCAAGGACTCAAGGGTGTTGTGGCAAGTGAACATACAAGTCTTATCTAGTTTTTGAGCGAACAATCTTTTGGGTGTTAGGCACAAGAGATTTGACGAAATGCAAGTAGTGATGGCTTGCAAGTCCTCAGTGACTCCTCTTCATTCCGCGATCATGGAGGTTCCCAGACGACGGCGTTTGGTGGGTCGGCGTGAGGTTTGTTTCGACGGCATTTCATCAGTTTCTCCCTCCGGTACGCATTCCGATGACTCCTCCAACGACCCCATTTCCCTTACTCCCACTTCCACCCAAAGGTACAATCTTTCCTACACTAAAACGACTCATACTTTTCAATTTCTTTGGATTGATAAATCTTTTTTATTAGAAGATGAAATTCAACCCTCTGATTTTTACCCTGTGGATAGTTTTGGTTTTGTATAGTCATAGCCTCATAAGGCTAATTTCCTTATTTGTTTTAAAATATTGTTTCCTCCGTTCCACAAGAAGAAGTTCTTTCGGTTAAAACGCCGTCCGACTCGGAGGACATACTTGGTCAAAGCCAAAATGCTTTGTTTGATGTACATTCTAAATTGTAATGAAATTAATTAAAATTCAAAATCACAAAGTTTCACCTTAGTGGAATTTTAATGTTGTCTAAAATAGACTAATAGAGTATTGTTTTTTGTGTGAATCAAAATCAATGTTCTAACTCTTTCGGTAGGACAGACGGTGTAATTGTTAATTTATTATAATTGTTATTCTTTAATTCAAGCAATAGTATTTTTGAATTGGTAGATGATATTGTAAACTTGCATATAATCTGTTTGATGATTGCATTGATAGATTTCTTTTCTGTGTTTGTGTTGTAATCTCGAATGAAGAAAGATTTGAGTCCATTTTCTTAATTATTTTTTTAAAGTTCGTTTTTGCTTGTTAACTTTTTATGATATTATCTGTCTATCTGTCTGTCTAATGCATGTAGAATTGGTGTCAAGGACTTGGGTGAAGCAATGAGGCATAACATTCCTGTCACAACACGGCGAATGTTGTTTGCAAGTTTATTCATGTCTTCATGCTATTCTTCTTCAAGGTATTCATCAGGTTCGCACAGTTTAGCTCTGTTTCCTTTCTTACTCACTGACTCACATATTTACATAACCAGTGTGTAATTTTTAAGATGCCTTTAAATATCTTTACTTTATTCAAAAAGTCAATTTGATTTTAATATTCATTTTGAAACTATAGATTATTACCTTTGATGGCATTTACTCCTTGGCCAACACAATTCGGATCAGTTAATATTGAACTTAAAATTGATTATCCCAACTTCAGTTCTTGGATGTCAGTCTGATACACACAATGACAGGCACAGGATAGACAGGATCTCAACTTGAAAAATTATATGATGAAAAATATTTTGTAAGACTAATAATTGAATGAAGATTGAAGAAAATAGAAAATAATAGTGTTAGTGTGCGCGCACTAATTAAACTTATATGTCCTCAATAAAATTTTATAGGTTTCATGACAGAGACATTATTTGATAATATTTTTGTGGATTTTATGATAAGATAAAATGTCTTTTGATAAAAACATAAACTTTTGTAAAGATAATTCTTTTGTGGAACAAAAAGATTATTTAAGAGTAATCAATCGTTTACTTTGGACTGCAGCCCATGCTTTAGGAGACCCCTCTGTGACTGTTGAACAAGTAACACCTCCTGTTGTATCTTCTGGTGCATTATTCCCGACAGAGGTTCACATCAACTTGATCAGTCAGTTGTGCCTTCTTTGTTTTGAATGATTGTTTGTACTTTCCACTTCTATCACCCCAAGTCTAAATTAGGTGAATTTCAATCTATATCTCTGGCAGGAAAGAATTGTTCAACTCTTTGAGAAGAATACTTATGCTGTTGTAAATATATTTGATGTGACTTTACGGCCTCAACTTAATGTTACAGGCGTGGTTGAGGTAAATCTGGTTTTGAAGAATGACGCCACAGCTATTTGCTTTTTTTATTTTTCTTTTTTGAAGTTCAAAAACTTATATAGTATTTTGCTCAAAATGTTGAAAATTCATTTGTTACTTTCTTTTTCATGCTTATTAATTAGTATACATGGATTTTGCAGTGATAGTTCTTTTATGTGTAAACAAATGGCAGGTTCCTGAAGGAAATGGTTCTGGTGTTGTCTGGGATGAACAAGGACATATTGTGACAAATTACCATGGTATAACACTTGAAAAGTATAAATAGCTTTAATTTGCTTCCAGAAACTTGTTCCTGTGATTCCAGAATGACAAATGTGTTGGACTTTGTTCATTGAAGGCATGTTAATTGGCCAAACATGAAGTCTAATAAATGATGATTAATAAAGTGCTAATTAATAAGTCAATGGAGTTAACTATGCTCTACTTGGTGCAGAGTTGAATTATATTTATTTTAAATAGGATTGAAGTTATTTAATTAGTTCGTTAAACCTCAAAGTTGAGGACTTGATGTACTAAAGTTATTTGAGAAAATATTTGTGTCTCACATATAGTACATCACAAACAAGACTTGAGTTTATGTAGATTTAAGTATTTTGTGTATTTACTGATAGAGCAAAGGGAGTGGACATGATCAATGCTGCCTGCACTACACCACTGCAATCCACAAGTGAGACAGCATGGGCGCAGAAGTTGCAAGGACACTTTAGGCACACCTTGCATTTGAATGCATGTACCCCCTGTTGCTAGGAGCTCTCACCCTTATTTTCTAATTTAAATATGGTGAATAAGGCATCTCTTCTGTTGCTAGGAGCCCTTGTCTTGAGCTTCCAATGTTGAGTTTTATCTTTTTGGATGAAGTTACGTTCACACTAACTGTAATACCAGTTTTTGAAATTTTATCTGGACCTTTCAAAGATCAAGCAGATCCCATGTTCCAGCTTAAATCTGGTGCAGGGAAGCATATGTTTGTCTTCTGCTAGAATAAGCAGATGCATCTTTCAAACACTTGATATGAACGATCAATAGCATTTGTTCTAGGTAGTTTTTTTGTTTTCTGAAACAGTGCAAAGTCCAATATAAATATCTGCTTCCATCAATTAAAAAGGTACTTGAGGGTTTTCTCAGTTTGCACTCTTTTCTGCTGTATCACCACAATTCCCAGACAAGTTCTAAATATCACAGAAGTGCTTCCTTGCGATATTTTTTGTGTTGCTTGTTGTATCCTGGGAGACCGTTTGTTTATTATCCTACAGCATTAATAGATGGCAAATAAAGTTCAGGATAATAATATCTGATATGCCTCAAACCTAATTTTCTTTTTTCTTTATTTGTTTCAGTGTCCACTTTCAATTTATCTCCAACAAAATGAACATTAATTTCTTGATATATAAGATGAAGTCATGTCATTCATTCCAACCTACGAATTTCCCAAATCACGCCATGAGGTAGAAAAGAGCATGGTTGTTTGTATATACTAATGGCTCTCCTCTTATCTTCAATAGTTGTAATGTTCGGTTCACTTCCTTCGTGACTGAAACAATATTTACTTCCTTTTCTGGTTACTCCCTTTACAGT